>VWZO01006630.1:770661-897144 GCA_013396975.1 Bucco capensis
GGGAGGTTGGAACTAGATGATCTTTAGGGTCCCTTCCAACCTGCCCATTCTGTGATTCTGTGATTCTATAGTTTTTGATGGACATGCACAAGAAACCCAGAGGAGGTCAGTGAAGCTCCTCTTGATTTTGATGTTAGGCATGTGGTTAACTAGAACTTATACTGGAAAAATATCTGTAAGCATTTCATAAATGAAAGATGCATTGCTCTGAATACCTTAAGAATACTTAGAACAAATGTCAGGAACATTTGGTCCGCTCACACTGGTTTATTTTTTTTTCTTGCTAATATTTTTATGGTTGCCCATTCACCTTATAATTAATAAACCCAGTGGGATAAATCATTGTTTCCAGAAGCTTAGTGTACAGTTCTTGGGACAATGGCCTGGAAGCCTAGTACAATAGTGTTTATTAGCTCTTTCCCATACTCTGGCAGACAAATAAAGATCCTGGAGAGTGTTGGTGGTGGTATTCAGTAAAGTTGTTGATCACTTGTGTGCTATAAACTCTGAATTACCTACACTGTGCCTCACTAGGCTGTTGGACCTGGCAGGAGGCTGTTGTGGCTCCACTACTCAGCCTCATCTATGGGAATATTGATTATTTAATCCCAACTACCTTAAAGCTAAGCAGCATTCCCAAGAAAATAGCTAAAGAGGGTGCAGCTTGTGGTTCCTTCCCATTGTGAGTCTCCTTTAGGGAATACGAGTATTTGAATCTGTTATTCTTAAAGCATTTAATCATAAGCTTACCTCTGAACAAGCTCAAATGGTTTTTTGTTTTTTTCTGAGGGGAGAAAGAGGGTAGGAGGAAAGAAAACAGCAGAAAGAAGTCCAAAATAGTTAAAGAGAGAGCAAAAAAAAATAAAGTAAGACACAGAAGAAATACAGAGCTGCAAGGAGGAATAAAAAGTTAGGTATGAAATTGGGAGAGAGAAAGGGAGAATTCAGATGTAGTTGAAGGAAAATAAAAGCAGCACAGGCCAAAGAATCAACCCCTTCCAGTCTGGAAATAAAACTTCAAGACAACATACTCCTGTCTTAAACCTGAGTTAATATTCTAGTGCATGAGTCAGAATACATTATTTGTACTCTACATCCCACTTCGTGTTTTCCTGATACACAGCTGGAATGCTTATTATTACTATTGTTATGAGAAGCACTAACAAAGCAGACCTATTCCTGCCATTACTCCTCCATGCTCTGCTTCTGCAAGGTGAATGTGAATGAAATCAGAGCTCAAAGCCCAGCAGTCACACCCACAGCATCGTGAGGCTGGGAGATGTTGAGTCACCTCAGGGATTTGCAGCTGTGGCAGGGCAGGTACCAAAGCTCTGGTGCCTTTCCAGTGCTGCAGTCAGTGAGAGCTGAGCAGCTTCTCTGCTGCTCCTGCCTGTGCCACTCTTGCTCAGCTAACTCAAGATGGATGTTAAAAATCCTGTCTGAGAGGAGGATGTGCTGCAATATGCTGCTATCTTGTGTGCTAGAGCTTATGCCATGCTGCAGAGCAGCAGTGTACGTCATATGTGCAAACTCAAAGTGCACGAACAATAAATATAGTAACAGAGTCCTTATGCTTGATGTTCAAATACATTTCCAGTGTAGCATGTGCTATGGGATAGTGGAAGTTGCACAGATAGAACACTCAGGGCTGTAGCAATGGAGGAGCTGAGAAGCAGACACCCATTAGCTGTGAGGGACAAGTAGCTCCTTGCTCTTAGTGAGACCCCCAATTGCCTTACCAGCAGTGTCTTACCTCAGCAAGAGGCACTTCTGGTGGTGCACTCAAGCACAGGGAGAGAAGAGCTGCCTTTGTCCCACTGATTGCAGGGGCTGGGGGCAGGAGGAATAGGAGACATTTATCCTAGGACAGCAAAGTGCTGTTATGGTCTTAAATGTGTTCTGCACTATCACACACCTTGCTGCTCAGCAATCCTTCACTGCAGGGAACCACTGAGCTTTAGGACTCAAATCCTCATCCACAGCAAGTGTACCTGCTATTGGTGCTTATTACAGTGAGTCTGTGATGCCTACTGAAGCTAGGAGGAAGGTAAATTTTCAAATCTTCTGCAGTTCCCTGCCCTGCTGGTTCTCCTCAGTTCATTTGGTCTTCCTAGACTGGCTTTGCACTGGGGCTTATCTCCTTGGGCCAACGTGAAAACTCAAAAGCAGCAGCTTTAGCTCCGAGGGGTTCAGCCCAGGCTGATCTGCAGATCTCCCTTCTCAGTGTCTCAAGAGAAGGCAGTTTCTGCAAACTTCAGGTAAAAGCAAATCGTGCTGGGTGACCTGCTGAGGACAAGCTGAACATGGCAAGGGGATGTGCAGACGCCAAGTAGTGAAAGCAGAGCTTGTTTTGGTAGCCTGGAAACCAAGCAAGCCTCAAGTAAACAGAGGCACAGGCATGAGTAGAGGCAGGTCCTTGAAGGCAGAGGGTTGTATACGATCCTCCAGTTGCTAGGCTGAAGGCTGGGGAATACAGGTGGTGGAATAGAGAGGGAGCCAAGTCTATTTGGTCATTAGTCAAGGACCCCTGCAGCTCAGCAGGCTGCAGTGCTGCAGGCAGAGAGCTGCCTGCAGAAAGGAGGAAGAGAGGGAGCAGGGACACAGCAAGGAATCCAGGGATGGATGGCATGGTGCAGAGCCAGGGACCTTCGTTTCTGCATGAACCATAGTCTTCTGGTGCTGTGCATGATCTAAGCACTGAAACACAGCTAGGAAAGCAGCAAATAATAAGATAAGGAGCTGACCCCCAAAAGTCCTAAATCTGCCCAGATCAGCCCTCACTCTCCTATCTCAGAGCACCAGTCAAGGCAGACAAAATCCCACACAGGCTTTTTGCCCGGGGGAAGGAGCAGAGAAGGACAAAGGGAAGTGTTCCTCTAAACCCTGCACACACAGCCAAGAATTTAATTACATGCCATCTTTTGAGTCTGTCCCATACCTGGCTCCCTCTGGGGCCTGCTGATTTCTTTCCTCATTGAAACTAATCCCAATCACTTTGTTTGGATGGTTTCATGCCTTGGCTGGCCCAGATGCCTTATTGCCTCTGCCAAAATACTGTTTCATTCTAAAATTCATGCTTCGTGGCAGAAGACTCCTGATGATAGCAGACGATTTTACTCAATGAACAAGAGCAATTGAGAAAAAAGGAGAATCTACCAGCAGAAAAGTATCAGATGCCTTAAAAAGCTAGAGCATCACCTGTCACTGGATATCTGTTTTCTCAGAGGACCTAGACTGTGAAGGCCATGTTCTCTAGCTAAAACAAAGTTACATCCAGGGGTTTCTCCCTTCCATTCCTGGAGTTTTGGAGTCATCCTTCCACAACTACTAGGAATAGCATCTTGTGTGCATCTGCCATCAGTGATAACCTGCCAACCAGAGCACAAGGGAGTGGATGTGTAAACTTGGGGATATAGATGAAGATGCACAGTTATTCTTTGACATGACAGCAGATCTGGAAAGTCTTTGCTGCTATCTCATAGGCTAGAATTTGGGGTTATCCTTAAAGGAAAGATGCTGGATTCTAGCTGCTTTGCTACTGTTTGTTTAAATGAAGGTAATCCAGTGTGGCTCAGAGACAGTTATTCCTCACAGGAACACTGCTTTGGCTTTGATCACTGTGCAGTTTAGATCCAAAAATCCTTATCACAAAAGCTGCATGACTGCAAATTTCTCGTTGCTTTGGCTTAAACATAGAAACTTCAACTCTGACTAAAGACCAGAACCACTTGGGGAATTTTTCTTTGGATCCTATTAGTGAGCTATTTCCAAGGGATATTTTGGGTTATATTTAGTTGTCAGCCTACATGGAGTCTAGCATACCAGTTGGTGTGCTGTGTTAAACTGATCTTCTCGTGCCCTCCCAGTTTGGTCCTGGCTGTCTCTACATTCATCCTCTACTCAGCCAATGCACAGTCTTCATTATCATTCTGACTTGGGCTTCAGATTTTGCTGGAACATGGGAAAGCAAAGGGAAATAACAAAAATTATACCCATGGGCTAAGGAACATAGGTGACCTTTGCATTTGTGACAGTCACTTAGAGAAGAGGGTGCTGTTTCCTTCAAACCATCACAATATCCTTCACAGGTAGTTAATGCATTCTACCAGCACATGAAAGAATAATTGGATAGCCACTTTTTTTAAGAAGTATGTAACCAACCATATCAAGTTTATCACTAAATGTCACAGTTTATCATAATCTAATCACCCGAGAGCAAGAAAAATGAGCATACTTGTCTCCATCAATAAATGAATGGTTATTCAGACAATAACTAGGTTTATTTTCTGTATTTCCATAAATGTTTGAAGTCTTATGAAGATGCTCTGGAGAAAGGATTATTTATGTTGACATCCAGACAATATAGTGCTAGGAGGTTCAGAAAAGCTAAAGAAAGTTGTTCATTTAGAAATGATCCCAAAAGTCTTTATCATTTTCATTCTGCAGAAGGAATTTGAGACATTTGGGACAGATTATTTATCAGATCAAAACCACACTGCCTCTTCCATTTTGTAGCTTGCAAGCCTGATGCACAATAGCATCACTGGAAAGCTAGTAACAGGGAAAGAGACAAAAATTCTACTTTAGTTTTTATTTTTAAGATAACATGGCTCTTCTCCTGCCAATTGGCCCTCCTTCAATGTCCCATTTATGGAAGCTGTATAGTATCAAATGCCATCCCTACCAAAGCAGGCCACTCCACTGACAACAGTAAAAAAACAGTTCTGATCAGCATTAGGGAGGAAAAAAAAAAGAATAAAATATTGCCTCAAGTCTCCAGTATGTTCTAACATGAAGAAAGTTCTAGCTTGTGCCCAGGGGGATGACAAAGTGCAGCTCTGAAGGCTGAGCCAAGCTAACACCACATGGCACCTGCACACCCACCCATGGCAGGAGACAGGTGTGTGCTGTGCTGTGTCACACAGACACATGTCCTCAGCCAAGGCACCAAGTTGCCTGAGACTCTTAGAAAAAAGAGATGTCAGGAAAGGAAAACAATTTTCTCCATGATCCATTTGCTCTTGCAGCTTATTCCTCACAGCTCCAGACTTAAGAATGGAACATCTGATGGGAGTTCAGGCAGCAGCAGCAGCTCTGGGGTTGTGAGGAGGAAGCATATGAGGAAGAATTGGAAAATATTTATGTAACAAAAATAGCAATGTATCAGCCTGACTGAATGATAAGAGATAAGGACTCTTTTTTTTTTTTTTTTTTTCCCCTCTCTCAAGTGGAAATTAAAGCAACAGCAGCCTAGGGAGGCTTTGCCAAATTTGGCCACCAGAATCTGATGGGTACTTGCAAAACAGTCCTGGTTAATGACTTCTTGCTTTACCTGCAGGCAGCTACCAGTTTGAGAGCATTCCCCCTCAATTTCCTTGGGAACATGGGGGAAGATCCCATGAGACAAGAACTTCTCTATGAGTTTCTCAGTCATCTTAAGTGTATATTCAGGATGACAGGCTGAAATCTCTGAGCAGAGACCTGAGAGATCTGGCTTCAATTCTTCCTTCTCTCTTCACAATCTTTCTCTCCCCTGCCCTGCCTTTTGATGTTGCTGCATCTCTCTAGATGCAAGTTCCCAGCCTTATTGAAGGGGAAGAGCCAAAACACCTTTTCTCTGCCCCTCCTCTCTTTTATCATATTATGCAAGCATTAAAGTACCTAGCAACAAAAAATCAGGATCTTTTCAGTGCTGCTGTAAAGTAATAAAGCTACAGCTCCATGTACATTCTGTGGCTCTGATTGTCCTGGAGGTACTGAGCAAGGTCTTGTGCTGGAAAAGCAGCAGAGCTATTAGTCCCTAAAAAAGGGTTAAATGACAACTAAGGCCAATTGAAATGTGAGTCTTGAGCAGGATTGCCACGTCATGACTTGGATCTGTAGCTGCTGCAGATCACATTTGAAAATGTCCTTTAGCCCCCTTAAGAGCTGCTGGTAGTTCATGGCCTCTTGGTGACCTAAATTCTGCTTTTGTGCAACAGTGGCCTGCAAACAGCAAATGCTATAGATGATTTTGCATTTCCTACAGCCCTGCTGTTGGGAAGAGGAGAGGGGAAGATAGTAACAGCATATGGCACCAAACTGGGGGACAGGAGGCAGGGGACAAGCTGGAGAAGACAGATAGAAGGTAGGAGACACCATTTCTGCAAAGGCAGACTTTAACTCCAGACTTAATGGGAACTGGGTGGCAAATGGACCCAAACAGTCATCTTGTGTCTGCTATCAGAAACCTGGTCAGGGACAGGTAAGTATCCTTGCTGCCTATTGCTCTTGACAGCATGTGCCATACTGCTACTGGTGCCCATGGTGCAGAGGACATCACCCCCTGGCTGCTCAGGGCTCCTCAACATCCCTCCAGTCTGCCTGGGGCACACCACTGCTTTCCATTCTGCAGCACTTCTTCTGCAGGCTGAGCTTTTAGCCAGCTCCTTTTCCACTTATTTAACTGAAGTTATGCTGATTAGGCCAAGAAGGCAAATGAGAGCTCCAGGCCTCTCTGTACCTGTACAAGAAGCAGAGCCTGCATCATGAGGCATCTCATCTGGACAGGCAGGACAAAGACCAAGAGAATATTTCCTCCTTCTAATTCCTTAATGCAAAATGAACTGAATATATGTTTGATCTTCCTAGTGAACAATGCTTTTTAAAAAGGCAGACAGTGCTTTCTTCTTACCTTTTTTTCAATTACTGTTTACAGCTTTTTTTTCTGCTGCATTTATGAACTACTTCAAAAGCTTTCTTTTGAAAGTCATACACCCCAGAGTCGTTTAGTACAAACCAAGCACTCAAAAAGGGGGTGAAAAAAATTTCAGTTGCAGGTTAATAGGATTTCAGATGGCAGAATAAAGCAATAGCTCAGAGCTGCTGTGTGAGAAACTCTGAACCTATTTATTTCTGTTCTTTCGCTTCTTATTTTAATGCATCACAGTTGAATTAGCCTTGGCAGAATTTACAGCCCTTTTGGTCCATTGGGTATGTTGAGTCTTTAATGTCCCAAGTGGTCCTATGATCTGTTAATTACCTTACTGCATGTAAAGCTCTATAGGGCTATTTCTTTACAAGAATTCTGTCAGGACCAAATTAGTTCTGGGGACTCCTTTCTGTGTGATGTCAAGTGTCCTCAGCTCTGCATGGGGACTGTAAGATCCTCTGCTCATCACAGGGATGCATTCAGCCCTTTGCAGGATAAGACAGTGTGTGAAGTAAATGATCAAAGTGGCCCATTAGATAAATCCATGCTCTCATCATTAACCATCCTGAGAGTTGCAAAGGAATGGTTTATGCTTTTCCTTTTGTATTCCAAGCACCATGTTGAATTTTGACTTTCTCTCTCTTTGTAAGGACAGGTCTGGTGCTTGGCTCTGGAGAGCTGAACATCACGTAACAGCTGAACTGAGGCAGCAAAGCATTATCCTCCTGCTTCTTAACACAGAGGAATTGTCATAAGTAAGGAGAGGTTTTGAATGAATGATATCTCTGTAATGGACAGCCCCATTCAAAGGCAATGGGTAAAAAGGCATTGCAACAAACAGGCCAGAGAGATTTGAGTTTTCCCTATTTATACAGTATCTTTCATCCCTGCCAGGCAGAAATATCAGTTCATTAGAAGCACTCACTTTTCCATCCCCTGAATCCCATGCTACAGTTTGCTTTTCTTCAGCCAAAATTGTTGCCCATTACCTTCTAAAATGACAAATTTCTACTTTGTGTAGCGAAGATCCCCAGATTCATGGTCCCCATGGCAGCAATGTCTCCAGGGTTCTCCTTATGTCCTTACAAAGCTCAATAACTGCAGGGTCTCTGTTAACAACATCACTGCAATGTTGTTTTCTGTTTGTTCTAATCTGCACAGGAGAAATACGTAAAGCTTCTGCTTCCCAGGACCACTCTTTGGGGAGGTTATTGTTGTATCCTCCATCCTGAGCATCTTTCTTCCCAGTCCCTGCCCAAGCAAAGCAATCTGGACTCTTTCTGTTGTCTGGTAGAGGCAAAGACAAGCAGCCTCCCTCCCAGCCCTGGGGTGTGAAGCCTCAGTGCTGGCCACACTCAGCTCACACACCCACACACTATGCCTGGCTTCATCTGGGAGGTGGCCTTCCACAGAGCACCACGCAGGGCAGAGGCACAGAGCTTTGCTCTACGTCTAAAGCCCTGTGAGGCCTTACAATAAGCTCACCAGGGTAGCTACTGTGGTGGCCTGTGCTTATCCTTCCTCCTCTGTTCTCCTGCAACTGGGAAATTTTGTTTAACTAGAATGTATCTCCTCTGAGGATCTCAGAGCTGGTTATGATCTGCAGGGACAGGATCCCTGCAGGATCCCTGCTGAGGGAGTTGCACACTAGAGTCCAGCTCTCAGATACTGCAGGAGGGTGGATTTTCTAGGGCATGAGGAAAAATTTTGGTTGCTGCAGTCCGTGCCAACTGTGCCCCATTCAGCTGCCCCCTCCATCCTCAGCTCCACCCAGCCCAGACAGCAGATGCATCAGCCCTGTCTCCTCATTTGGATTAGGGATCTGATTCAGCCTCAGATTAAATACATGTTCAGTTAAGGCACAGGGGTAAGAATGCATGGTAGGGTTTTGTGTAGCCTGAAAGAGGATGCTTTTTAAAAGCCACTGTATTTAGGCCATGAGGAAAAAAACCTAACAACCTACAAATCAGAGGAAAACAGGGATTATAAATAGGAACCAAACTGAGCTATAGTTTCTTTATGTCTTATTCCTTCAAAAAGCCATCCTTAATGCCTCCCTGCCTAACTGCTTGGGCTAAGCAGCTCGTTTTGGCTGTGATTTCACATTTTCTTCTTTTTGGGCTTCTGGTACAGCTTCTGCAAGCATTAGGAGAGGGACATTACAAGACTGCAGAAGGAGCAGGGCCAGTTTTGTGCATCACCAAGTGAGAAGCACTTTCAGTAGTATGGCAGTGCCTAAGTGTGCCCTTGATAAGCAGAACTTGCTAATACTGTCCCCAGTGAGCAGAAGTCATTGCCAATTACAATTATTAGGCTAACTCAGTTTCCTGAGAGACATCCAACTAGAGATCAGCTTCTTAAAGCTGTGCAAATTTATTATCACTTACCTGCAGATGGGGAAACACGATGCCCACTTTGCTTCTTACTGCTTTTCCCAAGGTGGCTGCTGTTGGTCAGCAGTCGCGTTGAGCCAACCTGCTCCAACACAGCTTCTCTTTCACACTTTCCTAGGCAGAGACAACCACCCTGGTAGGGCAAATAGTTGCACTGCAGCTCCAGAGGACAAACACAATGGGGACTGCAATGTCCTGACAGCCCATCCCCTGTTGGAGCCTCTACCCTGGTCCTGTGACCATACATTTTCTTCTCAGTGTTGGCTCCTTGCCACAGCACATCATGCCTGGTGCCATAGTGATGGGCTTTCCTCAATGGGAGTTAAATTATACCAGGAATAGAAAGGGATAGGAATTTCTTGACTTTTCGTGAGGGAAATAACAACTGCAGTAGAATTCATAACAACAGTATTTGTAAAGAGTTAAATACTGCATTCAGTGCTCATACATACAAAGGAGGACTATTTAATTCCTAAAAAAATACAGGTCAAAAGCCTTTCTTTTAGTAATGGATCTAGAATTATAGAACTGATATGAGTTTTATGGCTAAAATTGCAGACATTTTTTTTTCTTCTTCTGAAATATATAGGAAGAATATTGAGGTCAAACAAGTGTGGGTACTAATAAGCCTTTCAAAAATGTAATGGAGGATCATTAAACAGGATATTAGTAGACACAGAGATTTGACTTCTATAATCATTCAGAAGCTCCTCAAACTAAACAAACTAAGTAAAATAAAATTGTCTTAATTATCTAAACTCATAGTTTAACATACATATTATAGACAAGAGAAGCAGTATATGTACAATATCCAGGGGCAAGAGTCAACTGGACAGTGTAAACACAGTAGGAAGAAATTCACAATGTATAACATCACAGTTCTGAAGCTACACAGAGGTATGTTTTATGCTAAATGAGGACTACATTGTAAACGTAATATGGACTTTGTCACTTCATGTGGGGTTTTTTGGAACAGAAAACATACTTATATATCTGCAGCTATGAATGCAATTGGTAAGAGTTGTAAAAAAAGATGGCAGAAGTCTGAAAATTCTACCACTTACTACCACACCACTGGTTCTACCAGGCCCTTCTCAGAGCTGGATTGTTGGAAGTGCCTAAAACCTGGAAGAAACCTTTTGGTAGGATTCCTTGGCTTGCCTTATGCTTGTGACCCCATAACAGTCAGTGACTGATGATGACTGTCTCCTTATTATGTTAGGTAGTGACAAAAACCCAGAAGCATGGAAAGCCAGGTGTAGCATCATTGAAGGATCTTGCTCTCCCAGTCATATTACCACACAGAATCACAGAGGATGGAAGAAACCTCCAAGATCATCAAAGTCCAACCACACCTATCACTAACACAGCACTAAACCTGTCCTAAGTAGAGCATCTAAATGTTTCTTAAATGCCTCCTGGGACACCACACATTTACTGTCATTCTCTTTTCTTCTAGCCTAATGATTAGCTTGCTGCTTCAGTATCTTGAAATGCCATATTCAGCAATTCATATTTTGCTGGCTGGTACAATTTATTACAGCCTTATCCTCAAAGGCACATTTAGTAGCCTATGCAAGGTGCATGAATGTCTCATTCGTAAACAAAAGTGGAATGACTGTGTATCTTTTGTTTGGATTATATATATCAGCCAAGTGCTTTTGAGGGTCAAGACTTCCCACTGTGCACTCCTTTTTGAAAGGGACTCTGGTAAATTATATATGTGCTTGTGTAAAAATGGCAGGCTTTTGCTGCAAGCTGGGTCAATAAATATGTGTATTGTACAGCTGCCTCATTCACCCTAAAGGGTAAGTCACCTTGTCATGCAGAGTCACTGAAAGGCAAAGCCAGGACCACAGGGTCAGCTCAGGCTTCATTCTTCCCAGGGATGGAGTTGTCCTGTGGACTTTCTGCTCAGCTTTTAGTACACAACGTTTGCAGTCGCAGTCCCGGGACTGTGATTCAGGGTTAGGGATGGAAGTGTTTTTTCACTTCACTCTCTCCTATACATTTGTGCTGTTCATAGTCAGGTCCAGGCTATTCAGTTTTGCCAGACCTTCCTCAGTCTTGTCTCTTAGGTGGGCAAGGGGTCCTCCCACCCTCCAGCCACTCTGTGTGCAGGTCCTGAAGCTGTGATGCAAATACTGATCATGGTTATTGTTTACTTTTTCTGCTTTCCCAACATGTCCACAGTCACACGTGATGGAGGCACGTGGTCCCTTATAACAAGTCTCTGCAGCTCACTCACAGTTTGAAGGATTAAAGGCAAGTGATGGCACAGTTCCCTTTCCCTCCCTCCCAGATGAAGTACAGTATCATTGCAGCCCAACACAAACACACACTCCCGACTTTTTGGGGGGGAATTCCACCACAACGGGCTGCAGCAGAATTTTTACAGACAAGGTCAAGTTCAGCCTCAAAGAGATAAGCAAAGTAGAGCAGGAAGCTTCTCTCTGTGTTTGACAAGCCATCAAGGTGACCGAGGGCTCCACACCACACAATTGCCTCCTTCAGTTCCCTCTCACACCCTGGGCAGAGCCTGGGCTGTGCCCTATCCACTCCTCTCTATCCAATGGCTGCACTGGGGCTGCTGCCTGCCTGGGGCTGCCACTGAGTCTAATTGGGAGAGACAGCAGGCTGTGGATATGTGGAGCCTCCTGTAGTTAAGAGAAGCATAAATGCTTTTTCATATCCTGTATATCATTCTGATTAACAGCTGGAGGACATTAAGGCTGATACAGTCTCTGTGTGGCAGAACAAGCTGGAACAAAGGCAGCAACAACAACAAAAAAATCTTTCTCTTATTCCTAGCCTCCCACTGGAGGTGGGTGGAAGTGTTAAGCTTTCCAGTATTTGGAAAAAAGAGAAATGATGATATGAAAAGGAGAGTGTCAAAGAAACATTCTCCATTTCCAGCTCCTCCTCCAACTTTGTACTCCCCTCCACCACCTCCCCTCTGCACAAACTCTCTTCAACATAATCTCTGCAAACTTTAAAACTTAACAAATGAGCTGTCCTTCAAAAAGAAGTAGTGGGAGGTTCTCCCCTCAAACCCCACACCCCACTATTATGGTAGCATGCACAAAGACTGGATCTGCACACCCTGATTTGCCATGGCAGCAGAGTCTGAGCAAGGAAGGCTCGGCAAGCTGGGAATTCTCTAGGGAACAAAACTGATGAAGCTCAGTTTGAGCCTCCCATGACTACAACACAGAGACTAAGGTCAGAGGAAGTGTGCTATGCTTCAGACCACATCAGTGGTCCTTTAACATTCTCTCTGGAATGCCAGGGATTTAATCTTGAACATTAATGTAGTTACTATGGGATAAAAGTGTTTACTCTGGTACCTTGTGTTGATATTTTGGCAAAACGTAGGTGCTGAGAGCAGGGAATAAAATCCTTTAATGAACAGGAGAAAGAGTTGCTCTTTATTCTACACCTCTCTAAATTAATCCATTTCCTTTCAGTATGCTTAGTTCCTGAGTAGGAAAATTACTGAAAATGGACAAGATTATTAAAGAGAGTTATAGGTGGCATAAACAGACCTTTGAGGAGGGAAATTATAGCACTGTAGTAGATAAACAGATACTAGTGCAGCTGAGCAAAGCAACATTTTGGGTTTTCTTTGTAATTGCAAAATCTGCAAGTGATTACAGGAACACACAGAGGGTAAAAAACCCAATGGTGTGAATTACCAAAAAACAGAGGGCCAGATCCTCCATTAGAATGAACTGGCTTGTCCTTAGCTTTGCTCTAGGATATATAGAGAACCACAAGCGCTGGGCTAACCACTGATCTAGTGACACATATTCTCTATTATAACCTTTTCCCCCACTCCAGGAAGGAAAAGGGGAATCTAACAGACAGAGAGAGAGTCTTGTGGATTGGAAAGCAAACCTGAATTACTTTAATGAAAATACTAACAATAAAATGAAATATATATACACACAAAACCAATAGTATTCCCAACCCCTCCTTGAGAGCAACTACATCACCATCATCACTGATACTGCAGCAGAAGGACTCACCAGCAGGTGGGAATCAGACTCAGGNCGCTGGGCTAACCACTGATCTAGTGACACATATTCTCTATTATAACCTTTTCCCCCACTCCAGGAAGGAAAAGGGGAATCTAACAGACAGAGAGAGAGTCTTGTGGATTGGAAAGCAAACCTGAATTACTTTAATGAAAATACTAACAATAAAATGAAATATATATACATACAAAACCAATAGTATTCCCAACCCCCCCTTGAGAGCAACTACATCACCATCACCACTGATACTGTAGCAGAAGGACTCACCAGCAGGTGGGAATCAGACTCAGGGGCTAGATCCTGGAACTGGATTCAGGAATTCTTGGACTTAGATCAAAGGAAGAACAGACAGAGTCCTGCAGCAGCAGAGCTGGGCTTCTAATCCTCTTAAATCCTTAGTCACCACTTAACCACCCCAGATGGCTCAGGTGCTCAACCTTCAGAAAGGGCAGAGGCCCGAACTTCTCCTCTTTTGTATTTGCTGTTAAATAAGCTTAATTGTGCATCTGCCTTGCTTGGGTCTTAGGCTTTATGTAAGAGACTCTAAGACTCTAGCTTAGCATAAAAGTTTCAGGGACTGAATATGATCTACAGGGCATGGAATACCTTGTTTTGACTCAAATTAGGCCAGAGTTTAGCAAGACAGTTTTGTAGGGTGATAAAAGGATGAGACACAAAAAACTGCCTCATTATAATTTGGGCTGAGTGTCCTATTCGTTAGTGGTGAAGCTGGGAGTAAATCACTCTATTACAGCAAGCTGAAAATTCCCTTCATTCACTTTGCTCCATCATGTATATTGTACATGGTAAATAGGCTACCAAAAGCAGTTTGAAAAATGTTTTAGAAGGCTGAAAACACATCCTTGATGTTATTTACTACTAAACCCTAAAGCAAGGTTTCTTGGCATCGTACAAGATTCAGAGAAAACATTTCAAACACCTGTAATTACCTTTTTAGTAGCAATTCTATATCTGAAAGGTCACCATCGTCATGGCTAGGCTTCGCGAACAAAGCTCCAGGGAGGGCTCCATCCATGCTNTCTAGGGATTTTTTTCTGATCTCACACAACCAAGAACCTACCCCAAGATAACATTACCCCACTGTGGGCAATTAGAAAGCAGCACTGAGCCTGCTGATGTATGGTGTAAGGACCATCACCAAAAATCCTTGGGCACTAACACTCCTTTCCTTCCAGCATGCCTTGGCAGTCACCACCACCCATTTGCCATCATAACAGTTTGGAGGTAGTGTGGGATATATTTGATAGCCTTGGCACACTCTACATTCAGGGGGATCAGACAGTAGCATTCTCTTATTTCTCCATAAAGCCATTCGTAAGCAGGTGCCCTTAAAATTAAGAAAAATCCAGCTTCTGGTGAGATCCTTCAGTAGAGCAGTCCTGTTCTTCACCAGGGAAAAAATGTTATGCTTGTGTTTGGCCTCAGGAAAGCCCTGATGAGGGCATCCAGCCCCTCCCCAGGTCAGTTAAACCTGCAGGAAAGAGTTTTTTATTAGCCACAGCTTTTGAGTTTGTATTTTCTCATTTCCATCTGTCTGAAGGAATTGGTGACTCTGGGTCTGATAGATGCTAATTGCCCTGTGTTCCTTGTGCCATTATAAAGTCCTGATACAGGGAAAGGAAATAAAGAACAGACTTTAGAAACAAGGGGAGAGCAGCATGAAGTGATTTCTGCTGAAGCGCGTGAAGCTATACTGCAGCTAGGGAGGAAAATAAACTGGAAAGAAAAAAAGCCCAACCTACAAACAAACAGAAAGAGCATTTAATCTCAGTCTCAATGCCTTTCTTTCCAAGTGAAAGCTGAATCAAGTGGTCTTCAAAAAGCTCAGAGAAATAGAATTGAATCCAAACTTGTGTTCTCTTTGTCACACCCTACTGTGAGCACACTAGTGCTGTGGCTGGAGATTGCTGAGCTCCTGCTCCTGCTCCCACTTGAGCTACTCCCACCCATTGTTGTGAAGGGGTCTGAGAGCAAGCAGCAGCAATCCCTTGTGGTATCAGGAGCCTCTACCTTTCCCTTTAACCTCAAAATGTTGTTTCTCCGCCAATCAAGAAAGAATGTGGCATCAGGCTGTTTTCCCACAATGACTGGAATGGTTTTCATTTCTCCCAACAGGCAGCTCCCCAGTGCAAAAGGCATTGCAGGCAGTGGTAATCAGGGCTCCCAGACCAGCAACCTAACCATACCAACTAACTTTCTCTCATCTTTCTACCCAATTACATGCTGTAAATTGCTCTCTCTGAAAGTAATTAGGTTGTCTTGTTTAGTCCCTGCACAAGTGATTACAGAGAGTTTCTCGCTCCTCTGAGTGGTGGAATTACTCACAACAGATACATCCTAGACAAAAGCATCCTTGCTACAGCCTTAGTGCACTTCAAGAGCCTATTTGTGCTATTTAAATATCTTCCAAATCTTAAGCTGAGGTTGCTTCCATGCATTGCACTGTCTATGCTGCAGGAACACCTCTCTGCCTTAGCAGGTCTCAATAAGCAGAAGAGGACAACTGCCATTCCTAATAAAAAAGAAAAAAAACACACTATGTGGGCTATCCTTATAGGAGCCAGCAAATCTGACCTCAAGAGCCATGAAGGCAAAGGCTGTTAGGTTATCAGCCCACCTAGCAATGCTCAGGTGTCTGCTTCCTTGCTCACAGATGGCACAAATCAACATTTTTTTGTTCCCATCTCTGATACCTATCTTGTGACTTAGGAACTCATCCCAAGTGAATGCAGAGGGAGAATTCCTTTCCAAAGGCAAAATCCAGGCAAGGGGGAGAGAGGGCTGGGTCCAGATCTGCCATTCAATGCAGACATGATGGATCTAGATGGGTGACCTGGTCCATGTGGTGCCCTGAGCCTAAAGATCTGTCTTCTGTTAATGGCTAGTTGGGCTGTGCCACTGGTCACGTGTGCTCCTGGTCTGGCAGTGACTCAGATGCCTGTGGGTCTCTTTCTTTGCTGGATAAAACTGGAGAGGGGCTTGCACAGGCTGTGACATAAGAAGCCTCATGCGTTGCACCTGAGGTTCCCACCATGCAACCTGGTGTCTCAGTTTGAATTCTCATATTTCACAGTTGAGCCTAGAGGATATGGAAAGTGGAGCCCAAACAATACCCGAATGAAGGCAGGAGGCTAGATAGGACACAATTTCTTGTCTGTCTTATGAGTTTAATAATTGTTTGATTTCTTCATGACTGGGGATAGCATGATCCTCCCCCATCCAGAACAATGCAGTTCTGGGCACAGAGGCTTTGCTGACAGCAGCTGCTTCCAGACTTCATATGGGTGCAGGGCTGTGCAGGCTCTGCTCTGTAATTGTTGCTAAGACTGTGTTGACCACTGTGTATACTGCTGAACTGTAAAGCTGTAAATACTATCCTGGTTGTTCTCCAGCCACTCTCCTCCTGTTTCTATCCCATCCCTTACAACCACTCTCTTGTGTCTTATGTCAATTTTACAGGTTTCCTCCAGGAACAATTTTACCATGGCAGAACAGAGGCAGATTTAAATACACTCAGACAAAGCTGTCACTCAGATAATTCTCAGAACAGCCCTCCTTCCAGCACAGCGCTGTAGGTTTTGTTTATGTGACTCTCCCTGAGGGTCTGATTTCAGGGTGTCAGTGGTGGGATTTGAGATGGAATTAGCTTATACAGGACTCTGCTGTCTGAACATTATATAGTGCCTTTTTCATAGACAGGAAGACTTAAAAGGGAGGGAGAAACTCTGTTTAAGCTGTGGTTGTTCAACAGGGTGCTGTGGTTCAGCCCTGGGTGGTGGTGCAGGAGTCAGTGCCCAGCCCCACACTCTTTTCCACACAGTTTTCCTGGGATGCCATGGGACTTACAGCGTTTCCAGACTTCTCTGCACCACAGAAACTGGTAGCAAAGCTTTGCAAATGCTGTGTGCACTCTACTCTAGCTGGTGGCAGCCCATCTCTCATACAGGCTTTTTCATTTAGTCTTGGGCAGAAAGGATGAAACAACCTGAGGAAAAAATGGGAAGACAATAGGTAGTGGAAGTGCAGAGGAGTTGCCAAGTACCTGCTGACTTCCAGTCGGGAGATGAAAAGCTGCCTTTGCCCTGCAGGAGCATCTGATGTTCTTTGAAGAGCTGGTCCGTGCTCAGGCAGGGTGTGACAGATGGGGCACGGCTGCTCCCGCTGCTGCTCCTCAGAGTGGCCTCGCAGTGCACAGCCTTTGGCTGCCCACACCCTGCAACCCATCCTTTCGCTGTGTAATCCCCACAAATGTGCCCTGGGTGCCCCAGGCTCCCCTGGGCGTTCTTGCCTCCTTGGTCCAGTCTCTACCCAGCTGGTGCACTGCTGAAAAGAGCCCACACTCTGACACGAGGATAAAGTAACTTGCAGGTAGAAGAACCAACTTGAAAGAACCAACTCCCTCTCTCTCTTTCTGACCTGGCAGGAAGATGAAGAAATGTTTCTCATTTTTACAAGTTATGTTTTTAAAACCCAGTTCTATTTTAACTTAGATTGCACAGATATCATGAAATTGAGGATGGACTGTGGGCTGAATAACCTGTATTCTTTATGCTTAAAATATGTTGCCAGGCTGTAATCCAGTACTAAAATTTGCTGCAACTCCAAACTAATCAGCCAGAGTCTCTGTCTCATGCTGTGCCATTAATTTATTAATTTGAATAAACAAGAGCAAATTGCTGCAGATCACTCTGTTCTGTGCATTTTAATCAGGTGCAGTATTAGCCATGCTGGCAGGGTGATGACCAAGGAAAATAGTCCTGGATACCTTCTGCTTTCTGAACTGATATTTCCATTTACTGCTTGCCCAGAGACACACCATGAGCTTGGGTACATGGGGCTTACTGCTCCTGCAGAGTTTATTTTCTTCTTGCAGTATTTGACCACCACAGTGAATGCCATTTGCTAGAGAAAAGGACTGAAATAAATAAACCCTTGCTGAGACTCCCTGGATAAACTGGGAAGCATGGGCACACCTCCCCCGGGGCATCACACAGGGATATCCTTTGTACAGCTGCAAATCCTCTAGGTTAATAGCTTTAAAACCAGTTCACTTCCAACAGGACTTTTCATTGCCCAGTTCCCAGTCCAGGCTGGGGGTTTGTCTTCTCTCAGCCTCACTGTATTTGGCAAATGCTGAGGCCTTGGGGAATTCTCTCACCTCCATGCAGGTACCACTCCTGCCTCCTCCAATCACATGCTCTCTTCAATCACATTTTTCTGAGGCACTGTCTTTTTGCAGTATACATGCAAAGACTGTAGCACAGGGAAACCCTGAGTTCACTTAGGACCTTGATGCTTTCCTCTCTGCAGCAATAAAGCCTATGTAGGGCCCACAAAAAGCAGTATAAGGCCCATTTCTTTAATAGCAGTAAATCCCCATTGACTAGGAAGGACTTCTAGCAGGTGGATTATGGCCATACTCACCCACACATGCACAGCAGCAGAGCTGCCAGCTGCCAGCCAGGCTGTGCCCTTCTGTATTCTCTCAGACTCTGATGCTGTACCCAAACCCTTACAGTTCTGCTGCAGTTTCAGTGGTCAGAGTATCTTTTCACAGCTGCAGCCACAAATACCTATAAAGTATCAGATGTTGCTGGGACCTATGGTTGGACTTGATGATCTTAGAGGTCTCTTCCAACCTTAATGATTCTGTGACCCTGAATGTTTTATTTCTTCAACTCTGTCCACTGGGCAAAGTATTAATATATGTCAGTGCAAAAAACAACAGCTTCTCCATCATCTACTTGCCAAAATATACTGTGATTCTGTAGGAACAAAAGGGCTGAAGAGACAGGCAGGCATCCTTTTTTATAAGCAGTCACCACTGTGCTGCACAGATTGAACACAGTGGGGAAAAGCAACAAGACTCTGCTGCTGAATAGGGAACAGAATAGTTTTCTCTCCCCTCCTTTGTTTATTTAGTTTCAGGAGGCTAAAGTGCCATGCCTTGCTGGTTTTTTTGTTTGTTTCTTTTAAAAAAGATTCATTTTTTTTTTTTAAGCAAGGTCAAGACACAAGTAAAAAGATAATGGCTCTGGTGTGGGGTGGGTGACAGCAAGGATGTGGAGTGTACACAGATTAATGTAATTTGCACGAGTCGGAGACTTTAACATCTTAATTACTCACCTTAAGTTCTCAGTGAGTATGCCAATTGATCAAAAACATCAGAAAAATGCCTTCCCATGGGATAACATGGATCAAGGAGGGAATGCTACATCTTTAAAGGTTAAGTGACTGCAACATCTCCTTGAACTAGAGCCTGAGCCAGCTCATGCTGAACAGCAATGCAGGAGCCCGCGGGAGCCCACTTTTGCTGACACTGCTTCTTCCTCAGCAAAAATCATAAGCCCACTTCTCTCCCTCTGTTATTCTTTTCTAAACCTTCAGCCTGAGGATCAGATTGAGAAAAATGATTCCTCTGAAACACCCATTACTTGAAGCATTAAACCAAAACTCTACTCAAATGAGTTTGTGCAACCTGCACCCTGCTCTTAGCCATTAGCACACAGCAGCTAAGGAGGTTGCATTTGAAATGCTGGTCCCGCTGAAGTCCCTGGAGCAGTCTGTATCTCCAGATCATTGCCACATAGATTTGCCTGCGTGCTTCTTGCAGAGTCCCCAGGCATCCTCTCATGGTGTAAGAGTACAGAAATGACCATGGCTCCTCTGCAGCAGCAGATGAGACTCTGTAAAACAAAATGCCATCTCCAACAAGCTGGATGTTGGGGAGATGACAACCCATAAACTGAACTGATGTGGGCTCATTTACACCCTGCTAGTGTGAGTTTGCTCAAGGTACTTGTGTGGAAAATTCCTGCAAATGTTGGTGGATCAAATGCTTTTGGGAAAAGACAGAATCAGCTTCCCTTTCATTTATTAAAATATATCTGAAAAACATGGCAGGTTTTTCACTGTTTAGGTACTTTCATTCCTACCACTACCATTTCAAAATTGTAACCACTAGTTTTGTTTTTCTTTAACATTTATACTTGTAAATTCGCAAAGATGCTCCAGCTCTACTACAGAAATTCTATTTTTAGCAGAAGAAATTATCTTATTTCACCCTCTCCCAACAACTCCTGTTTTTCTTGATGGCATGGGGGAGTTGTTTTTCCAGTGAGCCAAAAGTCCATAATTCACACAGTCATGCTAATGCTGCTATAAAAATAGCCACATCTTCCCAGTGGATTAAGCTGTCTTGCACACCAGACTAGCCAGTCCAGACTGCTGCCAAATGCTGTATTTACATTTCCAGACTAGAATCTGTTTCTAATACATTTTTATGGGGAGTTTTGACCCTTTATATTTATTGTTAATGAGCTCTCATCTCTATAATAGCCTTCTATCCCAAAGGATCCTGAGGAGTAATTGTAATAACCTGGCATACAAAATATACACCAAAAAAATCAATTTACCCACCACTGAAATGTAGCCATGACTGGAAGGGTTGAGAGTAAGCAACTCTTTTAGCAGAAACCTGTGCAATGTTCAGTGTTGCTTCCATTTGAGTGGCAGGGCCAGCTAATTACCTGCACTGGCTGTTGTCCAGATGAGCAGAGTTCATCCATAGGCCTGCAAAGCAGCTTGTGGAGAAGGTATTCCGTGGCTGCAAGGGCTTGGGTTTTTGGGTTGCCAAAGCATTCATCCAGTAGGGAGATGGTACTGGTGGAGTCCCCAGCACCAGTCCCTGCAGACACCTGGTGCCACCAGAGCATTGAAGCAGTGGCTTGAAAGCTGTTGGCACAAGCTGGCATTATTGCTGGCCATCACTCCTCTTGCCACGGTAGACAAGACCTCCCTTGGATTTGTGCTGTGTTGCTGCTTAGAGCAATCTGCTGGCATGGAGCTATGGACTCTGAAGAAGAGGTGGGCTTGCTGTGACCTCAGCCCCAAGTAGCATGAGCTTGGCTCTTTTTAACCCCCAGAGTGGGAAGGGCTAGACTCTCCTTGGCCATTTGTAGCTAGTGAATACTAGCCTTCAATAAACCATGGGGAAGCCTTGGCACACGATTCAGCTAAAACATCTAAATGGTGTAAATATTTTGTGAATGGCTGCCTCAGTTTGCAGCGTTTTCATTAGTGCTCACACCTGCAGTGCTCACACTTTGTATTACCAGCAAGGGAAGCCACAGAGCATCTTCTTCCCCACCCCTTGCCCCTGTGCTAATGGGGACTGCCGGCAGCTGCAGCAGCTTCTCCGCGGGCAGGAGCCCTTGGTGGGGTGAAGTGATGCACAACAGATGGGTCCTGCCACAGCAGTGGGCTCAGGCTCATGCTCAGGCAATCCCCTGGTATCAGAGCAGGTCAGGGTACCAGCCGTGACAGGATGAACTGTGTGACCTACCATTAGGAGGATTTTCCATTTCCTCTTGCTCTGCTTTTACCATTCACAGTCTGCAGGACAAAAGCCCCTTCAACACTAATCCTGCCCAGCCTCGCTCATGAGTGGTTCAGGCATAATGCCATTGCATTTAGCACCTTCCTGCACTTCAACTTGCCATGGATTTTTTTCCATGATAGAGCAACCCACAATCCACCAAATGACTTGTTATCCACCCTCCTGAGTAAAGTAACACTCTCAATAAAAGGATTTTACCTTTTTTGCCCCTCAAAGGGCACCAGTTCAGGTGAGAAGCAGAGGTGAGTATCAGAGACCCTTGACTTTGCTGAGCATTCATCCAGTGCTCTCAGTGGGATCCCTCTAACGCCTCTGTCACTGCTGGCATTTTAAAAAAGCAAAGACCAAAGAGACAGAAGGAAAAAATCCTTCTCTTCCTCCATCCTTTCCTGTAAGTCATTTTCTCTGGCCTATTTTACAGGAACTAAAAATCTATTAGAGGAATAGCTTAATCCGGTTTGACTGTAATAATTAGGATGCTTTAAAAAACCCCTGACTAATCGCATAAAATGTGATTGTAGACAGTTGGGTGCACGACCCTTACGCTTATCACTTGAGGTAGTAGCATTACACTCCAGGAACGGCTGGCAAGTGCAGAGGAGGATAAAGGGGAAAAATAATCACATGCAAAGAGACAGGGACTGTTCCTTTTCTGATCAGGCACCGGCAGCACCTTGTGTTGTCTTTCTAATGCGGATCCAAAGGATGAATTTACCTCTAAAAGCCTGGACAGACACTGCTGTTTTCGCCAGCAGTGTCCCCCCCAGCCACAGAGTCCTGCCAGCGGCACCTCCTTGTCTCACACTGTTTCTGCAGGCAATCAGCAATCCAAGAGGATTTGGATTAGTGGTGGAGAGATTCCCCTCGGGGCATACTACAGTCAGCAGATGTTTGTAGCAACAATGGGCAGCTTTTCCAAAACAAGACAGTCTGTATTAGTCAAGCAGGTTATAGTGCTTTGGAGTCATTAGGTTAGGATAGAAAAGCAATGCTTGCTTCCATGGAGAATTCAAAATCTGAGCCCGCTGCAGCTATCTGGTATAACAGAGAAGATCACCCAAACGTACTCATCCTTTAGCAGGGTCAGGCACAGATGAAAAAGGCTGGAGCTGACCTGGCTTGACCATCATGTAAGTGTTGGGAGAAGCACAGCGAAGGCTCTTGTTCATTGGTACTGTTCAGAACTGAGACTGAGACTGAGCCCTCATCCAGACACTAGCTCACAAAAACACTCTTCTGTAGAGCCAGTCAGGAGCTTTAGACTTCACAAAGACATGACAGCCAGGATGAGACTGTGCTATCACCAATACTCTAATCAGCATTGAAAACATACCATCAACCTCGAAGGAGGTTTTAAAAACTGAAGTAAAAGAAGATGTACTTCAATTTCAATTTACTCTCTCTCTCTGTTACTGTGATTAAAATACATGGTTGACCACGGAAGCTCTACTGCAGCTTGTACAAAACCAGCAAAAACAACATTCACAGTAAGGGAACTTGCAGCTGTAGTTGGATTCTTTGGTTTCTTTTGTTTTCCCATGAGTCGTCTTTGGATCTTTTTTTTTCCTCCATTCTGCTCCATACAGATTTTGATCATTCTTTTATTATATAGGAATGGTGATCCCCACTGACTCACTTATCTAATAATAGCTAGAACCTTTTAATTCAAATTATTTGATTCCTGGTTTTTTAGATTAAAGTAAACATTTGGTTAGAGTATTGCTGGGAAAGTGGCAATAGAAATATCATGATCAAATTATCCTGTGACTCAATTCTGCGAAGCGTGCTGAATCCTTTTTAATACATTTCACAAGTACTTGGTGGTGACCTCTAACACCAGAGTGATTTCTCTCCTACAGTAACTCAATTTCACAACTCTGAATAGACTTTTTGGGGGGAGGAAAGCTATCCAAAGGTTTTTATAAACCCTTCTTTAGCCTTTGGGAATGAACCAATTTAATGCCAGGGTATCAATCCATTTCAAAGAGCTGAAGGACTTGAGGAAATACAATCTGCCTTCTGAACAATGTGAGATGAATATAGTTGTAGTTTTGTTAGAAACCCAGCTGCAGTTTTGATACAGAGCTCAACTTTTTCAAAGTTTAGCCATGGCTCTTGGTCTGTCAGCTGTGTTTCCCTCCAGCATTCCTTTTTCTAACAGCCTTTCTTATGGAGCATGCTCCAGCACACATGAACACTTGCACTGGGATTAGATGGCAAAGGAGACTGCTGCCAGCCAAAGTAGCATTCATTGGCTTTAACCTGGGAAAGGAGGGCAGGTCCCTCTGTAAAGTCAAGAATCACTAATAAAAGATCAGCTTGGTTTTAATTACTGTTTTTCTATTTGCAATTCAAAAATGGTCAGGAACACAGGGAATAAACTCCCAGCCATTAACAGGGAAAACAGAAAGCTCTGAATATATCCTCCTGAAAGCCAGAGTCACCTCGAGGCCCATGCAAAGGTGCAGTCTCCACTGCAGCCACACTCAGCAGCACCAGGCACACACACATTGCCACCCACCACCTCCCAGCACAAGCCACCAGAAAAACCCTGCCAGAGCCACAGAGACACTCAGTCACATCTAGCTTTATTTTAATCCCGTCAGAAAAGTTCAAGAATTACACCAAAAAATACTTCAGTCTCTGCTACCTACTGACAAAAAATACACCACAAATTATAAACTGGTCAGTGGTTTGCTGGAGTTTTGATTGTTGGTGCAGGGAGTGATTTGTACATTTTGAATGAGAAATGAATTTACAGGTGGAAAGGGAAGGAAGGGTAGGAAATCAGACGATGCATTTGGCACTACATTTTTAGCTACACTATACAGTTATTTATCATGGTGTCTGTTAGGACTGAGGAGTTCTGTCCTCATTTACACCTTCTAGTGTCTATGTATGCAAAATGGAGGACAAAGCTGCCCAATGTGGGGGTAAAGGGATCAGTTCCTATTTTCCATCCCAGTCTAGTCACAAACCTAAAAAAGCAGCCTTAGTTAAATGTGAACATTGCCCTCCCCCTGCACTCTGCTCCTGCTGCTTGTTCTCACCCTGCCTATGCTACCAAGGGGCAGAGCTGCTTTGCAGCAACAGCTTGCAGCTCTGAAAAAAAGAGAATCCTCCTTTATTTTTTAATCCCACCAGTCTGCACTAACTGCACATACCATTTGTGGGGAGAGGATGTTTTACATTGGCCAAGACTGGGTCAAGCTTGGGGTTTGGTCTATGTTTGCAAGCAGAGATTTGATGGGACCCTTGCACTCTGAGGGCATGCTTTGGCCATCCTTCTCTAATTACCTAGAATGACATTAAATACTGAAGTATCTGAAGCTGAAGGAGGGAAGCAGGAGCATCCCATCTCACAGGTAAGGGAAAACTCAGGGGCTGAAAAGTTAGAGGCTCACTACTGTTCTGTATTATTATTACTCCACAATTCATAATGTCATTTCTTTGTCTCTTGGTGACCCTCAGGAGAGAGCTCCCAAAGGATGAAGCTTCATGTAAATTGACAAAGGTCATGCAGCAAATCTGTGCCACAAGGAGAAATAGAGCCCTCATCTCCTGACTCCTTGTCTCATTCCTCTACCTGCTTCCATCCTGCTCCATAATTAAATAGCAACCCAGATTTCAGCCTCAGAGCCTAGCCATGATCACCAGCACAGTAGTGGCTCACCACAGATGCCTAGATCTTTCTGGATTTACTTAGGCTATTGCCTAAGTTGGATTGGGTGTGCATGTGTGTTTAAACATGTCTATGCTTGAGGGAGGAGGGGATGCTTCTACTTCTTTATCAGCAAATGAACACTGATGCTAGATTCAATTTGACAGCAAAATAGCCCCCCTTGGGCAAGCTAAACAACATCACAATATTTTTGTACCAGATTCTTTCTTCCCTCTCTCTCAAAAGAATTTCAGCTGTTCCTTCACTGCATGTGAAGCCTCTGTCACAGCTTTCCAGCAATGATAAAACTTTGTGGGATTTTCTTTGCTGCTTTTATCCTCTCTGGCTGTTTATCTAATTTGCTTTTTTTGTTTTTTAATTTCTTTTTCTAACAAATAGTTAAGCAATGATTTAAAAATATTTTTACATCGTAAAGGTACAGTCAACACCGAACATGCCTTTGTACAAGAGCTCAACTTGGTTACAAATCAACAAGAACAATGCACGAAAAGAAATATCCATTAAGATGACTCCTGCACTTGGGTTTTATTTATTCTACTCATGCTGTTAGCACAGCACCCTTAGCTAGAGCAATGCAGTATAGACATGGTGTTGTCCCCCCACCCTCCTACTTTGCCCATCGCCACTTGTTAACTTTAATGACCTTCTGTCTTGGCAGCCTTGGCTTCATGGTTTACTGATCCTGAAGAGAGCCAGGGTGACACGGCTCGGGAGCTGGTCTGCTTGGCCATGCTGTAGTGGCTGATGACAGTGTAGAACCTGCCCCGGGAGTTGGAATCCTGTGCGGAGTAGTAGGCGTCCAGCGAGGCCGGGATGCAGCGCTTGTGCTGGAAAGGGGAAGGAAGCAAGAGAAGTAAAAAAGAGCCCCATCAGCCTCAGGCTCTAGCTTTAAACACCTCATGGGTAGCTGTTTGCACAGATGACGTTTGACTCAGACTTGCTGCAGTGAGAGCGTCTGCTGCACAGCTCTGACTGCCTTTCAGCACTGTGGGAATGCACAAAGTTTAGAGTCAGGCAGCAGCTTTCAAAACCTGTTGCTATTGGCAACCCTGATTGCAGGCTGATTTCATCCACGGATGGGAAATGGGGACTGTAAAATAAAGGTCTGACTGCTTTGGTACATTGCAGGCATGCACCCAGACCAAGGCCTCTCGCTTGAGTCCTAACAGGGCTGGCTGAGCAGCTCTTGCCACATGCTGGACTGCAAGCTCTGGAGAGCAAAGTCCAGAATTAATTCTCAGATGAAAGAGAGGACAGGCAGAGCCAGAGTAAACCACTGATGTGCTGCTTGGTTACAGTGTGTTGTCCCTGACCTGTAGGACAACCACCTTGGTTAGGGATGGTAGGAAGCATAGCCCCAGTAGGGCTATGGCTAGTAGGCCAGTCCTTCTGAGAGAGCTTCTGGTCTGTGCAGACCTTGCCCTTGCATCCCCACTGTGCTAGTGAGGACACAGGTGTTGAGAATTGCACAGATAAAACAATTCGCTTTGCAACAGCTATAAAAGAGCAAGCAAACAGTAACAAATGTCAGACTGATTGGTGTCCATTTGAGTCAAAGTAACACCAAGGATACAAAGGGCCTCAGGTACAATTATTATTAAACTATGAGACACCCCAACTCTCAGTTCAATGTGACTAGCTGAAATCTGAGTCCAAAACCTTTAGTCTTTTCAGAAGTTCAAGTTTGGATCTGGTTCTGAAATTCATGACTGTTCTAACTTCATTTTTATATAACCTAAGAGAGTAATTCACAATGACTAATAAACTACCATCTTTATGCTATTTTCCAGCCCACAGACTATCCCCAGCATGGTCAAGACTCCTGTGAGTTGATGAGTTTATTCACAGTAAGAAGTTAATGGACTATTTTGCAAACTTTTTGGTTTGAGGTTTTTTCTTTTTGTAAATCTCAACAGACCAGCCAAATAGTTTTCTGTGAATATTCAATATAAAATCACTAGGCAGCAGGGTTTTCACAAATAGTTTATGTGGTTTTGTTCAGGATATAGGCTCAAGAGCACCTAAAATGAACTACATGGATGAATTTTGATTTGTTTCACATAGGTCACATGTGCCAGCACACTGGGAGATTGCTTTGTATTACAATGTATGCCAGTAAACCTCAGCCACTTGAATGTGTGGGAAGCAAACACATTATTCCAGCTGCAATAAATCCATTCACAAATATGAGGGATTGTTCCTGAACATCTGTCTGTAGTGTTCACCAAATGCTAATCCCAACAATTACAGTGTAACAGTAGCTAATGGAGGCAGATGCAAGTCCACATTTCCCATAACACTTTTTCCATTTCAACACATTCCTGCCAAATGCTCTGTTTGGCCTGGTCAGAAAAGCACACTGGACTGTAACCATGTAGTCTATTAGAGTCTATCATTATCTCAGGCAATTAATCTGTCTGAAGTTTCTTACCTTATAAACAAATCCATCTGGGCAACTGTGGTCGTAAGTAAAGGCTTTGTATACCACAAGAAACACTATGCAGGCAAGGAATGCAAGAGCCAGACTTATGAGAATAGTGACCTACAAAAAAGGGATAATGTTACTCTACATATGTTAAAATGGCATATGAACAACCTCATAATTAAATGACTTATTGTAACAGCCATTCTAACAGACTGCAGTCTTCACTCCACTGTGCAGTACTTAACTAAGCATGGTAATTGAATGAATGCTAGATCCAATAGCCTTGAATTCTCACATCATTTCCATCCCCTCCAGACCTTCAGGAGAGCACATTCCTGTGTTTAACCCCTTCCAAATGTGTGGATTTTACCGAGGCATCTGTGTGTCTCCGTGGCTTTGTGTTCCCATGCCCTCAGCTGTTCAACCAGCAGCAGCAGCTGCCCAGTAGTATCCACCAGCAGCAAGAGCCCACACTCAGGGTCTAATCTGTGTAGATAAGCTGCCTTATAACCATGGCAGGATCCCTCTTTTCTAATAGCAGAGATAGATGGGCAGGTAAGAAGAATGAAGTCTTTGTAGCACACAACCCTTTGTGCTTTCTGGGTGATGCGACAAGGAGAAGTTATGCCTCAAGTTCCTTGCAAGAAGGAAGAGCAGGAGAAGGGGAATCCTCTCTTTATCAAAACTGTAAAAGAAGACCACAATCACCAACAAATCCTGTGCCATCTCCAAGAGCAAATACTGGTGTTGGAGGTACCAGACAACATCCACTTTGGGGCTCCAGTATTCCCCTTCTCATTCCCAAGCAGGTTACTTCGCTGCACCATTCTGTTCTTTGCTTTGACTCCCTTCTCTCCAGCTCTTCAAGATCCCTCTTAAATAGTTCATTCAACAGCAGATTTCCTGGCCCCATTCAGATATCTAGACTGAGGCCCTGCTCTTTGATTTTAGCTGAGCTCTGTCCCCCTTAAGGACTGAAAAGGGTCCCAAATGCACAGTCATTCTCCCCTTCCCCAAAGGTTTCTCAGTCCCAGCTGGTAACTCCACAAACACAGCATAACTTGCCCTGAACTTCTATTAGCTAAATTACAGCAACCCATCCTGTCGAGATTCTCTCCTATTGATCTGGATTGGCATTAAAAAAAATCATAATCCCCGAGGCTCCAGTGTTACCATGTAAACTAGCATTCCTAATCAAATGAACTAATTTACAGAGGTGATGGAGGTGGGAACAGCATCCTGTGGAAACATTTAAAGTTGTTGCATAGCCAGCAGCATGGGGAGGGAGCTGCAGCAGCTCCCCAGCTTGCTGTGGCTTGCTGGGACTGAGCACCAGCAGCATTCGTTTTGCAATGTTCCTGTGCTCACTGTGCTGTGAGAGCACCCCCTGAGAAGTTCCCACAGCAAAAGTTTAAGGTCAGGCAGGGGTGTACAGAATGGATGACAAACTTGTGATCAGTGAGGCCTTTTCCTACCCACACCATCAGTCTGCTTGCTTCAGAATCCTACTTGCTCATCATAGTGCCAGAAGCCGAGCCCAGGGCTACACATTTTCCCTGGTCACATCAAAAGCCATCCACTGAGAGAATCTCAATGGTAGGGTGGGGCAGGGACTGTGTCTGACCTTGCCTAATGCCCTTGCCTGCAGGCATGCTACCACCATACCACGCACATGCTCATCCTTCAAAGCATGTCCCCATCCCAATAGCAGGGCTGCACCTACCTGTACTAAAGGCAATCTTTATCATTTACTGCCCTAGCAAAGAAAGCCACAATTTTTTAAGATCCATCTAGTCATTCAGGATTCATCTACCCTTTTGCTCTTACAATTAAGTCATAATCCTCTTTATTTTCTTATATAGGTGCTCAAGGAAATTAAACAGTAGGTCCAGGCAGAAGTTGTTCCTTAATGAATGTATAGGAGACTGGTGATAGTAGACAGTGGGGAAATACAGAGGTAATCCTACTGTATAGTGGACAGGCTTGTCAGGAAGCTAATAAAGAGCAATCCGGCCACATCTCAGAATTCATTAATATGGTATTAGTAAATACATGATAATATTATGTAATATCAGTAATAACATATCAGTAAAGATATAATATTGGTTAATATAGGTTCACATTGAATTTTGCTCTAATTCTCTCCTTTGGTCACTGTAGCAGCTGTAATTCTGATAACCTGTACGATAGCAATCCTTGCACAGACTCAAAAAGGCCACTGTAATTGTGCTTGCTGGGTAGTAAAAGGTTTCTCACCCTCACCAATCCTGCAGAAAGATTCACTGCCTGGTGAGATTTACACAGCACACTGGGACTATTACTCAGACAAGCTAAAGCAGCCCTGGTAATGCCACCTGCAATACTGGAAGATCCAGACCTACAATTTTGGTGACTCTTTCAAGACAAAATGAAAAAGTGAAGGTAAATCTGCATGCATGGTGTTAAATCTGATCCAACATATCCAGTTCAAAGCTCAGGAAAGAGAGAGGTGTGGAGATGATATCTAGCAGGACAGATTCCTAAGTTCATTGTTAAGTCAGAATATTTAGGATAAAGTAAAAAAAGATAAGAAGATTGGGGCTAGCAGGCTTTTCCAATGATCAACAAGTCACTGAAGCCCCAACTCCCCTTTTAGAATAAGTACTCCTATTGACCTCCTCCTTGGGGCCTAATCTACTGCAAAATGGGTCAGCTAAAAGCAAAAGGCAGCTGCAGAGGGAGAAGCACTTACTGCTGGATCTCATAAGAGAACATGTGTAAGAGTCCTGGTGTGCTGAAAAGGTAGCTAGTGGAAAAGGAGTACAGCTGTATAAATTGCACTAGTCTGACCAAGAAAACATGAGCTGCTCCATCTGCTCTCCATCAAAGCACACTTGCCTGTAAGTTTGAATAGAAATGCTTCAGAAATATATCCATTGGTAGCCCATGGGTTCCCAACCTGGGGAAGCCATATCCCTTTTCACAGTGCTGAAAAGGAAGCATTCTCAGTTGAATTCAAGGGAGATGGAAATGGAATTTGCCACAATTACTGTCCTAAAAATCAGTTATATTACATCTGAAAAAAAAAGGGGGGGAAAAAGCCACTTTGAAAAAGTATAGTTAAAGGGAAAGATTTCCTGGATTAAGTATGCCAATACTCTCTGCTTTTTTCCAACAGGAAATCTGGCAAAAGAGATTCCTCTCCAGAAAAATCCATCACAACCCAGCTCTGGCAGGCCAATGTGGAAGAGCATTTGCCCCTTTAACATACATGCTCATCAACTCTTCCTCATTTAAAAGGGGAACATGTTAGGCCTGGTACTTCCTCCAATAGCAGTTTATGTAGTAATACCAAGATGACAACGACACAAGTCCACTTTGAGGTTAGTTCAAAGGCACTAATGCAAGATGTATATCTTGCTCTACCAAAGCCAATGCTTAAAGGGCAGCCCTGGCTAGAAATTCAGAAAATAAGGAATGCTCAGCTCACCATTTGGTTGCCCTGCCCTAAACACAATGTGCAATGAAGAAAGAAATCTTGCTTGGGTTAAGCTAAAAGAACAAACCTTTGCTTAGGGCAAAGGAAGAGACAAAGGGCAATGAAAACACACTGAATGCATACAGCATAACTCAGTAAGAAAGTCTCTCTTGTTCCTGAGAAATAAGAAGCTGCTTATCCTCTACCTTTCTTTAGTAAATACAACCTTCATCATCAGGGCGATCTGGTTCCTTTCTCCCAGTCTGCATCACCATTTCCTCCATCCCAGACAGATTCACCAGGGCTGATTGCACCCAGAGAAGAGTCTGTGAAAGGGGAATATCCCTGAACTCTCAGGTGTCTCCCTCACCCAGAAGGACTCTGTGTCTGCCTTCTCCAAGAGCTGTCACCAAAGTTGCTTTGATGGCTTCTCACTTTGAGCCAGTTCAAATGGCCAAGTTCTTCCTTTAGCCTTAGAAAAAACAACAAACTGAGCCATCAGGAGCAAGAATGAATGTCCCTCCTTATGTTAAATCCCCAAAACATGCACAGCCTATGGAAAGGACCATCAGTAATGTGATGTGACTGGCTCCTTTCCTCTTGTCTGTTCACTGATTGCCTAAAAACAATAAATTCCCCTCTGCTCTATCACTCTGCTCTGGCAAAGCACTGACACCCAATTCATGACTTGCCAGCAGCCAAGTCCCTTTGCTGAGCTCTCCCCTACCTCTGGGGTATAACTGAGCCCATTCTCACCTCCCTCCTGCCATTTCATGCACTGGCAAAACTACAGCATGACATAATATTACACATGATGATACATAGTGTAAAATTGCTCTGGGATGAAGTGTCATGTAAAACATCAAATCCTGGAGGAAAAAGAGGAAAAAAATCCACCCTCCAGATATTTTGCCACACCAGAGCTCAGATCACCTCTGTAGCTATTCCAGAGCATACAAAACTTCATTAACATTCAAACACCAAAGAATCACAGAGCTGCAATACCTAATAAACCTCCACTTTTTTTTTTTTTATGATTAACATGAACCTTGGCAGTCTCCAAGCAATATAAACACTCACAGAGGGGAAATAAAATTTAGTGAGCAGATAAAACCTAGAAGTGCTGCAGGCATGAATCTGTCATGTGTGACTGCTTGAGTGGGTGAAAGGGGGGGAACTTGCTCACCCTTTACCCAAAGTCTTGTATGATTCCCAAAGGTTCCCTTAAGAGGGGAGTGTCTGCTAGAAAGGAGAAGACAGAACATCATTACCACACCAAAAAACTCCCCATCCTCTAGAAAACATGGAAAGAGGCCCTCTTAACATCCATGAAAGATGATGTCCACCTCCCATCAACAACAGAGCACTTGGCAGGGTTTCTCTCCACCTTTCCAACAGATGAAGTACATCTTGCATTTTCACAACAGCACTGATTAAAGAAAGATATATCCTCATCAGGCAATAGGACACAAGCTGCCACTAGGTTTTGCTCCTGTGAGATGATATCTAATTGCAGTGATGACCCAGTTAACCTGGCTTTCATGCTGTCCATCCTACTCTTTGATTTCAACAGCTACCCATGTGGGTTGTTGGTTTTTTTTCCATCAAAAAAATCCTTTTCCCTCTCTAGCTACAATGAAAAGTATTATTTAAAAGCAAATCAGAGAACAATGTCACATCCAAACAGCAGGGTATTCTTTTAATAGCCTTTTCCATTGCAAGCTTTCTACATTTTTATTCCCTATTGTTTTCCTTGGCAAAAATTGTCTGGTTTGTGCCCTTAGTTTTCAGAGAGTGTGTGCACCCTTCACTCCTCACGGAAGTCAGCACGAGCAGGGAGCTGCTGGCCTCTCTAAAAAGCAAGCTGTAGGGTCTCTGCCAGCAATACTGATAACCTGCTGAGCTACAGAGCCTGCAGGTAGCTGTTACTGACTGTCACACACCAGTGAGGTGCTTCAGTGCCTTGGGAGCCCTGGAAAAGCTGAATTCTATGGAAATACCTGGGGGAGGGGGGGAGGGGAGGGAGTGGGGAGGAAGAAGAGAAAGGCAGATCCTGAACAGAGGTTGATGGGAATACAACTGCACAGAGCAGATATTCCTAAGGATTTTAGGGTAGTGTAGCTGAGGGAAGGATCTGTCAGCAGATGGCAGTTCCCTCAAATTCATGCACTGCTTGAACTGAGCTGACAAATATTTTTTTCCAGTGGGGACTGGATGCAGACAGGTCTCTATCAGTATTCAGCATCCAAGCTGTGGTGGTTAGTTGTGAGGGATGTGGTTTTCTTCCCACTTAAGCCAGATATTAGTTGCATTAACAGGTGGAGGAACATATCCTATATAACCTATAACCATGGCCCTGGTGTCAGGGCTTGTCACTCCACCTTTGTTTCATTCACAGGCTCCACTGATGGTTATCACACACTGTGAGGACTCAGCACAAAATGGTAAGAAAAAAAATACAGTAACACCTCCCAATTGAAGCACTGAAGAAGACATCCTACAAAACTGCAAAGTAACACCTTTTGAAGAAGTAAAGGGTTACTTTTTCTAACCCAAACCACAATTAATCTATGAAATTTATCAGAATTAATCTAATAAATTTCCTCTGTACAATATAGTTGGCAGAAGGAGCTTAGTAGGATTCCAAAAGGATAAGATATTCATATGGAAAGCCTCCACATAGACTGGAGTAGGGGCTTAATAAAACAAAAGCACAGTCCTCTCTTCCCTCACCTCACTCTCATATTTGATGGCATGAATCGGTTATTTAGACCCAGATCCACAAATGTAATGCTTGTTCTCCACTGCTAAAGCTCAAACCCATCACAGCTCATACTCAGGCAGAAGCCTCATCACCTGCTGTCTAAAATTCATTTGGAAAAATCACTGTGCTGCCCTTTCCTTGGGGGTAAAAGAGCTGCATTCAGTCCAGCTTTGGAAGATCTCAGCAAGTAATACCTGCTGTTTGTGTATCAGGCATAAGTCCCAGGTGCCCAGGCATTTAAAAACCACCCTCCATTTGTCACCTAAGTGGAGTAATTCTCAGGATGCAAACAGATGATGTGATCTCTATCGATCTGTCTGAAGAAAACAGTGCAGAATCTCTCTTCCATGCTCAAGCAACTCTTGTGAGAGGCTGGCTGTCTCTGAGCCAGTTTGCTAGCCCAGCCATGTCCCTGTTGGCTCTCTCCATCTCTGCATACACCAGCCCATCACCACTACAACAGTCTCTCCAAGTTTGCAGATCTGAAAAAGAAACATCTATCTTCTGAGGTGACTAGGTACCCACCAGCAATTCCTCTGCTCTGCACCTTGTAATACTGTGAGCGCAGCACGAGTGTGGAAAAAGAACACCGTGTTTCTAAGCAATTTGTCAAATAATTAAATTATGCACACAATAACTAGCTGGCTCAATTCTATTAGCCTGTCTCCATCATGTAATATAATTTCTAGTGGCTGTTTAGGCACTAATAGCCTCAGATCTTCTTAACTGTGTCTGGTGCCAGCTGTGGTCTGCATGACGTCTTTCTGTGCCAAGCCAAACCCCTTGAATGGAAAATTCATGGCTCAGTTTCCAAGCCCCTGCTCCTTATCAAGGGTTAGGGCTGGGCAGACCACTAATCCAGGGACAGATGGTCTCTTTTACCTCCTTTTCCCCCTTTTTTCCAGGGAGGAAAGAAGGGAATTAACAGAAACAGAAAGACTTGTGGATTGGAAATGAAAACTTAAACTACATTAATGAAAATAATAACAATAAAATGAAATATAAACTAATACATACAGAACCAATATCACACCTAACCCCCCTTGTGAGCAACTATGCCACCACTACCACACTGTAGCAGAAGGACTCACCAGCAGATGGGAATCAGACTCAGAGACCAGACCCTGGAACTGGATTCAGGATCTCTTGGATTGAGGACGAAGGCAGAACGGACAGAGTCCTTCAACAGCTGAGCTGAGCCAGGCTTCTGATCACCACAAGGAAAGCTACCAGTCCATCAACTCAGATAACTCAGGAGCTCAACCTTCAGGGAGGGTAGAAACCTAAACCTCTCATTTTTTGTATTTGCTGTTAAGGTGCTAAATAGCTTAATCACACACCTGCCTTGCCTGGGTCTTAGGCTTTATGTAAGAGTCCCCTAGGCCCAAGCTTGGTGTGAAAGTTTCAGGCACTGGGCCCCAGTTTTATACTGAATATGATGTATGTGGAATGGAATACCTTGTTCTGACTCAACCTAGGACACCTACAGAAGTTCTAAATGCCATTTTCAATAAGGATGCTTCCACCATTGAATATTAATGAATTTTCACTTATGTAAATAAAAAGCTCTGTTTGGTTTGCATTTTCTTTTTTGCCATTTAATGCCATAAATGAGATGCTATATATTGTTCCTAGGAACACCAAGCAAATATATGGCCTTTTTGACAAGCCATACAGGTGTTTAAAGGTCTTTTCCCCCTCCTCCTACAAGAATATTTTCTTCCTTCTTTAACTCACAAAAGCCTTCCCTCCTACTTTCTGTGACATTGCTGCCTTCAAAAGAAAAGAAGCAGAACTCCAAAATTACATAAGTGAGGTGACTTAGGAACACCTCTTACAAAGGTGCTTTTCTTCCTAAACCCATGGTCCTAACAACACCTGACATATCATTTCCTGAGCTGGGCAATGCTAGAAGAGGCTTTCTTCCAGGTCACTAATTTGAGGTGGTTTTTCAATTAGTGGGATTGCAGCACACAGACACATCATCTCCACAGCTAACCCTTCATCAGGGACACACTGCAATTTCCCTTTGCACTGTGCCAAGTGTTGGCTGTGACAGTTCCTCCTGTCACCTCACATGGGACATGACAATGGATGCCTCAGCTCATCAAGGGACCTTTTTAAAAGCAGTAACAGGAATACAATATAAATCATCAATAAAATGTCTCCTTGCCAACCTTTACCTGCCAAGAGTCAACCTCTGAAGAGTCTCCTACATGCAAAATCATCCCCTCTCTCCCCTTCCCTCACATTGTATTTGGTGCAAGGAAAGCATTAGGAGCCCCTGAGTAAGAACAAGTCCAGGGATTAGCATACAGCAAGAGACTTGAGAAACGCAGGTTGAGTTCTTAGCTCTGCTGCTGGCTTTCTTTGACACCTGACATATACTCATGTCCAGCTCCACAACTTGATTCCCACTAATATTCACAGACACTCCACAAGATCCACCCAAAGCTGCAAGCACCTAAGTCCTCAAAAGCCTGGGTTTTTCTGGGTCTGTGTGTGCAAAACCACCCAAGCACCAATGTCATCCCACAGGCAAGGATCTTGTTCTAGGGAAAAGCTGAGGTGTATTTGCTTTATGAAATTACCTTCTTCCACAGGCAGGGCAATTTTCAAAGCAGGCCTTTCAGATTTCAGTATTAATGTACTGTGGTATTCCTCTGGGCTTGTTTTCTTGTATATTTGCCTCCCCCATCACTTTCTTATATTTGGATTTTACATGAGATGCTACTATTTTCCTCATCAGCCACCAACAACAGAAGACTGGATTTAAAAATGGCCAGAACAATTTAAGCTCTTTGTATGCTAGGGCACAAGAAAACTTCCTCCTTCCACTCCCCCAGTCCTACGGACTTCTTAGATAAAAGGAAATCAAAGGTCAAGCTTGCACAAATTAAAACACCTTTGTTCAATGCACTCTTGTGGTTAAAAAAAAAAATCAATTGAAAGTTTTTTCCTTCAAGAAGGCCAACCTAGTCACATGCATTTCAGCATCTCTCTCTACCACCACAGGTCAGGAAATAAAGGTAATAATATGGCAGCATTCATGGTCCAGTATGCTCATTTCCCTTAAAAAACTTAGTGTGTGGGTGCTTCATACAAGGACAAAGTGAGGACTTGGCAAGCAGTGTCCCCTGGGTAACTTAAGAATTAAAAGCCTTTCCATTTTAAATCAGAAATGTGAAACTTTATTGCTGCAAATGACTTAGAAAAGCTCCTCTTTAAAAACAAACAACAAAAATGAATAGTCTAGCTGATTATCATGCCTTCAAAGGCAAGAGGCCAGTTCCATTAGCTGTGGATCTGACCCAACAGACTTAATACATCTGCAAGTACTAACAAGAGGGAGCTCAGGTCTGTTTAACATTCAATCAGCAGCCTCTGCTGCATTCTAAATAGACAGAATGAAACATTACATGGGGAAAAAAAACGTAAGAGTGAAGCATTTCACTTCCCTGATTATTTATTTATTTATTTTAGATTCTGTGGTTTGGCTACAAGACTCAAAATGCACTCCACAGCAGTCAAAAAACTTTGCCTTGGCTTAAGTTGGCTGAAAACTCTTTCCTTCTCTCTGTCATTTGGTCCTTTTTGTTACATTAGCTAAACTAGCATTAAGCATATGTCATTCCACCTCAACTGCTGACAAGAAAATTACCCAACAAATAAAGTTTATTGTGAAGTGGCAGAGGTACCAGAAAGAAACATGGCATTGTATTGTTGAAGACAAAGATGCAGTGTAAGAAATCATTCAGACTAAATGGAACTGCAACTACTTTTTAATTAGCAGAATGGGTAGCTCCATGCAGTTGCTTACTAAAATCTTTTTCAAGCATTTTATTCCAAAGCAAAGGGTCAGTTGATATTTCTGCTTTGTAAGTCCTTTCTTCCTACAATATATCACAGTCTGGAGAATTTAGATTCAGCAGGTCTACCCCACCAACCCTTAGTCATCTGAATATTCTCTGTGACTTCCATTTTTAGACATTTTCTGCATAGCAATTAACTTTCTTCTTCTCTCAAAAAATCAATTAAAGGGAAAAACTAACCCTGAACAAACCTTTTCAGCTTATTACTTTGCCAGTGTTTGCAGAAGGCAAAAATAAAATATATCTGAGGAGTTTTTCTGACGTTGCAAAAGAGTATGTGTATGAAAAGAAGGATATAAAAGAAGAAAACACTTGAAGGAATAATCCATTTCATATAAAAAGCCATGCCATTTTTTCCCTTTGCTTTGCTAGATGATCTCAAATCTAGTCATACAGAGCACTCCAGTTAAATCAAAATAAACTTTCCTTATGTGTGTTTTTGATGTGGAAACTCTCCCTGGCTTTACCTTCTTAGGACCTAGCCTGTCCCAGAAAGCCAGGTATTGGCTCTGAACTCTTACAAAAAACCACAGACTTTAAGCCAAACAGAGGCAAGCTTGCAGGGTTTATAGTACCATAACTGGGGATGTGTTCAGAAATGTCTGTTTTCTGGCAGCTGAGCCACAAATCCACACTTGGTTCATCCTCACTACTCTGAATTGTCACTGACGATGACAAATGGCTCCATCCCTCTGCCTCCATGCAAGCTGTGAGACCAACTAGGACAGACACAACCTATCCTCTTCCCTTCCCATTACAGCCAGAGGTAGAGAAGAATGATTTCTGAGCTCAGGCAGAAAGATGATGAGCAACATTTCTCTCTTCCTTTCATACACACAAGTGAGAGTCTGAATCCATGTAGGTGCTTCTTTGCATCAGATATAAGTAGAAGAAAGGCCAGGCAGGGTTGAGCAGTAGATTTGTGAGAAAGTAGAGATGGTAACACACTGCACTGTAGTGGAAAATATCCAACTTCCAAAGATAAGGCAAAGTGTGGATCCAGAGACAAGTCACTCCATCACTGTCTGGAGCAGGCTTAGGAGAAGCAAGGGCAGCCTGACAATCCTCAGAAAAGAATATGCCTGCTGCATCTGAGCCCACTGGGAAAGGAGATCACTTGATGATAGTCAACAATTCCCAAAGGGAGTGAACAAGCCTCCAAATTAATCCCTGAAGACTGAAATCAAACCCTTCATACCGATACCTCTCCAAGGACCTCTCTGAAGCAAGGCTCAACAGGAAACCACTACATTCACTTAGTGGGAAAGGGTATGGATGCTGTCAACCTAGATTTTAGTAAAGCTATTGACACCATTTCTCACGGTATTCTTGTGGAGAAACTGGATGCTCATAGCTCAGATGGGTGTATATTTTGCTGGATAAAAAAACCTGGCTGAATGGTCAAGCCCAAAGAGCTGTGGTGAATGGAGTTCAACCCAGTTGGCAGCTGGTCACAAGAGGTGTCCTCCAGGGCTCAGTTTTGGGGCCAGATCTGTTTAATATCCTTACCAATGATCAGGATGTGGGGATTGAGTCCATCCTCAGCATGTTTTCAGATTCAATGACACCTAGTAGGGTGGGAGTGTTGGTCAGCTTGACAGTAGAAAGGCTCTACGGAGGGATCTGAACAGCCTGGATAAATGGGCCAAGGCCAGTGGCATAAGGTTCAGCAAGGCCAAGTGCTGAGTCCTCCACTTGGGTCACAACAACTTCATGCAGCACTACAGGCTTGGAGCAGAGTGGCTGGAAAGTTGTCTGGTGGAAAAGGACCTGGGGGTGGTGTTCAACAGCCAGTTGAACATGAGCCAGCAATGTGGCCAGATGGCCAAGAAGGCCAACAGTATCCTGGCTTGTACCAGCAACAGTGTGGCAAGCAAGACTGAGGCAGTGATTGTTCTCCTGTACTCAGCACTGCTGAGGCCACACCTTGAATGCTATGCTCAGTTTTGGGCTCCCAAACACCATTTTCATGACTCCCTCTGCCTGCCACCTTTCTGATTTTCCTCTGCTTTGTCTCTTGTTCTCCTGGATCACACAGCTCATCCAAGTGCTGTGCAGCCTCCAAACAACATCTCAGCCATATTAGCAATTATCACCAAAGTGAGAAAAATCTGTGTGTTAGAGCATGCTCCCTCTCTTGAGCACCACTCACATTAATCAGTGTAATGGGATCTTTCAGCAGCCACTCTGCATCTCCCAGATAACCAATGTGATGTGGCAGTCACTATGGTAACATTGTTATTGTTATTATTAAAGAGCAGTAAGGAAAATTGTCCTGCTCACACTCAGAGAAGTCCATTCTCTGTGAGTTATTCCTGCCCTCTGGTAATTTAACAATTAAAAGAACCTTTAAATTTATTGAGCTATTGAATGGGCACAATGAAAAGCCCCATGCCATTTTTCTGTGATTCATTCCTTTCCAGGTTATAGGAAGAACCAGCAACATAAAGCAAGAGCCTACAGGTGAAAGCAGAACAACCTGTGGAGAAATTTGCAGGTACCATGGCATGGAAGGGGAGTTTGGGAAGGGGAAGCAGGGGGAGCAGAAAAAGAGGAATGCCACATTTGAGGCTGCATGTGTGTGTGTAGCAGAGCAAGGGTGCATTGCCACCCGCAGAGCTGCAATGGTGATGTGCCCTTTTAAAACAAGGGCAGGTAGACAAATGTATGTATTTAAGGAAATGAGGCATTTCCCAAGGCTGTGCTCACAGTGCAGTGCAGCCATTTGGCAGTCCAAAGGCCACACAGCAATTCTCTGCACCACACTGTAGAAGACATCATGCTCACATCTCACCTACAGAAAGTAAGTTGTCAAGACATGCTCCCCACCTTACTCCACAAGCATACAACCCGGAGCTTTCCCTTTCCTCTGAATTGCAATGCCACTCACATGAGGCTCTTTCCACTACAAGATCTAGCTGAATGCTCAGGGGATTCTATGGGTCAGATTCTAGCAGTGCAAGCAGGTGAAGTGTTTTCCATTTCAGCAAAGCTGTGACCATCAGGAAATCAAGCCCTGCCCCTGGCCTAGAAAAATCTTTCTTAATTAGGGGCCAAGCACTCCAGATACTGGCTTGGTCTTGATAATGAACAATTATTGCCTCAATGTTTGTTTTGTAGGGTGTGGCTGGAGAAAAACTGATTTTGTTCTAAGTCTTCCACATTATGTCAGAAGAAAATAATTGTTTCACTATGAGCATTTCAATAACAGAAATATTTGAATGGGCTCCACTATACTTTAAGAACCTGATGAAAAGCATGGTGAATAATTATATTCACTGGTTACTGGATCTGCATGTATCAGAGCAGTTTCAGGGTGGAGGGAGAAGAGTTGAACTAATAAGAATTATATTTCCACTGCATACTCAACAGGAATGGCTTACACACCAGTGACTCTGAAAATGGATCTTGTCAACTTGTAGCAAAAAGAGTGATGTTCCCAGTCTTCTTCAGTGATGATCAATACTTGCAGATGATTTTCCCAGATAGATAAAATGCTCATAAGAAAACATCTTAAATATCTCAATTTCACCCTCGTACACCCACTCCCAACTTGTTCTGTTAAAGACAAGTACATAGTTTCATTGTTCCAACCTTGAAAGACTGTAACTTCAGCTTTCTTAAGAAAATCATCCATGAGAAGGAAAGAAGTGTGGAAGACCTGAGAAGTTAGGTAACTATAGTAAGTAACTATCACCCAGGAAATAGTCATTAAATCCTTGTCTCCCTGAAAAAGCAGTAATGATGAGCTCTATGACATTTAGTCATAACAGAGGTCAAATTAGTTGCCCATGAACTTACTTGTCTAATAAAGGGAGTAATTTGTGCAAACCCAGTAACTGACAGGTAGTTAGTTACATGTCAACCTGAGGCTCTGTGTAGTAAACATACACTAGTAGGTTTGCTAGTGCTATTTGGAGCTGGTAAAATCTGGGCAAACTTAGGGTAGCACTCCTACACTCACTGGGTCTGACTCGATCAAGCACAAAATCCATCACCAACTGCTCTCCAGCTTGTTTCTTTTGCAGGGTGCTGATGTCTGGAATACAAACTTCAGCTAACTGACAGTCAAGGAAGTGGGTAGCAACCCACTTTTCACCTTATAAATGCTTCTGGTTGATTTTTATATTATCTGGAATGGTTGGAAGACAAAGGAGTCACAGGAAACCCTGTCATCCAGAAGCAGCAAAAGTAAAAGAGCATTTGATCTCATTTCAGTACTGATAGAAATAAGGACAGAAACTCACAGGAATGATGATACTAACGTGTGAGGGATTGTTCCTAAAAGCTGTAACATAGGATATCACTGGCAAAAAGAAGCAGTAAATCCTACCTCAAGTGCAAAGGGTTAGATCTGTTGTCCCACAAAGGAACATGATAGTCATCACATTTACAGACCTTTTCTAATGCACCTCAGTGTCATTACTGGATGGCAAAGTATGGTAACATGAACCACATTCAAAGCAAGCAAAATGGAAGGCAAACCCCAGAAATCATTCCCCTTCAGACTGAGAAACCTTGGTATACATCATTACTGCAAAAAAAGATCTTTGCAGTTCAAAAACTTCCTAGAGGGACACACTCCAAAGGCGTAAACAGTCTGGAGGAGGCAAGGTCTATAAATCATTGCCAGGCACCTTAGAAAAGATGTTGTCATTGCTTCTCTGTGGAGGAGTAAAATGATAAAAGAAATTTCTTTTATGTATGGATGGCTCAACCATAATGCTATTTGAACATCATTTTCTTGCAACCCATCTACACACAACTATTTCAACATTTGCTATAAAGTATGTATGGAGTGACTCACCCAGCTGAAGAATAAGCCTAATTGGTCAAACTTCCAGGACACTGTGTGCTGAGCTATAGAGAATCATAATCTCATCTATTAGGAGATGTGACAAGTTGCAGAAGCTATCTAAAATTCCTGGAAGAGGTAGTGTGAAATAAGAACTGTTGCCTAGGGACAGTCTCTTCTTTAGGATAATTAAAGAGCTCAGATCTGTGCTATTCTGGATGGATGAAAAATATGCATGCATAAGCTTAAATTCTGGCTGTGGCTTGCTCATGTGAGAAAGTTGGCTAATAATTCATTAGCCTCTTCAATAAAAGATACCCAAAAGGCAGAATAAAGGGCATCTGTGGATTTGATTGCCATGTTCATATGCTCCCAAAACTTCCCCCAGAGAACCTGCTCTTATGTATAATGCAGCTACATGACTCATGAAAAAATAAAATAATAATAAAAAAAACAACCCAACACATACACACAAAAATCCCACAAGAAATTGGGAAGAGTTTCCTTGTTCCCTGAGAACATTCCCATACCAAGTGACCAGAAGTAGAGAGGAAAGAAAAGCACTTCACAGATTGAAAGAGAAATGTTCAAAACCCCTGTTAGTGAGTGGGGAGCAGTCATAAATGTGGAGTCCAGCAGCATTGTTCCATACATACTCATTAATGATACTCACTTTGCCATATTTCTGTTTAATTTATGATAATTCTACCATTTGGGTAAAAAATAAAATACAAGACATCTCACTTTGTATTCTCTAGTAGCAGACAAGAGAGGACCTTTTGCTATTCCTTCATATCCTCTTACTATTCTCTTTCCACAACATACAGGTTCCATGTGCTGAGAGGTATTGCTCCTCACATACAGATTAGTAGAAATGGGTTAGCAAAATGGCTCCCATGAAACCCCTTGAATTCAACCATTGCTGTGGACTCACACTAGTTGTTCATGCATTTCCCATTCAGCTCTCACATATTTGGAGTTCACTAAACCAATAGACCATCTATGCTTTGATGGACTATTGGCCTTTTCCTCCATCATTTCTCTTGCAAAAATCATTGGGATGATTTACTTGCTTCTGCCAGTGTATAGCTACCAACAGGCTGGCTCACACAGAGATGAATACTTTAATTTTAATCACTGTGTTAGCAAGAAGTTGCAGATGATAGTTCCAACACATCACATACTGGAAGGCTATACAAAGCAACCAGCCAACAAAAGAAAATACGATGATTTCATTAATATTGGGGTTTTTTAAGCTTTTAAAAGTGTAGCCAAACTGACATAATAAAAGTATTTACTATGATTACCTCTTACAAAAAACAAATGTGAAATGATTTCATCAGTACCAGATACTAGGCCTGTTTATAACCAGAGGGCAGTATTTTTAATAACTTCACTAAAAATATGCACTGGCATAAAAATGTGGTGCAATAAAAAAAAATACAAAAGGTAATGAAATATTACCTATTATCTCAGCTCATTTTTGTCAGGAAATAATACTACAAACTTAATATGATACAGAGAAGCCTTATGAAAAACAGGCAGGGAGAGGCTTATAGTCTTATCCAGTATTAGACAAGAGGCTGAGTGATTAATAAGTTGACACTGAAGAGCAGAGAATGGAAATCATAAGGACTTCAGGGAAAGGAAATAGCTAAAAATGAAACTGTCTTGCTGCCAGGCTGCAGAGGCAGAAGCAGAGCTCACAGAGCTACCCCCAGCATGCAGCTTCAACCTCTGGCAGTGCTGTGCACACAGCTGGAGACCCCAGCTCCCTGTGCCTGCTGCTGTGTGCTGCTGGTGAGAGCAAGGGGAGAACCACACTGAAAACAGCAAGGAGAGAGGAAAAAATATATTGAAAGGAGAGGTTTGAATGCAACAGCAAGTGGGGTGTTTGAAGAAAGGGAAAAATAAGATCCATTATAGGAGGAGCAGATGAAATGAAATGTATTCATTACAGTGAATGAGCTATACATCTAACTTAGGAGCCTCCAGCATACACAGTGTGTGAGGATGAGATGGTTTTTACTGGTTTTTTCAATAATAAGGCCAGATATTTTGATGGGATTAAAACTTGGTCCTTGACCTTAACACTGTATAGGGTTGCAGGATTAAGTTTTAAATACCCAGTGAAGCACCATTACTTACAATATCAACAATGCCATTTATTGCAAGTCACTAGCCAACACATCACTTCCAGGAGACTCCTCTGTTGTTTCTCAGGCACACTCTGGCTGGGTCTGATTGTACATTGTTTACACTGGAAAATATCTGCTGTGGTTTCCTAGACTGGGATTTAACTGTTGCTAATTCATTGTTTACTTTACTAGTGGTACCAATGGAGACTCACTATTGGTGGTATATAGGTTCTATGCAAACAATAAGATCAGTGAAGAATTCAGCCAAAATCAACAGAATTTAAGCCCCTAGTAAGTAATATAGATCAAAATATGTGATGAACTGAAAAAAAACAACCACCAAAAAATGAACAAAAGAAGCTAGAAACATTTATTCACAGACCTCTTAAGAATAAGTTATGGCTTTAAACATCCTGGATGAAAGCAAAACAATTGTCCTCATGAAATATATGTTAGTGAATTTCTGGAAAAAAAAAAACCCAGAAATAGTGCCATTCTGTATGCTTCAGATAAGAGTAGCTAAACATTTCTTTCAATAAGTTGAACAAGTCTTACCTTTAAATTTATCAGGGATGAATGGTAAAAAAAATTTTCTGGATCACATTCCAATTTAAAAAGTGACAGTTTTCTTATAAATAAGTAGAAAATAATTATAATAAACTTTATTTCATGCAAAACTAAGAACTACTGGGACAAACAAAAGACTATTCAGTTCCTTGAGTCAACTCCTGTTAACTGTTGAGGATGTTACCCTTTCACAAAAATTCTAGCTTGTGAAGGGCCAGGCCTATAGCTAGGCACTGCCTACTCTATGTTTTCTACTCAACTCACTGATATTTCCTCTGACTTAGGAAATGTGAAACCAGATCTCACATTTTTATCACTCTCATGCTCTGTGGTTTAGTAAGTACTGTATCTTCTCAATGAAAAGGGAGAAAATGTTAGCAGCTACATGCTTGGGAGTTCTAATTTTAGGAGAAAGTGAGTTATTCTAACATGCTGCAGTCAACAGGAAGCAAGGGCACTCAATAATTCATGAGTTTCTTTCCATGTTTGAGTAGAGCTTGCTGAAAATTTCTCAAGGAAACATTTTTCATCAGAGAGTTCCAGTTCCTGTGAACCAAAACTGCTTACAGGACAGGATATGCTTGGATACTTATCTAATATCTCTATTTCTATGCAGTCTGAAATGGCTTTTAATCTATAATAGTATAATTATAGAATAATAAAATACTTGAAATATGAAAAGTGTTGTTTGGCTACAGGAAAAAAGAATTTTTAAAAGGCAAAATGAACTGTTTCAATCTTCACTTTTTAATTCTTTTAAAACACAAATGGTTGAGAAGAAGAAAGATTCAAACTTTTTGCCAGAAAATATTTTTGTAACTTTTCCTGGAAAAGGAAAACATTTCCTACTTTAGATCTAGATATGAAGGTATTTTCATGCCTGTCAAAACAAAACAAAACAAAGCCCACCACCTTTATACTCATGCAGATAAACCTCTCTTTGACCCTAGTGATGAGTGGAGTATTAAATTTGTTATGTCTTTACTGTCACTTTGATTCAGTTATTTTAAAATGAATGGCATTTGCAGCAGAAGGCAGGAGGATAACCATTTCTTACCTTTAGTCTTTCTGTTACACCATCAGTGAAACTGACTGTGAATTCAGCAATTTTGGGCACTCTGAGTTTTCCTTTGTTCTTCTGGTCAGGCTGATATTCTGTTCTTGTTTTCACAATTACCTGGAAAATACCAACACTTTTAAGGTTTCTGCACACAGCATACATATTTTTTTGTTATCTAAGCTTTTCTATATAAAACCAGCCCCTCAAATTACACAAATGTCTTTGAACCATAAATTAACACAAACTCATCATACTCTCAGGAACTAAGAGAGACAGATTAATAGTCAGGCAGATATACAGATCTAGAACAGGTAGCTTATCAAACTGAGTCTTAAAATAGCTGACAGCAAAATGTTTGACACCCACTTTTGTTTAGGACTAGGCATATAATTTTTGTATTGTATTCAACAGGCAAAACATGCAGAATAACAGCTCATCCTAAGAGCAGCCTCATTTATTAAAAGCTCTCTCCTAACAAGTTCCACTAAGACCAATTTAAATTTAGGCCATTTGGTGTCATGTTTATTCAGCCTCCAGGTTAATATTGATCATTTCCTACTATCACCTTGGTTTTCCTCCAGAAGATCTCAGTGTCGTTTGCTGCCTAATCCATGTCCTACTAATCCCATAAAAATGAGGTGTCTTTTGGCAGTGAAGAAGCTGTAAGTGGCTTTTAAAAGGGTATGGTCAAATTACCAAAATTGCTTTGTCAATCGACATTGAATTTATTTGTAATCCAGAATAAACTTAAATATTTTGGGTAATAAAACACGGAGATGGTAACAACCAATGGCAACTGCTCCCAGAGGGGATGAGCATCAGAGCTGTACTCTGAGACTAACAGCCCTTCAGAGGAGTGAGTGTATCCATCCCATTAGACATGAGAATCTTAAAAGACTAGCCACCCATGAGCCTATGCAGCTTTATGGCTTCATGAGAGCATGCCAGCATTTCTTCACTGCCTTACTCAAGCCAGAGAACACAAGAGAACACAACGTGGCTGTAGCAGGATGCTCTGCTAGGCATGGGAGTTGACAACTCAAACTTTGCCCCTCTGAGAACAGTGATAGAGAAGGAAGGATTAGCTGGTTTTGGTGTTGAAGAATGCTGAAATCAGCCTCACTCCACAAGCCCAAAATCAAATGCCTAGAGGATACTGGCAACTAAAAGCCATTGTTCTGCGCCAAACGATAACACATCTAAAGCTTTGGGAAATTAAAACTGTTGAGCTGACACATCTAACCTATTAACATATGACTGACAGTCAACCCCTTCAGACTATAAAAGCCTAGTCTCACTTCTCAGTGATGGAACTTCTAAGACACCCATCCTAGGTGTGTGGATATTCCTCTTCTGGGTGGGGACACTCCCCAGGGTCACCCCTTGAGGCTGAGAGCAAAAGATTCTCCCATGGTCATTAGTATGGATGAGAGACAACAATCTCTACTTGACAATTACTTTGCTAGCTTTAATACTGTTGCTTTAGGATTGCTTCAAACAAATTGTGCACTGCATTAGTGGCTATCTAGTCTGTGTAGTAAATAGTTCTAATTAATGCCCTTCTTTTTCTTCTTCTTTTAGTGTTTTTAGCCAATATAAATAAATAATTCACTTATTTATACAAACACATTTGGCTTGCCATCCTTAATCCTGCAGAACAAAGTTATACAAAGATTCAGCTACACTTCTATAATCCCTTAGACACAAACTGTTGACCAAGTCTGGAACTAGGACTGGATCTAGCCACATGTAGGCTCCTCTGGAAGGAGGAGTTTAGAAAGCAAGATCTTTTCTGACCCTCATGACTCAACAGGAGGGTTTCCTTAATAAACTCTGTCCAAAGTGACCATCTGGTGTATGACAATGGCCCTGTCTCCAGCACTGGCTAAGAGCTGGAGCTCATCCCTGTGGCAGGGGCTTGTGGTGGTCAGCATACACTACCACTGCTCTTTTGCGCTGGATTCCCAACCCAGGCAAAAGGTCCACAAAGCATGCTGTACTTTGCAAGGATAGGTTAAACATGAAAGGATAGAAAGACTATGGAAACTCTCAATCCCAGGCCCAAAACTTCCCCTTTTTGGCCTCCCATTCTGAATGGCAGGACTACACAGCCATCAGCCTTGCCAAGGTGAAAATTAAACACTCCTGAAGTGGTGACTGGTTCATAAGAGAATGACAAGAATGATCCTAAAGCTCTTTGTTAGAAACAAAAAATCTTGAAGGATTGAAAGAGATTAAGTGATGCACAAGGCTGAGTTACCAGCTAATGAAGAACTTATTTCCAAATGAAGATAGCAAAGTCTCATTTAGACCAGAGGAAAGCTCAGGTATTTAATCCTCCTGCACTTAACGCCACATGAAAAGCAGAGTGAGAGAAAAATCAGTGAGGAGTCATAAGGCAATTTTCTGGATTCAAATGCAAATCATTAAAGATCCTGATGAATATTTACATCCTTCAGCAAATCCCTCTCAATAATATTTATTACAGTAGCATTTGCAGCATTAAGAGTTAGGAAGAAGAGGGCACAAAAAGCCACCCAAATATATTTATATTAGCATTTTGGAACTCAGGATTTCTGATGACACAACATGCAACCTGCTCTAGGTCAACCTGCTCTGGCAGGGGGGTTGGACTACATGATCTCCAGAGGTCCCTTCCAACCCCTAACATTCTGTGATTCTGTGATGATGATGGGAAGTGATACATGTGGACAAAGCTTGATTCAGCAGGTTTGGGATGAACCCTAATCCTACTTTGGGCCTACTGTTCAGTCAAACCCCACTACACTCTGAAATGCAGTTCAGCACGCTATGGACCACATAAGGCAAAGCTCCCTCTCCAGCCAAGACAAAGTGACCCAGGTTAGCTCTGAATTATGAAACAAGCCATAACCTCATTTTCTCACTCAAAAGGAGGCAAGTGCTCTCTAGGACTCCATGCAGCTGGACCTTAGCTTTTCACTCTTCTTGCTGGCCTTTTGTAAACCCAATACAGTAAATTACAGAGTGTCAGTCATCAGCACCTGCCATCAGAAATTGCAGTCATTCTGTTTTCAAACCTACCAGTCACAACATCCAATTCTCCCAAATTCATGCTTCCTGCTTGACGTAAATCTTAGTTGCAGACCATTTTTAAAAATACACATGCAGGCTTTCCCACAAACTATAACAGTAGGTCTTAAGAACCTTGAAGTTGGAATATGAGAAAAAAAAAATTAAAGGCCTTACTTTTTTCTAGATATAATTTATTTGTTTTCCTTTCTTTGTCATTAATGCCAGTTTTCTTACAGGTATTTTTTAACTGTCGTTTCATTCAACCAATATCCTATCAGCAGGAAAGTTTGAATTATGCTGTCTACAGGGATACAGCATGAGACTGAAAATAAACCCACATAACCCTTCACAAGCCATCAGATTCAAGTCCAGTAGCAATGTGTGTCATGTCTGTGAATAAATAAGTAAGCTCAGTCCCTAGCTAGATCAGAAGCTACTTGAAACACAATTTGCTGACTGTGCCAGCAGTGAAGTGTGTGTGTGTGCAGAGCCATAGTCATCCTGCTGGTCAGTGTTTTACAGAGGTATCAAAAAGCTTTAGTAGAGAAGGTAAGAAGTACCTTTGCTAAATGCCTTTTGGAATTGCAAATGCTAAATATCTGCTCTCCAGAAGCATCTTTGTCAGACACCTAGTGGAATTGCTCAGCAGAAGACAGGGCAGCCAGTAAGGTCTCCTTTTTAAATGAGAGTACAGAAATAAAATGACAAATGGAAAACTGAAGACCTGCAGTGTAGGGTTAGCATTCAATATTGGGGCAGTAATGACAAAAATGACCTTTTGCTAAGAGCACAAGGTGCACATGTAGAAGAAAAGAATTACCTCTTGTTCAGTTCCCTACAGTCTAAATAAGTCACTTTTTCAGCAACATTCATTCCTTCTCCATCCAAACTACCATCAGGATGCCCACGCACAGGCTTCTGGAAATTGAGTTGTGTTCATCTTTGAGCCTCCTGCACTAGTGAGACCACCCCAGTCAGGGCTATCTTAGCAGCATCCAGAGACAAGAGTGAACATTGTCAGATGATAATACACAGACACACACTCCCTCTCACACACACAGTTTTTAGCTACACTGACAGTCTCCCATGCATGTGGCACTTGTGTCTCTGAAACAAGTCCAAATGAGAGCTGAACAAAACCCAAAAGAACTTTTCTAAAGCACAAAGTATTAATCCAAATGCAAATTTAGAAAAGGAATAATTAATCTTACAAAGAAAAATGTCTATATTTTTAATATTACTGGGGTCTTGCTATTTTTGTTGGTTGTCTGTTTTCATTTTCCAGTTTTCTGATTTGGGTTGGGTGGAAAAAAAGATTTGCCTTCCCCTCCTTCCCTGCCATCATTTCTTCTTGACCTTTTCTCTCCATTTTGTCACTGAGAAAAAAAAAATCTGGCAGTAAAGTTTTCTAGAAATTCTAACCAAATTGCTGTTGGATGTAGAGTAATAAAAACCCCACTGACTCCACAGTCAGCTCAATGATCAGTGTTCATTTCTCACCAGCTGCCCCAGAGCAGTTCCATCAGAGCCCAGGATCCCACTGTTTTAGTGCAAACAAGGTACATTCATCTCACACCACGACAGGTTTCCTGAGAGAGCTACTGGCATTTATTACAAACCACAGCAAACAGAACCTTCCCTCTTTCTATCCATTTTGCAGCTCTGTTGACTTCAGAAGAGTTATTCTTGATTGAAACTGGCAAAAGGGAATATAAAATTGAGGTCCTGTGTAGGTTGCAATTCAAAGCAAACTGAACTAAAAGAAATGTCCATCTCCTCATACCTTTCTCTGCAACCCTGGTACAGTGGAAATGAACTGCTGCAAGGGAGTAACTTCCAGAGCTGGCAGCAATGCTGGGCTGTGCTCTGGCCTCCTGAGCACAGAAATAAATGCAAACAATTGAACTGGTGCTTAAATGGACAAGTAGTCTCCTGACTACTCCCCAAAAAAGACAGTTAGCTCCCTCTCCACCCCCATGCAGAAACACTGTTCTGCTAATTCTCTGCACTTCCCTCCTTAGCTCTCACCTCCTCCTGCATGTTCCCTAAGACTTCTCAACTCATACTCCTTATGGTGAGAAGGGTCTGGCTGTTCTAGGTTAGCATCCCTAACCATGCACTGTGTTTTTCTCAAGTTTTCATTACCTGAGTGATAATACTAGTTCCAGGACATTCTCCATATTAACACAACATTCTTGGGATTATGGACTAGAAAGATATGACTGGAGTGGGTGGAGGTCAGATGCTCAATGGAAAATGGCAGCTCTCTGTATAATTGTTGTTCTCAGTCATCCTGGGATAGCAGATGTAATAATATTGCCATGTCTTGAAAGGTTTTTCCTTTCTATTCTCTTGCTTACATCTTCTGGTTCCTCATTCCAATCTCTCAAACACTTTTCTGCAAGAGCTCAGTAGCAGTATACACAGAATGACCTGATAAAGTTAAAAAACCCCAAACATGACAAGACAACAAGCCATATCTATCATGCTGCTCCATGCAAGATTTTCCTAATGATGCTGTTTGCTAACACTTTTATCGAGTCCTAAACCTAAATACACTTATTATTCTAGGCTTAGTGCTAGTGACACCACTGGAATCAATAAGAAACCTTTTCAGCTTTAATGAATGCACAACCAGGCACCTTCTCTGTAGTGATGCTTTGGAAAATTATAGGTGTGCTGAGGTGAGAAAGAACAGATGAGAGTCTGCGTACACCAGCAGGAAATCCATCATCAACAACCTTGAGAAAGCAAACAGTAGAAGAGTGCTGGGAAATCTAGAGATTTTGGATGCTGAAAGAAAAAAAGAAAGCAAGCTTCTAAGCAAGTGGACTATATTAAAAGCATTTGCTTTGAGGAGGAAGGAGTAAAGTAGACATGAAATGTGACAAATGGAAAAATATCACATTAAGCATGGAACCTTAAAAAGGATTTTCCAGCAATGCAATGAAGTAAGTGTTTCAGAAAATGAACTGATATGAATTCTGAGTCTTTTCTCAGACTGGCTAAATGTAACAGCATTTATTGCCACTTTATATTTGTGTTTGAGCTCTCTGGTTTCCTCTGAAGAAATGGATAATAATATTTAACATAACTGGCATTGTGAAAACTTTAAATTATTCATTTGGAAAAGGACATGCAGCCCTGCTGTAATTCCCACTTCAATGCCACGGTGCGTGTAATATATTGTGGTTCAGGTGCTGCAAAGTGCAAACCATAAAAATTTAAAATACTACTTCCCAGGATTATTAATAATGAAGAGTCTCTCACTCAGAGTGGCTGTCAGATTGACAGAAGAGATAAACAAAATGTGTTTCTCCTACCAAGGAGAAAGGTTTCTTCCAAGTTCAAAGTGGACTTTGTAGTCCCACAAAATGGTTGTAACACCCCCATCAGCTTCCATGTGAATTAGTCATGCTCACTTTTAAGTGAAAATGAGACTCTGGGCTTCATTCCTTTCCATGCCCTTCTTCATTCCTTTTAGAAAGAGAACAGAAAATATAAACTTATCACTGGCAAAAACATCGTGGTTTCCTTTGCAGTCATCACTCAACTGAGCATCAAAAGCTAAGAAAGACCTTAGACCAAGTCCCAGCAGTAGCATGCTGTCCAGGTTGCTGCTGATAGCAAAATGGTGACACTCATTCTTGGCACTAAATCTGTTGTGACTGAGTTGGTTTCTATGCTTATGTGCTACAAGCCAAGGGATGGCTAAAATTCACCACCTGCTCACACACAGAATTCTCCAGCGACCTACAAGCTCTAATCTACACACACAGCCAGCTTCAAAGAGCAAAGGAGATACACACAATGCCAACAGTAGCTGAAGTTATAATACTTAGTAGTAAAAGAGTATAAGAAGAGAGATGGGAAAATAATGTTCAGGGTTTAAAACAATCTCTTTCTCTGCAGGCTTAGGATGAAATATTGACAGACATGAGCAGCTCCACACCTACAGCAGCATCTCCTGTACTTCCTTCTGACTCTTGCACTGGCTACTGCTAGAAACAGGACCTACTGGACAGGCTGGACCAGTAATCTCAGACTACCTGGCAATCATCATGCTGCAAATTCCCTGATTTTTAGACAATTATGTCTTTAAAAACTTTCCCAAATAATTATGACTATGTCCCACCCCATGGGTGAGGCAGCTATGCTTCCAAATCTACATGATGAACACATCTCAGCAGGCACATTTCCCAGAGATTAGTGTTAATATTGGCATTTGGAGTGTATGTAATGGTAGTGACCATGGCATCCTAGTCACTATTTGACTACATAAAATGCCTGAAATATAAAGCAGCAAAAAGGCCAAAAAAAAAAAGGAAAATTTAAGAAAAGGGTGCCCTGGGTTCAAATCCATAGTCAATGAAGAAAGCCACTGCCAGTAAAAACACTCTGCTTGTTTTTTAACTTGTATCAGCTCATCTAATGGGTGTTGTGCTGGAAAGGAGCTTCACAGAGGGTGGTAGGAAAAAAAGTGGTCTCCTGAATCAGTGCCAGGAGGATATTCCAGGCATAAGGAACATCACAAAAGGACAAAGAGAGCAAATGTAATCAGCCCTGGCTGATGAAAGGCAGCACAGAACTTAAAGGCTGCATTGGGAGCTGAAAGCAGCTGCAAAGGGAAAGCCACAGCTCACGAGCACAAAAGGAGCTTGGAAATTATTCACCTAAGTCTCCCTACAAATCCCTAGGTGACCATAACCACCAGGAACCCGCAGGAGTCTGTGAAGGGGTGACAAAAATTGATTTCAGTAGGTTCAGCCAAGAGAAGGTATAGCAAAGCAGACAAAAGAATCAATCACTCAGCTGTAAATTGGACAGGGTAAATTAGTAGAGCTCCACCGATTTCATCTAAATTACACTGATTTACACTAGTCAAGAATCCTGCCCAGTCTTACTTTCCAGCCCAGCAGGTTACTGGTAGGTGGGGTTCACTTCATGGTCTTGCTGAAATAACTTCCACCTGCAGCTACGGGCTTTCATGTTAGAATAGACTGCAACAGGGTTAGCCAAACATCTAACGCACTCTTCCTGTGTCCAATTCTGCTGCTTCTGCACAATGCAGCTCTAGGAATTGCAGTGCAGACATAATTGCATTTAAGACAGGCAATGCAGCTCACAAAACCAGGCATGAGCTAGGTTTAAACTACCTAATTCAGATACTGAGAGCAATGCAGTTAAGGAGAGAAATTTCTGCACAGGCTACACAAATCTTCAGGTTTTCAGTAGTGAATCTCTGCAGTAGCCACATGTTATCTGTACAGAAGCAAGGCAGCCCAGTGCTACCCCAGTGCCTGTGAAGGCTGTGAGCACATCCTTGGATTGCAGTGCAGTCCTGCCACGAGCAGATCCCTGTTCAGCGTGCTAAGGGAAGGCTAGCCCAACAGCAGCTATATCCAAAGAAGGGGAGCATGAACTGCCAAGAACCTCAAGCAGGGCTGTCCAAAACACGCAAATCAAATCAAAAGGGTCACGTCAGAAACCCTGCACTGCCAGAGTGTGCACTGCTGCTAGTATTTATTACAGCTTAATGAGCAGAGGTGTTGTTTACATTCAAACACACATTTAGAGGACAAATGCATTTGCACACTGCAGGAGGAGAACAACTGTCACAGGAGAGAAAGGTTCAGACTTTGGTGTTTGTGGGCATTAGGCAGAGCACCCCAAGTGGTGAAAGGAAAGGATGGGGAAACGCAAGACAGCCTGCCCACTCCTTCATATTTGTAATGTTCTCTTTTTATTCCCTTCCTTTCTTTTATTCACATTTTCTTTCTCTTTGCACCCTCCTCCTCCTCTTTACTTTTTCTTCCTTCAACTGCCCTAATTGCCAGCCCTGCCCCACCTCTCCTTTTGCCATTTGCTCCATCTCACCAAACTCACCTGCAGCATGAGCAGCAGCACAGTTGCCTGCCCCTGGCTGCATTGGGAGCCCACCACAGACAGTGGCAGGGTAGGCTGAGCTGCCTCTGGCCCCACCACGTGTAGGAGCACCCCAAAACCAGCTCCATGCTGCCCAGACAGCACATGCCTTCAGGCTGGCTAGAGCTGCCAAGCACCGCTACGCTTTGCAGAGGGTAGGCTGACATCAGTATTTCAGGATAGAGCTGCACGTAGTCCCCTAAGGTACAAAAGCACTCATCCAGCATACTAGTAATTATGCCTGCTCAGCTGGCCAGAACATAACATTATTTTCTGTTAAGCCAATAGGGACAGGCTGTGACCACAAGGGACCCTCCTGATTTTCAGGAACTCTTGATTACTCTGTGTAAATGCATCACCTCGGTCACTCAGAGTGGGGTGCGGCCAGGGAGGGCATGAGGCAGGAGCATGGGATGGGAAAAGCATTTGAAGAGAGCAGCTACATCTATTATTTTTTCTTTCTTGGGTCAGATGGCAGGAATTTGTCACCAGAGAAATTATTTCTCAAGCCTCCAGATGCATTCAAAATAAAGAACAATGGACCACATGATAAGCCTTCTGCAGCCTTCACCACAAAAGAGATGCTGGATATTTTTTTCAGCCCTGACAATAGCTTTCATGGACTTTTGTGTTATGTAAAATTAGGATTTTCACTGCCAGAACAGAGGCATTTCCTGCTGGATTATACTGAGGCAAGCCTAGGAGACCAAGGGGTCCCCAGCTGTTCATCTTATATAAAATTCAGTAAAACAGTGTGGTCCCTGAAAAGCTCCACATCTTTTAGCATTATCACTGCAAAGACATGTAGCAATTACAGCCGAAGCACTTTGTCTACGCCTAGGAAAACAAGTGAACAGCTAGCCTTTTCCCTTTGGTCCTAAAAGAAAAAAAGACTTCCTTTTTTTTTTTGTTCTGTTTTGAATATGAAGAAATGAAAATCAGAGACATAAAAAGCCAGGTCAAGGGCTTGTCACCACTGACAGCTGTTATTGCTGTTCCATGGATGGATTTCAGAAAAAAAAAACAACCAGCCACACAAAAATGATTTAAGCATATCTGTCTCTGCAAATGCCACCCCAGCAAGAGAATAGGGGGCAAGGGAAATGCTTGAAGCTAGTCAATAAATACAAATACACAGCAGGCTTAGCACCCTAGGGGAGAAATTACTGACCTGGGTACATTTCTCCCTTTGCAACCATACAGCTGCTGACAGAATGCTGAGAATGCTGATGCTGCAGGAGGAATAGCACGAGCCTTGGGAGGAGATGTCCTCGTTTGGGGGATAAAGAAATAGTCAGTCCAGTGGCCAATAATTTTTAAAAAAACACTGCCAAATTCAAGCCTGATGTATTCCTGCCTGGATTTTTCCAACAGCGTCAAGGTAGAAGTCAGAGGGAGCCTCTAAGCTTACAGAGCTTTGTAAAACAAGCCTGTTAGGAAAACATCCCTAAAAGGACAGCCAATGAATTTAAGCATACCTTTAAAAAAGTGTTTTCCCTACCACCCCCAACAAGATTTCTTATAATCAAGGAACTAGATGAAAAGAGATGGGGTTCAGGGACTATATCACACTAGCAAAAGCCTCATTTTTCTATCCTTTCTGTGTTTCCTTTCTCTGGAAGGTAAGCCAGCCACAGAAAACACTTAGAAAGAGTGCACCAAAAGAGCACTCTTTGAAAAGTGTAGTACCAAAGCCTGTGCTACTGCCCTTTACGAGACAGACTGAAGCTAGCATAAGTAGACAGCCCCCAGCTGCAGTCAAAGCTCCTTGCTCTGGTTTTGATGCACCCTGACTCAAGGCTAGATCCAGGTTGAGAGCTCACAGTTTCTTAGATGAAGCTACCATCTAATGGTGAAGAGAAGAGCAGAAAGGGGAATATTTAACAGGGCTGTTTGGTCTTTTTTGTTGTTATTTTTGTCTTTAGATTTCACTTAAAGGGAAACACCAGGGCACAGCAGCTCTTTGTTGCACTGGAAAGGCAATGAGAGCAGCGGCAGCAGCAGGGCAGGCAGGGAGCAGAGCCAGGAGCATTGCCTCCCTGTGCTTAAATGGGAGCCACAATGGGTTTGCATTTAAGAAAAAGAGTGAGCAAAGCCTTTTGGAGCTGTTGCACACAGCCTCCAACACCAGAGTTGGTTTGGCTCTGGTCATTTATGCAGCATCTCACACAAGAGGCACAGAAAGCACTTTGGCTTATGTTCATTCTCCCAAGCTAAAAGTCAACTGTTGGCAGGTTTAAGGAATCAACAGAAAAAAAGTCAAATTGATTTTAGTTTTGTTTTTTTTAAACTCTGTCTCCTGACTGCAAGGCAAGTCAAAACAAGAATACATTCTGAAAGACTTGAAACCCGTGCCTACTCTTCCTTAGGCTCACAGTCTGACTGAATTCAGCAGCAGCTTTGCTTTCCTGAGTACAAAGATGAAATTTCCCTGTCACTTAACCTTTGCCCAAGCTTTTCACCTGAGGGTCAGCTCCTTATTAGCAGGTCTTCAAACAGACCCTCTGCCCTAGGGTGAGCTCACCACAACAGAATCTGTTCTACAAAGAGCAAAGGATCGTGAATTATTTTGCTTTTATCATAAATAACCTCTCCTTCTTGTGAATGGATCTCCAGTCACCATTAACTCCAGGCCTACTACACATAGGAGCTGAACCACAGCCTGTAGAAATCAATACCATTGACTCTAATAAGTTCTGAATCATGCTTCACACTCCTGGAGATACAGCCCACTCTTTCAGCAAAGAAAAATACGGATGTTAGTAGATGCATTGACAGTAATGTATGCTAATGAAGGTAATGTAACCTAACAACATGTGAATTATTGATGTAGGCACGTTTAAACAGAAAAACCAGCAAGGAATCACACCAGACCAATACACTCCAGTGTTGGTTCACCAACAAGCAATTGGAACATGGTGCTCATTTGAACACTCATTACCACTTTCTTAGCTTGGATGGGTTTTTGTTAGGTTATCCATGTGTCACCTGATATGTGAGTCATTTAAATTTCATGTCGTGTGACACTGCATGATCGCAATGAGCCACAGCATCAAACAAGCTACTTTTACACATCTATAGTTTCCTCTGAGCTTTTCAGACATTTATGATATTGGTTTGTCTGAATTATTTTGCTTAATCTTATTTATTAAAGTCATAGGTAAGGCTGGTTTAGTGTCTCAATCACAACAATTCATGGAAGCTTAACTCTCCTCAATGCAGTGAAGTTGCTCCTGATTGCCAGGAGGCACAGGGAGAATGAAACTAGCTCCTTTGTCTGGCACAGCTCTGGTTCCCAGGATGTCAAGGCAGTTGACTCAGCTCTACCATAAAATAAACACAGTTTGTCTATCTAGACACTTTTACCACATCCATCATCATGTTCTCCTAATGTATTTAGAGAAAATTAATTTTGTACTACAGTAAAAACAGGATATATGTTCAATAATCACCAGTGTTAATTTTACAATTATTCCATTATCCTGTGAGATCTAATCATTCTGTCTGTACTTTTGGGTGAGTTGGCTCCATCTCTGTGGTGTCTGGGAACTACATTGCAGACAGGCTTTGTTTTTGCAAGGACTGTTGGGGCATACTGATTTTTACAGTTTCATCATGTTCTCATCAGGTTATATTGATATGCATCATCCATTGATATAGACAAAAGAATTCCTAGGATATACTGCATCTAAAAAACCCAACCACAGCCAATCACTGATGCACAATTCTGGGCATTTTAGTGCTGTATTCAGTTCTCATAGTGTTGAGTGGGCAGGGGTGAAAGCTGTCCCCTGGCTGGAGTCAACTGGGAAAATGACTCCCTGGATTGCTCAACCACCAGCACATGCATGGGGAACTCAGCTGCTCTCTCAAGAGAAATCAGCATCCTCAATGCCTAAAAAAGCTTTGCAAAGCCATGGAGCAGAAAACAAACCTTAAGTGTGATAATTAAAATAGCTACTTATTTCGGGAGAGTTATCACATTACTCCCAACGCAGGCAATTAATCTCACTGATAATAACGCATTGTAAATCACTCCTCAGTTTATCCAGCACTTTTAAGCAAAGCACACTAAGCTTTTTCCAGTTGTATTTATGAAGGAATACTTGGGGTTTTTGAGGAGGGAAGGAGCTGGGGCACAGTTGTGTGATTACTTACTGTGTTAAAACAGAGAAACGCTACAAAATACAACCCCATTTTATTTATTGAATAAACACTGTGCCACTGTTCGTATCAGAGAGCAGTATGTCACCAGAGCACTGAAAACTAAGGATCCTGTACGTGTGTGCAATCATGCAGCAGCAGCATTCGATTTTGTTTTACCTTTTCCGGAGCCGGGAACTGCAGGTGATTTACTTCCAAAGGTGTGATCAAAGGAACTGTCTGAAAACCATCTTCATTGGATGGTTGCTTGCTGTTCTTGTCGTTCAAATTACTCCCCAGCTTCACCATTCTTGGACCTTGCTTTCCAGACCTGAAACCAGGAGGATAACCAGTGTCACAAGGGCAGTGGAGGATTTCTGCTTTACTTTGCTGGGTTTGACAAACCACACCAGCACCTGACTTCGCCCATCGTGCCTTATGCAGACACCCCACAAACACCCCTCCAGAACACCCGACGTGAGCCCAATGCACCCACACCGCGAAAGGCACCCCGGGTTGGAAGTGACACCCTCCCCCCACCGCCAAGAACCGCAAACATCACGGGGTCGGAACGCATCTCCCACTGGCCCCAGGGGTGCTTTTGACACACACACACCCCCAGCGCCTGTAAGGGCACAGAAACCCTCCCCTGCACAGCCCACACCCTAAGAGCTGGGGGCTCGCCCCCTCGCAGCTCCCCTGGGGGCGGTGGGGCTTGGGGTCGCGGCGCAGGGGAGGATGATGAGGACGGGGAGCTGCGGATCTCCCCCCACCCCACCCTCCCGGCGNGAAGATGCGGTGCGTGCGGGAATGCGGTGGAACAAAGGCCGGAGAGAGCTTACAGGCGAGCTGCGACATTTGCCCAGGCACAAACGCAGTCACAGAGGGGGTTGAGTGCGGGAGAGGGCCCCAGGGCGGCTGTGGTGCTGCCAAGAGGCAGGACTGGTGCTGCTGCTGGGTGAAGTGGCACCCCCTTGCCCCCCTGGCCCACATTGCCACGGACCATGGTGTCCCTCACCAGGCCGTTGCACAAGGCCAGTCACTGATCCTTGGTGCCCACTCTAATGCTGGAATGGAAGAACATGAACAAGCCACTGGCCCTGCTTGGCTCTGTAAAGGACTCTCCCATTTCCGGAAGCTATCCTGATAACACCCCACCACCACCACAGTGTGCCCAGCTGGCCTGCCACAGTCCCAACTGCAGTATCACCCAGACGACTAGCTCCTCTAAGATGAGACTAAAGCACTTTGCTTGGAGACAGAGGATACTTTGGGATGACTTCAGCCTGATTTGTTTGTAAATATAGAATTTGCCTCCAGAGCTTGCAACTTGGCATCTTTTACAAGACTTAAATATACCCCTAAAGGCATGAACTGTTTCTATAATAAAACCTTTAGAACTCACTTGTGAAAAGTCATTTAAAGCCACACTTGTGAAAAGTCATTTAAAGCCACACTTTGGCAAAGCAAGTGGAAGTGCTGAGTACGTTGCTATGAGCTTGTTCGCAGTACAGAAGCTCAGTGTCTAGAGAGGCAATTAGTATAGGTGGTACAGCTAAAACTTCCTGCTGCTAACATCACTTTACATGGTCCCTTACCAACAGCTTCACCAGTTTTTAATACTTGTGTTGAAATTTTCTGTACCACATTTCTGCAGAAGGCCAAACTTCTATAGCAAATTTCATCCAAAAGACTTTCTCTGGTTTTAAGAATAAGGTTTTGCCACACATAAAACTCAATTTTGAGTAACTTTTGCTCAGAGTGTTAAAAATTGTTGGCAAGTAGCTTTTTGATGTTCTCAGAATCATCTAAAAAAAAAAAAAAAATCAATCGTCATAAGGTTCTACGAGTTTGTATTTAGGAAATTCAGGAAAGACTTCTTAGCTCAGTAGCAGAGACACCCTTAGATCTCACCCATCAAGGCATGTTCGACTCAAGACTCGACAAGATTTGCATGGTAACCACAACTCCAGGTTGTTGCAGACTAGACAAGAGATACATACCTACAAAGAAAGCTGTGAGGTTACATCCCACAGTAAGGGGTGTAAGAGAAAGTAAGGGATAGTAAAGGAAACTGTAGGACTTACACTGAAGAATCACATGAAAACAGTCACTAAAAATTATCAAATTACTACAATATAATGTTTTAATATCATAGTGATGCAAGAAATCAACCGTCAGTGCCTGCATGGGCTAGGATCTGTGCAAACATACAGCAAGTTATAAACCCTGCAAAGTCCTCTTCTCGTGCTCTGCACAGAGATGAATGTCACTGCAATTGTTTGGCTCAGGACAATCATTAGGACCTTCAAAATGTTGAGGCTGTAAGAAAATCCTAAAGTACATACTTTGCAAATAATGACAGAAGTCCAGTCTCACTGCAGACATTGCCCTCTCCCAGACATTGCCTATCAGAGCACTTCTTATCAGTCATGTACAGCACCACTGAGGCTGGCAAAAACCTCTGGAGAACATCCAGTGCAAACCTCCTGCTTAAAGCAGGGAAAGCAAGAACAGATTCCTCAGGGCCATTGGGTTTTGAATGTTTCCAAGGATGGAGACACCACAAATGCTCTGGGAAACCTGTTCCAGTGTTCAGTCACCCTCATAGTAAAATCATTTTCTTATGCTTAAATTAAATTTCCTGTGTTTCCGTTTGGGTCTATTGTCACTTGCCCTTTTACTGGGCACTACTGAGAAGAGGCTGGCTCTCAGCTTCCTGAGCCCTCTCCAGGCTGAACAATCCCAAATCTGTCAGCCCCTTCCTGTGTAACAGATGCTCCAAGAAAGAAAGTGCAATTGCAGCAACTCTTTCCCCAGCTTTGGGTGTGTTACAGATGATATCATCTGAAGTGATTTGACCGTCCAAAGAGATTCACAGACTCTGTAGTTATCTTCCACTGAATGCATACATTTGAACTACTCTAGGTCCTCTATCAGCAAAATGGCTGTTTTCAGCTGAGGGACTAGGAAATATTATTTAAAAATGGAAAAGAAACATTGCATTATAACTCCACAGAAATGGCATTGCAGTTTTCCACATTTATCTGGAAATTACCAGGGGACATGAGAGTGCTTTGCCTCCCATGATCTGAAAACTAAATCATTTTCACACACACCAACACTAGTAATGAATATCCTGCTAGCTAAAGTACTGCCTTAGAGACACCTAGGCAGATCCTCTGACTTAAAAGATGTCTTAAGTAACACTTCATAAGCACACTGATGTTTGATCTCCAGGATCACTTGGGCAAATCCCCCCCAAAAGTGTGGCTACACAATCAAAAATAGGGTTGCAAATGAGGTTATTTGCTTGCTCAGCATGTCTACTCACTTGAACACACTGACAGGTTGGCAGTTTAATGTATTAACTTTTGTTGGTTATACTTGAATACTCTTCAGAGTAACATAGCTAAGGGGAAACGAGGTGAATCCCATTCCATCTTGTCCATTATTACCACTGTAAAATACCTTTCAAGTAGCTGCAAATCTACTGGTAACTAAACAGAACTGAACTCTGCTGGAGGTACTCCATATAACCCAGACAATCCAGCTCAGCATCGCCAGCACTCAAGCACTGCAGTCAGAGCCACTTTTTCACTTGAAGACTCCTAGCTGTAATACTAGCAGCAAGAACCTGTGATAAGTGAGCAGACAGTGCTTTTACCTTATGACTTTTCAGTGTAGAAGCACATATTAAGCAACACCTTTCAGTGGCACCATCTGAGAATTTTGGCAGTGTGGCAGAAGGAAATGTGCAGAAAGATACTGAATCTCTCAAATCCCTCCTTGGAATTACATCCATTAACTTCCATTTCCTCCATGAAACTGAACTAGCCCTGTAACTGCTTAGGGTCGGTATGCTCCATTTCAGTTTGAAAATACCTCTTTGCAAAATGCCTCTGTCACAAACAGACAAACTACCAAATTTACATAGCAGGATGCTTTATGGAAAAGAAGATGCCTAAAGTTGCTAGCAAGATCCTAAAAGCGAACATTCTTTAAAGACAACATTAAAGCAAACCCAACTGAACATGAGAAATCAAGGAATAACATACAGATTTTCTTATGGAGCAAATACAGGGTCTGACATTTCCACCCACACAGAGCAGCTCAGTGATGGGAAGTAAGACAAAGCAGCAATATGAGCAATGTGAGACTCTAGAGGAATAAACAATATATTTCTTCAGTCAACAAAAATATGTCTTTTTTTATTCTTTTAATAAGTCCATCACAATATATTACTTTCCATTTCTAGTTAAACAAATCATAGCAGAATTACTGTTTTCATTATCAGTTTACATGGAAGATTACTGGCTGTCGTTAAGAGGCATAATATTTGTAATGGGGCTTGTATTTCTCTGTATTGTTATTTCTGCAACTTGTAAACAAAATGTCAGTCACAGAGTAGTTCAACATCTACCCACTTCAAGCTTGAACATATAAATCAGCTTTCCTTCAATGTTAATATTATTTTGCTTACTTGCTCCTTGTTCTATGAATTGTCATGCTCATTGTCTCTCTTCATAAAACACATCTCCTGCATACCATGCATTTTTTCCCTACAGTATTCTTGTTCATTAGTATAGATAACATTATTTTTACCTGTTTTTGTATATTGAAAACCTGGGATCAAGCTTTTAATGAAAGTATTTGAAAACATGTGAATAGGCAGCAGGAATTACCAAGAAGAGAAATTACAAAACTTACATGAACTATACGAAGAAAACACCATGAGGTGGATGGAAAGTAACATTTAGCAGAGCACACCAATATGGGAAGAAATCTCACCACAACCTCAATCTAAACTCAAAATATGGGACTATTACCACTATTATGTTTGCCTGAGGGAACTGCAGAACTGTAGAGGTTGTAAAAGGACAAATCTTTGCTCCATCCCCATGCTCCAAACAGCTCCTCACTGATCATCCCCCACTGTTTTCCTCAGGCAAGGACAAGAGTCAAGAGTCATGTTCTTTTCCTTTAGAGATCACTCCACAGACAAATTAGCAGCACAGTCAAGAGTTTTTACCCTCCTTGTAGCTGAAGGAATTTAAAATCCCAAGGGGTGTAAAAAGTGATCATGTACATTTAAAGCTGTGGTTAACTACTTGCTGTCATTGCCATAGAGGAGCTCATCCATTACGCAGCTACATTGGCACCACTGACTTCCTGTCACACACACACACACTAGGAACAAGAAAATAAGCACACAGCAGAACAGGAAAAAAAAGTCATGTTAATTTATTACTCATTTCAAAATAAAAGAGATTACGAAGATTGTGGAAGAGAAGGAGCATTTATCAGTGCCTTAGTGAGCCTTCCTGCACAGCTCTCTTAATCTGCCTCCATTCCTTGTCTATACAGGAATACCAAGCGTGCAATAAATTTCACACATGCACAGCATGAGTGTATTCTCGTCCTGATCTCTGGGAGACTACACAAATCAGACATGTTCACAAGTAGCCCAGCAACATCCACAGTACAGCTGAACCACTCAGATGAAACACAGGTGGGTTCACAGTTTAGAGAAAGAAGAGATCCTCTCATCAATCTGCTCTATACATACAGCACAGATGATGCAGTATAGCCCATTCTAAGAGATGCCATAGTCAATGGGAAGTGCAACTACTCAGCGTCTTCTAGGAGGTATTCATCCTCTCTCTGAATCAAGGCATGCTCCCTTTTTCCTTAGGGGTCTCTGTATATTTTGCTTCTAACAAAATGAAACTGCAGCTACACCCACTGATTTTCACTAGCTGCAAGGCAGGCAGAAACTTTCAAATGTGGGGCTTTCTGCAATCAGAGAAAATGGCCACAATGCTGTCACTGTGGATGTTTATAAAAATATTCACTGTGGCTTTAATATACTTCCAAAAATTTTGTTCTTTTCCTCATAAAGTAAGCTCCCACTTCAGTGATAGGTTCCCCTGCTACTTCAATTTGCTGGAAAGCCTATAATGTTAAACTCATCAAAGTATGGATGCTTTGTTCTTTATGCAAATTCCTATCATCATAGTTATATAAGTGCTTATGCAATGAAAATATACATAATACACAAACCTGCCCATGTCACTAAGAATTATTTACAAAATTATAAATCAAAGTTGCATCCTGTTTTGGTTTATATTTAAGGACATGCTGCACACAAAATGTCACATATGCCCACAATTTTATCTCAGCCACTGCCCAAAAAAACTCCACAGAACTGAACTGCCTGCTGAAGGCTACTCTTGAGTCAGAGTCCATGCAAAATTGTATTAGAAGCTTTGAAGTTAAAACAGGAACACTGAGTACTAGAGAGGGCCCTAAAGACAAAGACATATGCTGGATGTAAATGTTCAGTGAAGACAAATGTCACCTTATACTTTCCTGAAATCTAACCATGCAAGAAACTCCACATCCTGTTCTCAAGTTTTGCTTAAGAGCTTAAATCTTTCCATGGAAGGAATCAGCAATTAAATATTGTTAACCTTGGATATTGATTATGTTGTGATGTCCACGCTATGATAACCTCACAGGCCGTGGGACTGCAGAACCTCTGCTGTTAGGGCAGAGGAATCTGATTCATCACAACAGCAGAGCAGATGAGGCACAAGCAGAAGAGCTGCCTGGTAAGCTAAGCCTCCAGTCTGCAGGAAATGAGGTTTTATCTGAATTGGTGGCTTTGGTCCAAATCAAGCAGGAAATAAACTCTTTTGAAAATGCCCATAAACTGGAAAGTCCCAGAAAGGTCACTTCAGAAACGTCAACACTTCCAAAACACAGTTCCCAAGTTCCCAAGCCTGTGGCTGATCAGTGGCATAGTCTCTGGCAATAGAAGCAGCTCCACACAGTAGCTATGGGAGCTTCCAGTTTCTGGCTGTGGTGCAGCCTTGATGCTGAGGATTATCCCAGGACACCAGCCCAAAGTTACAGCTCTACATAAGGGCTGTAGGAGCTCTGGCAGTCCTGCTTCAGCTAGGACTCTTAGCACTTCCAAACATGGAAATCAAAGTGGAGCTTAAGCTCCCAGGATTTTCTTGCTTTTAGCTTTATAGCAGCTTGGAAGTGGTAGTCCAAGACCACTGGCTGGAGTTTCAAGCTTCTGAGCCCTAGACAGTCCTTGGTGCCACTGGACAGACTACTCCAAGACAGAGAAGGCTTCATTGCCTTGGCTGACCTGTCAGGTAGTGCTCTGCGAACCAGAGTAGCTCAGTTTAGCAATAACTCATCAACTGGGATAACTTCAGTCAACACCTCTCAGGCCCAGCAGATGTGCTATTTCCAGCTAACCTTTGTTTTACCAATAAATCTCTAACTAGCACAGAACAGAATATAAAGACCAAAAGTCTTACTCTCCATTGCTTACCTTCACATAGAGTCATTTGTATTTATGAAACACAGTACAAAAGAAAATACACATTCAGACCAGCTTTAAGATCTTGACATAAGTGGCTGACACTATTATTTACAGATAATAAGAATTCAGCAGCAATGCCTTCAGAACTCTGTGTGCCCCAGCTGCTCCCTCCCATCTCTGTACCACAAGGTACCTTCTCAGATCTCTTGGCAACTGTTCACAGGGTTGAGATGAAAAATTTTTGAACTTTTAGACTAAGCCAGAGTTTTTGTTCTCTGTAGAAAGGTAAATTATATACTGAGAACAAGGCAAAGCAAAGACAAAGCGTGACCTCTGTATTTGCACATCTGCTTTGGTTCACACTCCAAGTGAGATTTGTTATTAAAAACTTCAGGTAACTGATACACATTTTGAAGAATGTGAAAAAATAACACTGCTTCCCAGGAACCCCAGCAGGATAGTGTGACACTTGTTCTTGGTTGTGCAGCAATGATTAAGGAGTTCAGAGGAGGATCAGGTTTTTTCTGAATCTCAAGTACATGATCTAGTGCCCTCAAGTTCCCTTGTTTCTGACTACTTCTGGAGGGAGCTGGAAGTGAGGCAAAAGCAGAACAGAGGCATGCTGGAAAAGGACTAATGTAAGTAGGCAAGAAGAACTACTCAGATTAATAAGGAAGGTAGTATTTACTTCTTTCTCTTGATGAGCAGGATGTTATCAAGTATAAAACCATATGACAAGGTCAATGCTGCATAGGCCCTCCTCTCCATGCACACCTGGATGAAAACAGAGCAGCACAGCATGTAAGAACAGGCTACTCGAAATCCCCACAATACCTAGCAAAGCCACTGAAGCTGAGCAATACTGAGGCTAGGCTATTTTGCACCTCACTGGTCCTTGAACACACAGGGGAAGCAGGCACTCCTCCATTCCCTCATGTGTACCTATTACTATATACAAACCCTGTTTCATGGGGCCTGTCTTCCCTTGCACCTTCTGGTCATTTACACACAGGAAGTGGTTGCAGCAAGTAGGTCAAATGCTATCAGATAGCCCTGGCAGCTACTGTACAGACTTCTCAGATTGCAAGAGGTATATGGATAGGGATGATCTAGGGCCATATTTATCTTTTATAATTTCTTCCTTTTAAAATTGATTGATTCAGCATAGTCCCCCCAGAAGAAGGTCTATATTTATCCAAAGAATCTTAATGATTTGGCTGAATTTCATTCAGAGATTTAGGTTAGTGCATCTCATCTCTCCTGTTAAAGTAGCAATTATGCACCTGGAAGAAAAGCTTTGTTTCCAGGGCCCCTTAAGTCTGTGCTAGTAAAGGTACCAACTGCAGCTGCAGTTTATGTGAAAATAAACATTAGAGCAACAACTCTACAATTTACAATCCAGGATTATAAACTATATACTCTCCATGCAAATATTTTATTGATAGAACTATGGGAACAGGGAGATCACGTTCCTTAGTACAAAAAAAAAACCTAAACAAACAAACCCACAACAAAATCCAAACAAACAAAACCAAAAAAGTCTAACTCCAAACACATATTTTGAAAATACTGAGGAACTATGACATTTTTGCTCTGCCAGGAACAAGATCACATCTTGATTGAATACTTTGCTTTCTCACTTCCTTTTCCAAGCTGAAATGTCAACTATTTTAAGTAAAATCAGAGTATTACTCAACTACAAATCAGAAAAGAATCTTGATGCCAGACCTGTCCTTAAAAAGGCAGATTCCAGTGATATGCTTGCAGTTTTACTACTAAAACAACAGATTAAACCCTTCCAAATACTTTGCTGCTTAATGACACAATCACTAGCATGATATTAAAGCTCAACACTCTGACATTCCAGTCATTATATCCACAAACAATAAGACATTATGCAATGAGAAAACAATCCTTTTATTGAAACCAAGGACATCTAATTGTGACAGGTAAATGTTTTATCTACAGATATGAAATCCATATACATACTATTTTATGCATTCTTCATGTTCCATTTACACAATTTGCTAGTTTAAAAGGGTTTAACAGTCAATCAGAAGTTCAAGTATGAAACTCCATAACAGCAGAAAATTATATTGTGTTACTGAAGTCAGCTAGATAAACAATACCTTCTGATTATGATATCATTATGTGCTTCACAATGAACAGTAAGACAGAAAATATTCACCTGGTTTCAGATTCAAAATACTTGCTGAGATTCATGTATAAATGGATGAATGCACAGAAGGGTAATTTTGTATTATTTTAATATAATAAAGTCAAATGTATTCAAATTGGTAAGAAAAAAGTGTTTCTTTATATCTTGTGTGGAGCTCTGCCTTACTGAATTTGTGTTTGTTTATGATTCTGACAAGCTACAAAAAAAAAAGATGTAAATACAGAGTCAATGCTAAATGTGTATCTCTTCTTTCACAACAAAACTGTCACAATATTATGCTCATTTAAAAGCTCTCTAAAACCAATATCTAAGTGAAACACTAGACTTACTGACTTGAAACAAATATCTTGCAACAGGAGCTGTTCAAGCCACTGAAAAACCAAAGCTCTTCCACAGTAGAAGCACATACACCAAACAAACAACAGAGAACCTGTGTTCACTGAAATCATTTGCAGTCTTACCACCAACTTCAGTAAGAACTAGATCAAAACAAAAGCTTCCACCACTTCCATATTTCCTTTTGGATTGAATCTTCCTTTATTTTCTTGCTATACCCAGCCAAAGATGGATGACTTCTAGAGAAAAAAAAAGAGGATAAAAGTGAAATGTTCCATTCTTTTTAATTTAAAAAAGTCAGATGTTAAGTGTGACAAATACTCTCTGCAGATTCTTTAGATTTTACTTTAGTCTATCACAGAAGGATTTAGCTCAATTAAAAAGGCAAAATCCATCTCCTAGCTGAAATATGGAAAAACATTTGAGCCCAATTTCAGCAACACTGAAATATACAACCAGCATTTATGGACAACACTGAACAACACCAATACACCCTTTCAGTAGGATTATTTTGCTTATTTTAGCATTTAAGCTTGCTTGGCAGTTACTGGACTCCATACATACCTCATCTGGGTAAGATGCCTCATTCTGTGAACTTTGGTTCCTATCATTGCCTGTGGGAGAATATTATGTGGAGACATATCATTATTTTCAGTCACACTGAATCTAATCTTAACATTCCAAAGAGTAAATAGGTAGCATTAGAATTCAAATAGATTTTTGTTCTCTCAAGAAAACTATTTGTAGAGGCATTAATTTTCCAGCTTTATTAATCTAGTAAAAAAAAAAAGAACCCAGTTTATTTGGATTTTTGATCTATATCTAAATGTCTGCTAGAATTATTCAATTTTCTTCTTGCTTAATTGAAAATTCAGCTCAATAGGAGACTTATCACCTTGATTTGATGTTGTGTAAAATCTGCTAATTAGAAAGAAGGTATTAGAATTGATGCTTTTCACCTAAATAGAGCTTAGTAGATTCTTAGTTAAAGCTCCTGAAAACGGTGGTACAATTAAAGTTAAGGATAGAGTAAGTGTAAGAGGGAAAGGGTGGTTAGTTGTTAGGTTTGGTTTGGTTTTTTGAGTCACTGGAAATTAAAAATAAAGATAATGCTCTCCCTCTAGATGACAAAAATAATGAGTATCTGAAAAGAGAATGGGCCCTGTCTGTAAAAACAAGCCTGACAAAGCAGCACATTGCATATCCATAACAAACAGCAAAGCAGATTAGCAGCCATTATGTTAAGATGCTAAATCCACCTAGGAGATCATGTATCAGTAGAATTGTTGGGGTTTTTTTTACAGTAACTTGAAATTTTGGAGGCAATCATCTATTAAAGATTTCTAATCCTTTTTTTCTCGTCTCATCTTCTTCTTCTTCTTGAAAGCAAGCAAAAAAAATCCTGGAAGACTTTTTCTGTTCTTCAGTGCCTTACATATACATCCAACATACAGATTCACCTGTGCACAACAACTTCTGCAATGATCTAAGCTGTAGGATGAAGTCTGAAAAGCTGCTAGATCATAACCTTTAGATTAGGTGGAGAAACACAGGGTTAGAGTGGCTTCTGCAATGGGTGTTACAGCAGAAAATGTCCTAAAACACTACTGACCTCAAAGACACACTCCCCCCCACCCCAAACCCCTCCTGGCTAGCAGGAGCAGATGGGTTCAGGAGGAAGGGTGCCCATGCCCAGTCCTATTGGAATTTACATCACAGGTACGAGTTGGATACAGTGTTATGGTTGCAAATAATTTCTCTCATTACCACAAAAGAATGAGCAATAATGTGGATGAAGGATGCACCACATAGAGAAGCAGAAAGCATTTTAATTGATGGCAGAGATGAGAGAATAAGGATTATCAGAGCCAGGAAACAGTTTCTGTATGAGGAGAGATTTAGCAGACTGGAACTCCTCAGCACAAAATTATCACAGGGGTCAACAGAATATTGATTGGTATAAAGAATATGAATAGCACATAATTAATACCCAGCACCACATAATACCAGAATTAATCAGGATTTTGTTTTAAAGCAAACAGGAGTTCTTTTCCACATAATGCACAGTATTTACAGACTACATTGTTGCAGTTTATTGTGGAATTTCTTGTGCTACACCAATAACAGCCACTGTAGGTCACAGAGGATATTCACTGGGGTAGACAGATTTCTGCTTCGAACCAGAATTGCAATTCTTTTGTTCTCATGAAGAAAAACTTTGAAGGAATATTTTCTTGTCACATATGTGGAAATCTAATCGGTGCAACATGCAACATTCTACAAAAATAAAATACTGGCAACAACTGGCATACATTTTGGTATATAGCCTAACATGCCTACACGTGGAAAACTCCCATCAATGCAAATGTAGGCTAAGCAGAAGTGCTATGGATAAATATGTCCTTTTTAAACTGGTCTGGTAACTCCTCATGAATTAGTATACTCCAGCATATTAGTATATTTCCTAAAAACTCAGACTGTGAGGCTGAAAATTCCAATTACATTTGAAAAACTTATATTGCATTATCTTAAATTGTGCAGCAACTACAATGTCTCTAATTGAAGTTGGCTCAATGCAGAGCACCAGTTTTAATTCCTGAGTCATTTTCCAGTAATGAAATAGCTTTATTCTGGGCACAGTGTGAGAACATGTTTCATGGTTATGTTAAATTGTGTCAGAGCTACCTTTGGGGAGCATCCAATTTATTTATTGTCTGTATAAAACCAACCACTATTTTTCTATGATGTGAAAAAATAACTTATTATTCCTCCAAGAACTGCCTCAGATCGATCTACAAATAATAGTTTAATTACAATTAGATATTTCATGTGGTCAGAAAAACTTGCAGATACTTTGTGTTCATGTCTTTAATGTTAGGCTGCAGCAAACTCTTCTGCCATCCTTCCTCCAAATTACAAACATATAAAACTCTCAATGAAACACAAAGCATTTTCAAATACGTCTGGAAGTGTCTAAAGTACACGATGAATTCTACAATCTGTGAGTTGCAAAACCTACTACCCAAAACAAACAGCTGAATGAACCTTAAACCTAGGGATCTTAAGTCAAAACACTTGCATTAATTTGTTTTCTCTAGTAGAATGAATCATAGTCAGTTCATTGCCTACCTTCTCCATTAAGCTGACTGCAAGTCAAAAGTCGACTTCTGAACTTCTCATTTTCTTCGATCATTTTTGACATTACTTTCCAGACCTTAAGCCAGACTTTAGACTGAAAGATAAAACTGACCTTTCTCACTGAAGCATATAAAAAGTTTGCATTAAAACATCTATAGAGCATAACTTTGAATTCTTCAGCATGACAATGAACTCCAACTGTTTTGGGGTGGGTTTTTTTGAGGACTGGGAAGGGGGAGTCAAAGCCCATAAATTACACCATGATTTTCCACATGAGAGAGCCTCCTCCTTTCTTACCTAAAACTCTTGTTTATCCAGGACTTGTGAAGTGCCCTTTTAGATAAGAAGAGCTTATGAAAATGTGTGTAAAGCCATTAAACTCTCTTCAAAGTCATCCAAAAGAGGGGGGGGGAAGGGGGTGGAAATTGCTTATTTTTCAAGGAGCAAACACTTTCCCATGCAATCCCTGAACAGCAGCATAATTCTGATCATATGCTCAGCTTCCAGAAGAGCAACAGCCTTGTCTATTTCATATCAAATCCATACTAATCTCTTTTATAGATGCCAATGACCTTTATTTTAGAGGCATAAAGCTCCACCTATAGTGGTCCTATTTCAAACTTGTGCATTGAAAATATTAAATTGGACCTGTTGACAAAGGCATTCAGATAGAGAGGCAGCCTAACAAATATAAATGGTTGTTAACATGCTAATGTTATGACTTTTGCTGGACCCCATCTGTGAAACTAGTTTAAGTCTAAGGATAATTCCTTTCTCATGGACATTTATTGCTAAAACATAATACATATTCCTGATTTCTTTTGAAGACTATTTAATGTACTAGCAGAGGGATATTATTAGCTGTTCCTCTGAAGTCAGTACTATTTTGCTGGTTTTAAATCAAATATCTGTGACATTACTATATTATAGTCTTGCTGATTACTTGTACTTCACACATTACAAAATCTCATAATGAGTTACTGGTTTAATAAATGTGTCTTTTAAAATTACAAACATTTGTTGAACTACTGAACAGGAACAGAAATGCATTTGTGAAACAGAAAGTAATTTTGTATTGCTACTAGTATGGTGCTAACACCTCTCATTCTTGTCTTCCCTTACTTGTAGCCTGTGGGATTCTTTGCTTAAAACAGGAAGAGGAGCTGCAGAGCTTTTCCCTCTGGGTTTCACCCAGCAAGGTGTGCAGCATCTTGGCCCTAATCCAGCAAAGCATTTCAGCACAGCCTTTAAATCAACAGCATACGCTCATTTTTCAAGGTAAGCACACACTTAAGTGCTTTATTGAATGAGAGCCAGAATTTTAAAGCCTCCAGAGAGGGAAAATAATGCCATTTTTCTTTTCTATAAGTAAGGTTTTCAGTAACAGACTACCAATTCAATCTTCTAATTGCCTCATGCTCTCACACAGACATACACAGAACAAGCAGGAAGCAATTCTCTGAAATGCAAAAGCAGATAATTCAGCTCCTAATTTTTATACCTTTCGCTCCTTTCGTTTAATTACTTTATCAACCTTTCTTGAAGGGAAGGGAAACTCAAAGGTGTCAGACTTAGCTCCTCGAAGGTCACCTAGGAAGAGAGTTTAGAAAGCATATTCCAAGTGTTTACAATATATTCCTGAGGAAGCTGTAGATCTTCCAGAGGGATACTTATTTTTGGTCCCAGGAGTTTACAGGATAATGTTGACTATTTGCCTTGCTTACTTTCTCCATTATAACCATGAGGCAAATGGGAGTCTTTCAAACTCCACAAAACAAATTTCAAAACTGCAGAGCAACCAAAAATTAAGCTAATAGGCTTATGGGCAATGCAAACTAGCTTTTCATTCCCATTTCTTCCCCTGCCTCTGCTTGAGATCAAAGAGGAGGTGAGTAAACTAAAGCAAGAAAACAGACAAATCACCTCTGCTAGCATTAGAAAACAGAAGGCCACAAGCAGGAAGGACTCAGGTGAGTTCCCAGCACAGTGAAGACAGTAGCTTTCTGAGGAGCTGCTGAACAGGCAGGGCATGGCATGAGCTGAGCAAAAGCGTGACCCCCTGTGGGGATGCTGAACGTGGTCAAAGCCACAGGCTCATCCCTTGCTGCAGCAGAGCTTCAGGTAAACCAGCATCCTGCAGGCCACCACAGCCCCATCACCAGCTACCTAAGGCAGTCACAGGAGCAAGGCTTTGAGTTACTGCTAGTCACGGGCTGCCTCCAAGCCTGAGGCTGGTGGGACTTAGATAATAACTCAGCAGAACTGATGCTTTTCATTATAGACTAATCAACATTTCACTTTGTCATCTTTGGAAAAATGGCTTTTAGAGGGAGGAAAAATAGAAGAAAATGAAAACATGTCAAGATCAACAAGTCAGTAAAATTCATGTGTCACCCATCATTTGCAGCTCACACCTGAGCTGCTTCTCCAGAAGCCAGGTCATGTTCTCCATTTTCACTCCATTTTATCCTGTGTAGCAGAACTATCTTTCATAACAGATCACAACCAATAGAAAATTGCCTGATCTTTTTTCTTTGCTTTTATAAAAAAAGGCACCCACACCCATGCCCATCTCAATTTTCCTTGGTCTCAGCCACAAAGCAAGAAAATGAAGAAACATCTTTGAGCTGTCACAGCAACTAGGGAGCCAGCAGCATAGTGCACCTCTGGTTTGGAGGCAAACTCCTGAGAAGAGGCAGGAACAAGTCTGGCATGTGACAGAGCAGACCTGTTTGCTATAGGGTTTTGTTGGCTTTATTGCTATCACAGGAGAGGCTGGGGAAGGCTGCACTGCAGACAGCCAACTCACCTTACTGCACAGAGATGCTGTAGCTCAACAGCATAAGAGTTCGGGGCAAATATACTAAATTTTTACTCATATGAGTTTAACACCATGTTCTACCTCCTGCCTAAATCCCCAGTCTAACTGTACTGGGCACATTAAAAAACAATTGTGACAGCTTCACCCCTCAGTGCAGACAGAACTGATTGAGAGGGAAGGACCCTGTGGGACAGATCACCAGCACATCACATGGAAATGACTTCCTGCTGGAAAAGGGAGGCATGGCGAGGCCCAGCCCTGTGCTGTCCCTTGCCCCAGGGCACAGAGGTGCCCGCCTCAGAGACACCTACCATGACGGCGGCTGACAGGCCTTACCACGCCACGGCTCCCCACTGCCGGCTTCCTGCTGCCAGCTGCCGGTGGCCCGGGGCTGGCCTGGTTCCCTGGCTCCAAGGCAGTGCTCTGCCTCTGGCTCTCTCCCAGGGGTCTTGCCTGGGAAAGCACGGGCCCAGCCTGGCTCGCCTTGGCCTGTGGGCAGCCCATGCTGTAGCGGATGATGGAGCCACAGCGGTGGGAGCCAAAGCTGTTGACATAAATGACCGGCAGGCAGGGCCTGCCCTGGCTGCGGCCTAGCTCCATCTGTGGTAGCGCAGGATGGCAGAGAGCAGAGACAGAGGCCTGAGGGGCAGGCAGCAGGGCCAGCACACTGTGGGGAGCACACTGCCAGCAGCCTTGTCCTCTAGGTACGCATGGCATGAGGGCACCTGCAGAGCACCCCTTTGGCCTCACCTTACCTGATCCCCTTCAGCCCATTTTGGTGTCCCAGCTGCGCAGTGAAAAAGGAGAGGACTCCAGGCTGAAAACAGCAGTCTGTTTCTGCTGCAGTTTACAGAAGCAGAACAAGCAACATCTCTTGGTGCAGGTGCTCTGCAGTTTCTGTAATGATGTAATGAACTTTCACACCAGAGTACTCCAGATAGCTTACCTGCTAGTGCATGGGGTGGGGGTGGCTCCAGCCATCTGCTGAACAACATTCAAGAAATATTAACCACCTGTTGTCATTTTGTCCTTCAAGCAACAGCAGGCATACATGTGCTTTGTATGATAGCGAGAGGATAGCCATCACACTCAGGAGTCCTTCCCACAAAGGTGTTCTGCAGAGACATGCCCCACTGAAGCAGTGGGTTTATGAGATACAGCAAGTGACAAGAGGGATTTCTCAAACCACTTAAGAGCACAAGTCCCATTGATTTTTGCTTTGGTACTGAAATACTGCTCTGTATTACACTCCAGAGTTTCAGTACAGTTAGCTGCTCAGAGGAGGGAAAGCAATTATAAATCATAAAGAATAAATCCCATGAAAAGACCTTTTGTAATTGTTTTAATAGTACCAGCAATATGAATGGCACTGGCACGTGTTGTCCTTGTGAATGGATCGGAAAAGCCCACGAAGCAAACCAGAGTCTTTCCCCAGCTTTTGAGAAGGCTGAAAGTGCTCAAGGTCTCCAGGGCTGCTGTCACCTTGTCTCCTTGGCAAGCCAGGGTGCTGTGCAGAGGAACCCCCACGAGGTGGCAGCCTTACCTTCCGAACAAGCTGTGTCCTGCTCCTGCAGCCACCTGACATGAAGATGGGGAGCTCCGGACAGGGAAAAAACATACCCCCAGCACTCTTCCGCGAAGTATCCCAGGATTTCCAGCTATTTTATACACTGTCAGAAAAAGGCATTTTATGCATGCAGTTGAAAAGAGGAAAACAACTTCCAGAGACATAGCCTGACAGTTTGCCAGTGTAATTTGTTATTTCCCAATGATAAAAGGGCATCTACTGCAGGCTCCAAAGCGTATAGGCTAAAAAAAGGAGGTCACAGGTATCATACAACCACCGAGTCAGTACCCTTGAGATCAACTGTGATAGCAAAAAGCCCCACCCTAAACATGAAAGACTCTCTCCTCCTGACCTGAGCTAACAAATTGGCCTAGTGATGTAGCAGCCAGTGAGTTCAATTTGGGGGTATTAAGCCCAGAGAGAGGCATTATCAAACACTGATCCTGGAGTGCAAACTTCATCCTGTCCATTGATCACAAGTCCTGGTAAAGAAAACACTCCTTTTGCTGAAATGCACAAGTCTCAGTCCATACCACAAGAAAACCCACAGAGCACACGCACATATACCTAAACAGCACGGTTTTTATTCCACAACTTTAACACTTGCTGCTGTAATTTTCTGACCAGGAGTTCCCTTTGGCAACTGGCAGGGTGCTTCCTTCCTATGGCCCTGTCAGGGCATCAGGGCTGCAAATCAGTGGTTTTCTCAGCAACTATATTTATGAGATAAGCTTCCATTCTACAAATACAAATGCACACGCCTTATTTGGCACATTTGCCCACCTTTCCCAACAGCACACTTCCAGGACTTTGATTTCAAATGCAAATTCAGTTCAAATCCCTTGGATCTATTGCTACTGACAAAAATCAATGTCTCCTATAATCTATAAACAATCTGTAGAACCTGAAAATCAGCAATTTTAGCTGCACATTGTTCTTCATCTTCCTTTCATTTCCTTTCTGACTACCAGATAGCCACTATCTCTGTATTTATCACTTTACAGAAACATCTCAGCTTTTCACCACATCTTCAACTGTCTAGCTAAATACAGACCAGATTCTAGCTTTCAGCCTGTACCCCATTGTACCATTTGTTTTGTATTCCAGTGTCAGCTTCTCCAGCTCTGAACTTGCATTGTTTCCTGAATTCTATTGTTTGGATTTTACTTTGGCCAAGTATGCATCACTATCTATTGACTATCATGTTAAAGTAAGGTAGGTTTTGGTGGTAGCAGGCCTGAAGCTTATGCCAAGGAGAAGAAAGGAGTTGATGGGAGTGATTCCCTGCAAAAAGAAAACTCCTCCTGTTGTTGAGGACTTTTTCTTTTCTGTGAGGATTCTTTGCAATCGAGTTAAAGTACTCACATGATTCAACATTATTCAGGCAAGATAGATTGCTTATTAAGTATTGCATTATCTTGAGCAACTGCAAATTGTGAATACATCTGAACTACACATCTGAACACTGTTAACAGGGATTTTTATGTGGAAAGTATGCTAATTCTGACAAAAGCTACAACCAAACCTTGTTAATTATACCCTCAGCAGTAGCACAAACAATTACAGTATCTCCTTCATTTTCACAGACTATTTAATAAGAGTCACTGGAGTGAGGTATTTTATTAGAATGTGGTTACTTTACAGAATACACTGGGGATCATTTATTAGTATAACTAGGAATCATTATAAAAACAAAACTCACCACTTCTGGTAAGTCAGAGCAATGCATTATGGCTTCAGGTTTTGCTTACTTGTAAAATTTCATCATTTACAATGGATCTCTCAGTTAATTATGTAAGCAATAACACAATGCAGCAGAGAGATAAAATGGCCAGCTGCCATTTTAACTCACCTGCATTTTATATTAATGAACCTGCACATCTCAGATTGCTTTACAAAGCACACATGTGGGAATCACTTCATCCACAGCAGTCATAAGGAGAGGCATACTTTCCCATTTCTCCATGCTGCACATAAAAAACATTTAGCAGGCTATAAACTAAGTTTGTGACATAAAAGCCTGAGCCACCCCTTGAGAAACTTTCAAATCACTGAGAAGATTCTTAGACTTCATAACCAAAACCCAAGTCAGTGAGACCAAAACTCTTGGCTTAGAAGAATTTTGTGCTACAGTATTTAAATAGAGATTGCCAATCCGAAACAAAACGATGGGGGAAACTCAAAGAGGGAAAAGGAGCGTGGAAGGTAACAGCAGAATTAAACCACCTTATTCCCAGGAAAGACTTCTAGTCAGGTGGATACAGCAAAACGCAGGGAAGGACTTCAGCTTCTCTGATTTCATTTTTCCAAACAAGTGTGCAAGTTATGGGTATTTAGTGATGCCATCTTTTGTTTCTAAATTAGAGATAGTAAAAATTTACCAAATTTTAGGATGTAGGGACTATGATATTAAATGTTTCTACAGTTATTCTGGGCAATGTGCAGCTAGACCCTATGTGAACACACAAGGGAAGAAATTTAGTCCTACCTGCAATAAACCTCCAGACATTGTTATCTCACCTCCTGGAAGGATACTGGTTCAGTACAGAATATAAAAAGCAAAAATCACTAAATCATCCTCAGATTCAGCAGTAACACAGGTCTTCTAAGGCCATGTGTCCAAGCACAGAAAGCTTGTGTTTTCTTAGCCTCTCTTCTGAAATCTAATTGTGCTCTCAGGTCAAAGTGTGCCTGCAGGCAAACATAATCACCAATGCATCTGCCTGCATATATACGACAGTCCTATTTAAGTACAGAATAAATATCACAGAACTTACTCATTCCTCAGCAGTAAGTCCACTTTGTAAAGGTACTAGCATCTTCTCAGAACTGTTCTAGACACTGAATATTCACTCCCTCCCTAGCCCCAGAGATAGAAGGATGCTGCCAGAAAAGGAACAGAGCAGGGCTTCAGTCTCCAAGGATTGCTAGCTCTGCAGAGAGAATTGAAGCAGTCAGTGCTTTGTTCTGCCATCACATTCCTCCAAAGACATCACCCTGTAAAAGCAACGCTTGAGCAAATTTTCTTGCCACTAACTGAAAAGCTGAGTTGATTCTGCCAGTGTGTACAGAGCAACATCTGCCTGTGAACAGCTGGCCTGCTGAAGCAAAGCTAGGGGCTACTGCCTGCTGCTCACAATGAGAGTGTTCCTCAAAAACCTAAGAAACCTCATTTAACTGACTGAAAGAAACTCAGAAACACTTGGCATGAGTGTACTCCATACACAAACCAGTACTGGGCATCTGATTAAAGGGACAAGCACTGTCTTGAAAAACAACACTGTGCTAAATTGACAGCTTGATGCTTTCACATTGCATAGCAAGGCATAAAGAGTCACTAGGCAAACTGCTCCTGCCTCATGAGTCAGCAGCAGTTTGAGACAGTGATTTTGATTGAGCAAACATTTTCTCAAATGTTGCGCTGGAGAAGGTTGGCAAAGACTTTTTATTTTTTAAATGCATTGCTTTAAGTGTGAATTGCTCTAAGTATGAACTGCTACCCTTCCACAGGTTACAAAACTCAAGAGTTACTTGGGTACACCATGTGTGTCAATTGCATCTACACTATCACTGTGCCACTCACATGAAAAGCACAACCACTCAACCTGACACACAGTTTTGGAATAAAAACCATGCCACATACTTCAGAGAGCTAAAAGTAACTTCATTTTAAACTTCAAGATTAACACAAAACCCAAACGTATTCTTGCAGTTACCCTTTACCTGCACTAAGTTATTAGGATTTAACCTCAGCTTTCACGACTCATCAAAATTAAATTTCAGAAAGAAAAACACAATCAATTGCAAACTATATATATTTCTGTAATTTTATATATACAAGGAGAACTGAGAACCTTTGACTAGCAAATTTTGTGAAGGAATCTCAACAGAATAGTACTGCACTATGGTCTCCCAAGCTCCTTAAGGTGACTGAGGGGGCTTCCCTTAGTGACAGATACATTCAAATAAGTTAACATTTAATATCAAATTGTCTGACAAGCCCTACAAGAAGTCAGCAAATTACAGTTCACGTGTCATGAAAACAGATGACATCTGATAGCACTAATCAGAACATCAAGTTTCAGAAAGGCTTCTTAAACTGGGAGTTCAGTAATGTATTTAGAGCACTGAATCAACTCCCCCTGCTCCCTCCAGTTTCTGTGACTGCAAAGACAGCTGCGAGTATATTCTTATCCCAGAGGCTGTTTTTCATACTGACAGACTGAATCAGCTTATTTTACACAGAGGAAGAGATGTCAGTGTTTTTTCCTCATCTATCCTTTCTGAGGCTATTATTTGTCTTAGATTTCCTGTAGGCAAGCAATGTGCATTTTGGACTGTGGCTGAGCAGGCTTTCATAGAGCTGAATAAACAGCAGCTGGAGAATCAAGTGAGACAGTAGAAACTGTCCAACAACAACTTGACAGCTACGATACTCTCCTTAAAATATGCATTAGCCTTTAAATCTGTACTAGATGGGTTATATCCATCTCCACCCAAATGGACTTTCTTCACTGATGTGGAATGTAGCAGTTCATTCAGTGAAAGTAGCACCTAAGAGAAAGCTGGTGGCTGACTGCTCCATGAGCAGTCTGAGCTGAAAGAAAATAGTTGAGATTCATGTACTGTGGAAATTCTGAAACTCTACCCAGCAGGCATACCTCCATCTTCTGGAGTCTGTCTGTAGCATTTATTTATAGTTTCAGGACAAATTTAAGCCCAAAAGGGAATTGTTATATCATCTTTCCTAGAAAGTTACTTCTCAGCATTTCAGGAGCAGCCAAGGTCATCACTACCAAGGGTGATAAATTTTAGTTTGCAATGCTCCAGACTTCTGGTGTTTCATCTTATTTATGCTGAATTTTTTAGCCTCTGCATATGTTATTAAACATTCCGCAAAGTATTTTCTTATCTTCATATAGGAAATTTTAGAATAAATATACACATCCTCAACTGTAAATCAGCCGCTACATCCTGATAGATACCTCTTAAGTTTATAGCATTTTATACTGAAATCAGCCTGGGAGTGTCTTGTTTCTGAAGGACATCACTAATTGCACCACCATGGCATCAAATGACTTAAACTCCCCATATTGCAGGTCCAAATTTCAAGTCTATTGTACTTGTTTAAAAACATTATCAGATAAATCTCTGATAAGCACATGCTTTCTGAAAGAGCATTTGCTTTTGAAAACTATGTCAAGAACTTGTTATCACATTGGGAGAGGCTGAACTATGACTATTTCCTAACAATACCAACACAGAGAACAGAGAGATAATGCTTCCGTTACCAGCCAGGTCACATGCTAAAAGCTGGTCAATACTGTCTGGTGCTGCTTGGCTGGCACAAAATGCAGCACTGAGCAATCTGTTATTCACTGGGCATCATTATTCATTATTCATCTCTAGCCTCTGTATTTTTGATCCAAAGCATACGAGTATTTTCTGTTTATTTTGAAATAAACATTTTAAGGGATTGGAAGCACCTGCATCAAGTCATCAGTGAAACTTTTAGTTCTTGTTAAAAGCTGGTTTCTAAAGCATTAGCTTCTAAGTTTGCATCATCTGAAGGCAGTGGGTATTGAAGTGATTAGCATCTTGCAGAACTAATCCCATTATAGCTCAATTCTGCAAGATCTGCATTTCCTGAAGCACCCACAGACAAGAACGAAAACCAACATCTATTTAACATTTACAGCACCATTCCTTAGACGATGGCACAAGAGATTAGCAGCTCAGATGCCAGCAGCAAAGTCCTGTCAGTGAAGTGAGCACAGTTTAATCCCTACTGCAGTACTGTATTTTGGGCAACAGTTTTTCCTTGCAACCCACACATGCATATTCCAACTCATGGTTCCACTTAGCAGACCTACTTCCAGATCAATTAGAATTATACTTCATGGAAGCTTAGCTCTTTGTAGCAAAGTAAGAAAACCAACAAAGTCTGGGGGATTCCTCCCTAGTGAGGATGCAAAACTCTCAAATCCTTCATGCACCATTTCTATTGAATAGTTCTTGAAGGGCAAATACATAAGGTTGTAACACTTCACATGACTTTTTAGACATTTTAAATTAAAGGTCAACACTAGTAAGGTCTTTGAAATGTCAGACTTTTTGCTTCTGTTAGTATCAAATCACAACCACAAGACAATTAAAAAGGAATCCTTGTCTGTCCACACCTTGCTTGGCTCTACTCTGGCCCTAGTCTGGTTATCAGCTGCATTGTAGTTTCTGACTTACATGATGCTTTCATTCCATGTGCCTCAGTGATGTTCTTCTCATGGAACGTGTCACCTGCCCAGTTAGCTTGATTTCACAGCTCTGTATTGGATGTATTGAATCTGCAGCCACAAGTTAGCTGCAGCGAGAACTAAGTAGAAACAAGTGATCCACCTACAATTCTTTGGCTAGGTTGATATGCTTAAGGCTGTGCTGAAGCTGCTGAAAGGCTTTCCCAAAGCTACACATGATTTCTAACAAATATTCAACAAAGACCAAATCCACAAAATTAAGGAGTTAGCATTCAACATTCCCTAAAGACAATAACTGGACACAGGCAGTAAAAAGGGTTCTTCATACAGCCCGAGGCAACATTTCTGCAGCATCACACATGGCTCTTGTACCAAATAAACGCAGTGCTCAGGGTACTTGGCTTCTCTCAAGTGGTTTTACCTTCCCTCACAAACCCCCTACAAAATCATGCTCCATGTTAAACAGAACAGGACAGGTGACCTTAGCCTAAAGCACTTTACACATCATATAGGCAGATGCGTGCCACACATTTCATCAAAATCACTTCCCTGAGCCCCAGGAGCTTCAGCCACAAAGGAACATGTTTATACAGAAAGCTTACAAATAAAGCTAAGAGGAAACATTGAGTTAAAAGTTTTATTCATTCAACATCTCACATTACAAATATTTAAAAATTATATGCATACTGGTATAAATAGTCATTTGCAAACTATTTAATAACATTAATTTTCACTAGCACTTCAACAAATGAACTCTTTAAAAAAAGTAACTTGTGTTATATAACTTAGAGTAGAACATACAAAAATATGAACTTAAACGTGAAAATGACTTTAATAAAAAATGAATTACCCTTATTTAAAATGCTATAATAAATACTACAACCTCCCCATACACAGTAAAAACTATATGGAAATTCAGCCAAGTAGTACAATTAACTGACATACTTAAATAACTTTTCCTTCTGATAATATGAGCAATACATTGGGGGGAAAACATATTAGGGATTAGTAAAAACTAGACACCCACTTGCTAAAAGTTTCACTTCCAAAAAATATAACAAAAAAATCTGATGAAAATTATAAAAACTAATTATACTTTAAAATTTAAAAATATAAAAAATAAAACAGTTGAATACAATATTGTCCCAATTCTTACAATGCTATCACAGTAGCTTTAAAATAAGATAATAAAATAAAGCAAATGACCAAAACCTTTTATTCCATTTTTTCTTAAAAATAATCTCAAATTTACATTAGTAGAAAGATTGATTTCTGATTCTTTTCTTTAGAAACACCAGCAAGAAAGAGGATTTACTAGAACAGTAGAAAATGACATTTTTAAATGTCTGCAATTAAAAACAAAGAATCACACTGCAAAGATCTTCCAGAAGTCTGAAATAGGTATTGCACATAACTTGAAGTCAACTTGCCACAATTCATCACATTCAAGTTTTTAAATCACCTTTTAACAGAAGGTTTTAACTCTTCAAAAACAAAAGGGGTGAATTATCAAGTCTTTCCAACAGCATCCTTAGAAAACGCTAAACTCATTCACTGCAAGTTTTAAATTTGCATTCTGCAGAGGTCTGTGTATGGAGAAGTATATACTATACCAAAAGCACAGGGCAGTGGGGTTCCTTTACATATAAAATAATCAGAAACACTTTATTTTACATTGCAAAAATAACCATGTAATTACTCTGTAACTACATTGTAAATACATGGCCAGTAGTGCCATGCTAGTGTGATAAAACTACATGCTTATTAACCCCTTTGCAAATTGAAGTGATACCCTAAGACTGGTAACCCAATTACATGTTCATTATGTTTGGAGCTACATGGTAACCCCAAGTACAAATCCCATGTAATCAGAAGGACATGTAATCACTATTAAGTACAGAGTAATGTATATAATTGTTTATGCCCTGTAAATTGAAGTGTAACCAAAGAATCTGTAAACACGCTTGTCACACAATCACAAGTGAATATTAGTAGAATAACAATTTCTTACATTAGTCATGCATACTAACATTACATGCCTGCAACCTAGCAGGCTCTCTTTTACTCTTTAAATATAATTTAAAAGAGCAGACACGTTTCTGCATCAAACACCTAACATCAATTTTGTATTAATATTAAAAATGGCTAAACATTCACCAAAAAGTCTGCATTTGTGTATCATTTTTAAAAACTTAGTAAGAAGCGGTAGACAATTTTGATGTTTCTTTGCTTTTTAATTTCTACACTATATTTATGCATTTAAATTTCATGGGTCTAAAGACAGTGTCATTTGTCACTTTCATGCTTTTCTTCTTTAATTCTCAACTTTACATATACTATTTCTTAAATTATATGTACACCAAATACCTGGTGCTGGGCTAAGATGTTTAAGCAACATGCTTTCTTTTCTCTGCAGATTCTAAAATAGCATTGCCAGTGCACAACATCCATAATTCAAAATGTATGCAGAGCACTGAAATGTATAAAAAGCAGAATATAAGAAAATAAAATTTATTAAAATTATTTATATTAAAAAATGAAGTATATGAAGATCTCTCAGTAATAAAAGTACAAAAAGCTACTCTTTGCAATATGAAAAATTGAGGTATTGCATAAAGAGATATCCCGTCAGTGAAAAGTGTGCCTAAAAATGCTCACTGTTGGAAAAACAAGATATACAAAAGTAGTGCATAACAAATATACATTATGTGCATGACAAAATAAGTTAGCTACAAAAACACTGTACCGAAATTCAGCAGGTCATGTACAAAGGGAAAATTATTATTCAAAGCTAGTTCTCAAACAGTGTTATTTCTTGTAATGGTAACCCATCTCACCTGTTTACTGGGTAGGATCGGCACAATAGCACACCCCAAGCCACCTACAAGCATTAAAAAAATTAAAGGAACATTCCAACTATAATTATGTACTTCAGAGAAAAAAAAGTCCCTGACAATCTACACAAGAGCACTCTGCATTTGCATTACTGTTGTCAATATTTTCAGGGATTTCATTAAAAGCAGCTCCCTTTCTATACTTGACTAGTAGACAGCAAATGTCTCCATTTTGACCTTTGGAACTTGGTAAGGTATAGTTCATTAAAGCCTGTATTGAAAATAAAAACTGCTTCTCATAAGGATAATCTGGGCTCGGGGAATGGGACGAGGTGGGGCAGAGGGCGACAAAAGGCTTTTAACTGAGCAGATGTTTTCTCCAAGCAGTGCTGAGGCAAGTCTTTGGTTTGAGAGAATCTAGGGTGGTACCATATGCCACTCGGGCAGTTCAGAAGATTGCCACTGAATTTGTTTGTTTGCACACTGCTAAATCATCGTTTGAGAAGTTGGCCAGGGCATTAGTTCAAAAGTAACAAAAATAATTTTCAGAACTACTCCTTCATTTAACTATTTCAAACTAAACCCCTGCAGCCACTCTTTATCATTCAATTAACATGTACTCTGTTAATGCTTCTCAAGGTAGAACTTATTTATAATAAAGCAGGCATTAACTTAGCAATGTTGGCACTTCAAATACCTGTGTTTCTTTATTTCTCCATATTAAGTTCTGAAGTGCTGGAGTCTTAGTCGGGATTCTTTCTACAGGAAGAGTAAGAAAGGCATATGCACATTTGCACCATTTCATGCACAAATTCAGAAAATAGTGCAAAACAAGACTTGGAAACTAGATAAAGTTCATGCCTTCTGTTACCACTAAGTCAGAGGGTATTTCAAACTAACTTTACATCCAAGATGGGAAACAAATAAGCAGCCAATTTTAGTTTATGTGACAAAATGGAATATCAAAACTTCAGTAAAAATCAGTGATATCCTTGAGGTATCTTTAGGTTTTCTACTTTTTCACGTCAAAATGGAGAGCAAAGGCTGACCCCTGATGAATGTTAGTATATTAGGATATAGAGTTATATATAGCCATCAAAAATAAAATCTATATATTTATCCTTCAGGAGAGGAAATGCTAGTTAACTAGTTGTCCTTACTCTAGCTTTGGTAGGATTTCTAGGGCTGTAACCAGACAATTGAGTTCTCTTAAAGGAAACAAAAAAAGAAAAGTGCACTCCCCCCTCAGTAGTAACTTTACTCAACGTTTACATTCAGGAATTCTTAAAATGTAATCATTCTGATGAAAATATAGTAACCTCTGCCTATCTCATCAGTAATTTGGATGCAGGTGTTAGTCAGAGGCATGGTCAGATACACACCGAGCTAAAATTTCAGCCTCAAAACCCTTAACAGATTTTTTTTAAAAGATCATTATTATAATGCTGCTTCAACTCTGCTCATGCATTTTTGTTGCTTTAAACATGCTCTTTCCTGTTGGTAAGTAAATGCTAACTTCATCTGTTGCTGGAAAAATTTGAAGTCGAAAGAAAAAGAGAGGCAAAAACAGGCTTCCCTGGGGGAAAAGTGTCAGAACAGACTGATAGTGTTATTGTTACACGGTTCTTTTAATAAAAGTATTCTTATGTTCTTTATTAACAATAATTTAATTAAAAAACCAAAATACTCTATTGTTTCAATTCTCTTTTCTTAATATTTTTCTCTCCTCTAAGAAAATGTTGCATGAAATTAAGTGTTCTCTCGGTAGTAAAGACAAGAGAATGCAACTCACTCGCAACGTTATCAATACGAAAAGGAGTTCCCAATACAGTTTTCAATGACAAGGTTCTACAAAATACCCATATTATAGGTCATTCTTTCATTATACTATTGTTAAATTACAGACTACTACAAAAGGTCATGCTATCTTGAATAAGAGAAAGGGTAGGGTGGGGTAGGGACAATCAGGATAACAGAAGAGTGCACTTAATTTGAGGCCTGCATATGAGCACTGCAGTGATCATTTAGTTCCAGCGGAATGAAATATGTCTTGGGCGATCTCCTCCCTCCTTCACCAGGGGCTTGTGGAATTCCCTGCCAGCGCGTGAATGGATAGCAGCCCAGCAATATTCACAGTAATACTGCAGACAGGTAACATTAGCACAGAAAAATGGAGCAAATTTTCCACCACAACGGGCCCCCTGACATTCATCACAAAGCTGATCATCCAAGACATATGGCTTAACTTCCACCTGTAGTCAAAAAATGAGAAGAAAGTTTACAGTTCTTAATAACAACGTAGATCATGATAATTCTACATACACTACTTACTATCTGTGTTCTAGCAGGACTGCAATCACAGTTTTGTAGTAGGGAACATCAGACTCAAGAATTTCCCCCTCCTTACACATGATCATCACCATTAAACATCCAAACTACTGGCATTTAATTTGAGAACAATTCCTGCTCCCATTGTCCTCCTTGATCCTTAAAAAAACCTAAGAAACAAGGTATCACACATGCTGTCACTTTACAACAAGGACCAATCAACTTTATGTTACAGAACTGATACACAGATTCACATCAAAATCCTGGAGGATTCTGGGGGTTTATTTTTAAGTGTGGTGATGCACAATTAAGGTCCTAACCTTTTAAGTAGGAATGTAAACTGTTTACACAACACTGTAACTGCAGATTAAATATGCATATGGTCTGTGAATTTCAATGTCTTAACTTCCAACTTCAAAAACCTTCATTTTATATCTTAACACACAACACATTTCTGTTTAATTTTTCTGTGGCTTAGTCCTCTCAGTAAAAGAAAACACACCTAATCTTTCTGGGATCAGTGAGGAGTGTAACATGGAACTGCTGGCATTAATGGCCAGGTGATGAGCAGCAGTTCAGTACAGCAGTTAAGAAAGGAGAAGAAAAATATCTTCAAATTCTTAACTGATGATAGTGATTCAAAAGAACTTACCAGCTGGTGCTCCAAGGGTGCATCTACACTGCAACATCTGCAGGCTACTAGCTTTTAATCCAGGCATTTGCATGCCAAGACCAAGCCTGCTGTTCTGTGGGCTACAAAACCCTGCTCACAGCACTCCAGAGTGCTTTCTCTGTGACAGCAAAGCAAAGCTTCATGCTCACAGTATCGAAGCTGGATACAGCATAGCTCGTTTAGACATGCCTATGCATTTAAATCATAACTGCAGCACAGCCATCCCCTAAAGGCTCAGATTCACCTCAAAACCAGCAATCACCTCCATTCCTCTGCTCCACAGAACCATGAAACGTCCACGTAACATCAGAAGTGAAACACAAAACTTCAGGTTGAAAAAGAATAGGTACAAGTTCCTGTTCTACAAGTGTTTGTGAGCCTTCTCTGAACCTCATTTATTAGATGTTTTCACAAACATTTCCAGACTGTGACTGGTGTCTCTACTGTTAACCTGCTACCTCTGCATTTGGCTGAGGAATGCTCCTTTCTGTACCTCACAAGCCTCAGAGGTACTCCAGCTCATTCAAATAAGGACATTCCCAAGTCTCTGTGTCTTTAAACTTGCCCCATTTTATCACAGTCCAGACAGGGCACTGTAGTAGTTTGATGCTATTTGTGATGACACTACATATAGCTAATTGGAAACACTACAGTGGTTTTGTTGTCGTTTCATTTTTTCTCTAACCTCAGTTTTATTCCTCGTCCACTGATAGAGTTGTGTTTCTCAAACATCCCTGCATGCCAACTCAAAAGACTGAATTTGAAAAAGAGCAGAGGTAGATATTCCCAATACTCCCAACACCATGTTCTACCTCCACCACCTAGTTTGCTATGTACTTTGAGGCTGGGTATTCATTGATGAGTGTTGTCTTCTATGAGTGCCAAGAGGAGAAGCTACAAATCAGCTCTGCATGCCTCCTTAACGTGGTGATTTTCCTGCTCTATATTATGCCTACTTAGTCATATACATATACAGAGGCCAAACTACAGCAGAGGTAATTATACCTCTGCCTGCTTTAGCCTGTTACTGCAGCACTGGTTTTTGTGCAAGTTTGCAACCCACAGATATTAGTCAGAGCGCTCAGTGCATTTATTTAGTATATGCTGAAGTGCATGTGCCAAATACAGCCTGCAAATGTTACTTGTGTTGGCTACAGAGAGGTTTCCCAGCTAGAGAGAAAAAGCTTCAGTTACAGCAACTTCATCAGGCACACTTAGGGTGGCAGCACTCACCAGAAACTCTGCAGTGGTGGGTGCTGCAGGCCACTGAGCATTGAATTTGCATTATCTCTTTGAAGGACACACCCTTTAACAGAACCTCCATGCCTAATTTTACAGGAAATTCCTTCTTATTACTAATTTTATTTTTATTTTTACAGAAACATTTTATTAGAAAAATTATTAATAGTAGCTTACTAATAAAAAGTAGTAGTGCCACTGTTGTACTTCTCTCGCTCTGATGCACCCAACCTTTCTTACAAAGAATCCTCTGAGTACTTCTCTCCCCTCATTTATTCTCAACTACACACAAAATGGGGAAGTGAGGAGTGGGAGGAGAGAAAGAAGGGGAAATAGATTGCAAAAATCTTTGCTAGAGTTCACAAGTACTTACTCAAATTTGTGGTCCCACCAGCTTCAATAGACCTATTCACCCAAGTGTCTCCTTATGCAAGCAGAAGTTGCACAAGGACAGCCCAAATTATTTGTTCAAAGCTGTACAGAATTTTGGAGCCAAGATTAGAACAAAGACATTCCAATTCACAGGCCCACAGTCACATTTTTGTTACAATTCTTCTACCAAAGCTTTACAGCCAAAGCAGAAGTGAAATGATTATCAGCTACTCAGCCAAGTTTGGGGATTTTCCTCTGCAGTAACTATAAAATTAAGATCAATAGTGACAATCATGTAAGAAAAATTCAGAAGCGAATCATGAATTAGACAGGACAGTGGACGTAGGGATCAGAGTTTCTCAAAATTGTGGCCTGAAGATCACTGTAATTGGCAAAGCCACATTTTATGTAGATGAAAAAGGCAGAGGTAAGCAAACTGCAGATCCATTTGGTATATTCCTTTAATTTATAGTATCTAAGGAATAAAATAAGTGGACACAGCCTTTACATAAATTGGGGAGGATGACTGTGAGGCTAGAATGTACACTAACAAGTTTAAAATGCATTACTGCGATGCTCTTTAGGAACACACAGCACACAATGTGTAACACTAGGGCCAGATTCTGCTCAATCTCTCAAAAGATGTAGAACAGGAGTAAGAATTGCTCCATCCTTGGCAGATACTTTACTCCCTGACATTATACAAGCACTACAAGTACAAATACTTGCAGTGGGAGTATATGACGAGTGCAATACTCTTATAAAAGGGCAAGGCAGCTGACATGCTTCATATTATGCTAAGCAATTTGAGAAAGTCTGCTTCACAGTCACCTCCCACGTTCCAGAAGCAACAGGCTCTGTACCACTCCTTCATTTTTATTCTGTGTTGTATCTAAGTGGCACGATCTAGCCCTAAATATGCAATTTATCTGATATAACATTTACAGTCTTCACAGTGACACACATTTACATGGAAAAGCATTTCTAGAGAAGGCAGTGAACAAAAATAGAATGTGCTTGAAGACCTTACCCGTTTATCTATCTCTCCATGCTGCAGCTGAACAAAGCGAGCACTGATAGCAGCTATGTAACTCTGTTGATTAGAAAAGGCAACCCGCCCAGCTCCTTTTGGGTACTTCAGCTCAGGGTCTGTGTCAATTCCAGCATAGCACACCCCTCCATAAAGCCGATCCATTATCATTGCCAGTTCCACTAAACCAGAAAGGAAAGCAAAACAGTGGTGGAGACTTGGTAACTCTTGCTAAAAGGATCAAACCAAACAGTCTATTTGCATTCGTATCCCCCACGGTAAGCGTCAACAACACTTAATACTTCCCTTGCTGAAATAACCTGTTTCCCCCACTGCTCCCCAAATTAGACTGCATATTCAACATGCCCAGTGCTGCGGAACACGCAGTGTACCTGCTCGTAAAGGCCGAGGAACACCACCAACAAAAATGGTTTTTCGTGGGTCAAGAGGCTGTGAACCATCCATAACAAAATCACTATCACTAAGGTTCCAAGGCCGGATCTGAACCTATGGACAAAAAGCCTTTTTTTTTAACCATTCACAATTCAAAGTATCTCAGTAAAATAACTTAAAACAGTATCCTACAAAGAAGAAAACCTCGATTTTCTAAACTCATTTTCTACTTGTTCAGCAATCACTTCTCAAAATGAAATGGTAATAAGCTCTGTTAGGACAGACTGATCATACTAAATTTCACCACTTCCTTGTTACCCAAATTTCTGGGAAAAACCTCACCCTCTACTTAGACATTTACTTAATCATGACTGACCTGTGCTGTACATATCTACACTATTGGTGCTGTTCTCACCAAGTGTAACCACTAGACTAGTGTTATCTCAGTACAACAGGCTCCAGCGTGCAGAGCTGTGCATTTATTTACTATGCAAAACTAACTGGTTTCTATTTGCCTACAGCTGGCCAAATTTGAAGTACAAGAATACAGCAGAAGCCTCTCCAACTATTAACAGCCTTGCATCAACCCCAAACCCTGCACTAGTAATTCACAGTTCAATGCCACATTATGTTTCTTTGGATTTAATTTGTCTCTGTCAAAACATGTAACATGCAACAGTCAGACAATACAAATTCTACATTTTAATCAATAATAAGCATAAAATACCTGTCTGGAAATGTATTTATTTTATCATCAATGGTGAAATTTAGCAAACCTTTTTCTAACAAAAAAATGACTTCTAACTAGACTAAAAAAACTTCGTAATACATGGTTTAAAAATAAGGAAGTTGGTCTCTGAGAACTTAATTGGACATCGTAATGAAATTTAAACACTAGCACTCTGAAGACAGAAAGAGGGGAAAAAAGGCATCTGAAGAGAGCAATTTCTGGTTATCACACAGGAATTGTGCAGGCCCTGACAATTCTACCTACCGGTTTGTCTTTGATAGTGGGGCTGGAAACACAAAGATAGAGCTTTCCATCTTCTTCAATACATGCATCAATCAGTGCCTGTACAGAGCTTTCATCTTGAAAAAGCAAAAATGCATATCCTATAAGAGAGAAAACAAACACATAAATTCTTTTGTCTATTTGTCTAGAGGATAACAATTTAACCCAGAATGATGCTTGGCACCATGTCATCATGCTACCACACAGTAAGGGATACACTTTAAGATGCTCTCACACATTTCAAACCCAGTTTCCTGCACATCCTCTGCAGAGACATGAAGGAAAGCAAGGAGTTTGCTGATCAGCATACTCTCTTCTCATTTCCTTTGAAAGGCTAAGCCAGCAGTATGAACTGAACAAAAGCCACAGCTGTAGAGGCAGACCTGCCAGGATGGTTGTTAATGTAAGGCATAAATCCTTCCAAGCTTCTGTGAAGGGCATTTTGACCGTTTAAGGACACCTTGCCTTTAATATTATTACAAAAATTAAGAACAGAGGAAGAAAATGCAAAATTATATAAAGTAAAAACAGGAAGTTAAGGAAGAATTCTTTTAGTGCAGAATATTTGCTAAGCCACAGTCTAAATTCCATCAGTTTACAACAATCCCAAGGATTCAACCTTTTTTTCCCCTAAACATTGAGTCCCTGTGACAGAAATCTTGTCTAAAATGGAGTCTTATAAAGAAAAATGATTTTTAAATGCTCATATGTTTTTAGTTATAAGATACTTACCTTTAGGAGGAAAATAAGATTTGCTCTCTGCCTTGTGTGGCCAGTCTACAATCAAAGGTCCAAAGCGACGAAAACTAGCAGTGATCTCATCTGTAAACAGAGAGAGGAAAAGGCACAAACTGCAATTAAAATAAATTGAGTGGAATACATTTGAAGAACACTGATTTCAGGTAGCTTCATCCTATAAATAACCATTTATTGACTCTAAAGTTTCAACAGCTCATAGCAATGCCTTCTAGCTGATCTTTATGACAAGTCAGAACACACACTACTTTGACAGGTCAAAGATTAAGCTTTTCTTTTTACCGATGATTATCAATAAAAGCTTGTAACCCACTAACTTGCAGAAATGGAGTCACTGCATCTGTTCAGTTATCATAACCCAGTTTCAACCATTCTCCCACAAAGAGTTGAGAGATAATTTGCTGACTTGGTAGTAAGCAATCAGCTCTGCCAATATGCCTTATAATTCCAGAAAGACTGGAAAAACATGAAGGCACAATCCCATGCCCAGCCACGTCTGTTCCTATCACATGCCAGTGCCACATGTGCAAACACTATCTGAGCTTGACCTCAAACAAACATATGGCAAACTTGCAGGACATAGTTGGGTAATTTCATAGGTGAGATGGCAACAACACATGACTAGATCAAGAAGCAAGCAATTCTTGCATTCATTTCAATTCTGCATCTGACCTTAAATTACTGGTATAAATTTACATGTGTCAGTCCTATAGAGGTCTTGTAGTTGCAATTCTGTTCTTGAAATTAAGAGGTTATTCTCTTTTCCTTCTCCACAAAGACAAATTCTCCAGACAAGAAATTTTCATTTAAAAAACTTAAATAAAAAGAACAAACTTCACATTTGTGGAGTGTCATCTAAACTGGCACACTGCTTAGCTGCGTTCTGTTTAGGGTATTAAAGGCCTTTCCATACTAGCATGCTGTTGCGCTAATACACAATTCAGAGGATTTTCCACATCTTCAAATTCAGTTAGAAATCTGAAAATGTGTTACTAATTATGTCTTTGTCTTTTTTTTTTTTTACACTCTGATGACATTGCTAGTGAAATAGTAACAGACAATGCAGTGTACTGACAGCTTCTCTGTGCACTACTGATCATCAGGAACATATACAGCAATGGTCAGCTGTCAAGTTTACATGCTGATGAAGATATAAACCAAGGAGAACAATACTTAATACATACCTACTTAAAACAGATCTCTGCTCAAAACAACACTTTACACAAATTTAACATTAAAGCACATGTACTTTCTAGAAACAGGATGAGAAAAACCTAAAATTCAGCTGTAAGGTAGACTTTAAATCATATATTCCTTATTCTAATTCACCCATGTGCATTTAACAGGAAGAGCACTGTCAGAAGAGACTGAAAAATTCAAGCTACCCTCCTAGAACAGGTTTAGCTATGGTCCTGTTCTTCACTAACTAGGGTCCACACCATGTGCTCATCTACTTTTAAAACCTCAAAGGTGACAAAGATAAAAAATAAACATTACAACAACAACAAAGAAAGAGATTCTAATATCATTCTTCCTCTTGTAAATGTCATATTTGACCTTTTAATAATGAAGTTGCTCTTATGTTTGACATGAAAGTCAGGTTGTTATATCACAGTAGTACACACACTGCAGTGCATTAGTCACAATCCCTGACCCAAGAAGTGGCTATTAAAATGATTCCGTGATTAAAGAAAAGCAACTTTTCAGATTTACAGTTGCTGTAGTTCTTCAAACCACTATCCCAGCATGCTCATATATAGAGAATACAGAAGTGAAATGAAGCTTCACAACATCTGTGCATGATTCATTGATTGAAAAAAACAACTGCAGTATTCTGTATGATTCCTGTTCCTCACTGTATGCACAGATTGACTCCTGTCTGGAGTCCTCAGCATGCACATGTTAGAAGCTACCACAGGACACCATTGCTGAAAACTACCTCTGAGAACTACACATAAACAGCCAAATAAAGAGCTATGACTTACTATGCTATACGAACTTTACAAAACTACTAGCAGTACTTTTTTCTAATACTAGCTTCTTGTGCCTATAAAATTAGAGCAAGGTATTTATGAGTTTCCACAGTTGATATTTTCCTCTTTTATTGTTGTACCAATATCCCTTTCTTTATAATTTTTATACTGTAGAAGTCATTTAAATGTGAGGTAACACATGATTTTGTTTTTCAATGGAAGAACAATGCTGTAGCCTAAACTACTTTGAATTACCTCATGTTTGCTGTGGACTGAAAGTGGTAACGTGGGAAGAGCTATTTACATATCAAAGCCTTTCTGTAAAGTTTGGAAAACAATCATTCATTACTCAATAGACAAAAGGTTTCACACCACAGTTTTGTCATTAAGCCAGAAGGAGCTGTTCTGGATAAGATTTTTCTGGGTGTACCTTCATCAATATCTGGTGGCAGTCCGCCAACAAAGACTTTCCGGGAATACCGTTCCACTCTTTCTCCATTTTGATGGGAGAAGCAGTGAGGTGATCCTAAACCACTGTGAAGAGTCTGATCCCCACGTCCATCATCCAAAAACCCATCTTCCATTGGAAACAGTGAAGACTGACCTGAAGAGGGGGTTAAAAAACAAAAAGGGAAAAAACATACTAACAGAACAAAGCACACACTGTTTACATAATTTAAAAAGAATGCACTAGATGCTGCATTAGGAGTAGAACTGCTTGCAATCTTCCCCCTTTAATGAGCAGTTATGGTCTCAATTTCATATGACCCTTATAGTTTTAAGTCTCATTCAGTAACTCAAAAGCATCATTTCAGAGAAAACGACGCTACCTTCTTCACAACTGCACTACAACTAATGAAAATCTGAAGTAAAACGGTACTTTTAACAGATGCTTAAACTGACCACTTCCCATAATATTTTGTGTTTCCAGTTAGATTTCTTTTATAAAGACGTAAAAGCAGAGGAGCACATAAGCCAAAATTTTTTTTTCTAGTACTTTCCCAATGGTAGGAATCACTAAAACCTAAACTGTAAAGATCACTTTGCAGTGAACAGCTTCTTACAATGAGTAGATACAAATTCACAGTGCACTTGGGAAAACAAGAATTCTACCAGCTAAATGCATTACACATTTAAATTACCTGATATTAAAACATAACATAAACCACCCACTTGTAAATAACAAAAATACCCTGGTAAAACCAGGAAGACCCACTGTAATTTACTGCAAATGAACACTGAAAACTAGGCGATACTGTGTCATTGCTAGAAGCAAGTTCACTCAGATATTACGAAAGAGTTTCGTTGATGGACTGACTCTAAGGGAAAAGGTTGTAAGCATGCTTCCCCCCACAACCCCATATTCTTCTACAATACTCCTTATCACAGATTCCTTTAATAATATTTCCTACTTTTACATATGATTCTTTGATTTATACATGCAGCTGTACAATATGGTAAGAGTCCACAAGCTGGTATCTTCCATGAACTCATCCTTTAGTTATGGTATTTAATATCTAGGCAATAAATTGAACAGACTGCTACTAATTTAAGGAACATTTTAAGAAAAAATAAATAGATATAGGGAAAGTAAGCAAATAAATGAGATGTGCTACAAGTTTTAGGATACATTTCCTTTTGTCTATGAAGTGATATACTATGTCTGCTTTTTCAGAATTCATTACAGTCTACCGTAGTAATATATTGATAAGGTTAATTTATCCTGCTCTTGTATCCTTCCTTTGAAATAAATTGATTTTAAAAAGAAAACGTCTTAAAAAAAATCTGATGAGTTCCAATAACCAGACACTTTCCATGCAAAAATAAAATAGCTAACAAGTTGAAAGAAAAAAACCCCCACAATAAAAATCCACAGCCCATAGAATTTATGTAAGTAAAAAATGGAAGGCTTGGTCAGCTTGCTTTATTTGAAATTTCAAGAATATTTGTACACCTTTAATTAAAATAAAAGTCAACTATAATTGGGTCTATTTCTGTAGCTAGGCAAACCTGTTTCCTACTAGGATAAAAATATTTTAGTATGGAATCAAATGTTACTTTGTTTTTCCCTAATGAACTGATGCACATGTGATTTGTTTCATCTCTTAAAGACCCCAATCCTGCAGGTATTGTTGGAAAGGAGCAATTCTTCATACCTAAACAACCTTTTCAGGTTCATCAGCATTGCCACTGCTGGTAAGATAATTCAACATGCACACTTGCAGGATCTGGTTCTTTAACCTAGAAGGCCAGGACATATATTCACTGTAGTCTATGCTGCATCAAGAAACCATCAACGCCCAAAAGAACCAAAATAAACTTCTCCAGCATGTGCGTTCATAACATACACACAAACATGGGAAGGTAGACCTCCTGAGTAACAAATCATATAGATGATGGCCACTGTAAGGACTGTGATCATTTCAGCCTCAATAGGACTACTGTGGAGTACTACCTAATTCATTTAAAATGTTTCTCTAAGGCATGCAGACTATGTAAACTTAGGTGAAACTGATCCTTTATAAACTTAATTTTTGGAGTTTGCCTTCTAGTAACAACTTAATGTTATTTCTCCCGTGAGACATTGTCAACATTAGAAAATTAAAGAGGAATATTGTTACCTCGCCTTCTCCCATATGTCCTTGCTGCATGTTAAATGAGAAAGAAAACAGCCTTTCAATCATTGTTATAAGGACCAAAAGACCTCGTTTTATCTCCTTTATACTAACTCGGTGATTCTCAATCCTTTTCCTACTCTAGGTCAGTTAAAATGGAGTTCACGAGCTGACCTCCCCCACCACCCGCAATACCATGCCTTCCTTGCACCATCTCTGTTACTTATTGATAGAACATGCTGATATGAGGCTGACAAAAGATATATGTATACTCCAAGAGACTTTTTGAAAACAGCTTTAGTTCTTAATTTCCCATTGGTTTCTGAATCTATTCCTTAATCCTCTGCTGGGTGTATGTCTACAAGTGAATGGATCTCTCCTCCTGCACCAGGTCTCCTGACACATTCGGCAACACACCATACTCTCTGCCTTGCCAAGCTCAAGCCTAATCTAACATTGATCTTCATGTCAACTGCTGGAAAAGCCCTAACAAAACGAAAATGGAGGACTAGTGTGTCAATTTCTGTTTTGAAATTACGTTGCTATAAAAACTTTGCACAACCGACAAAATCCTGGGTTATATTATTACTGGCAATTAACCAGCTGAAAAACTTAAAAGTCAAGGAGAAAATGTCTGGGCCACTAAAACTGCTTTTCAGACATCCTGCAGCCTGTGTACAACAGCACAGATTCTCTCATACTCACTTACTACACTTTGCTGTTAATTATTCAGCAGTTACCCACTGCTTCCTTTTTTTTATTTTCCAAAACAAATCAGTTCTACCACTAAAAAACACATTTTCCTGTGCTGGCTTCCAGGGCTTGTTGTCAGAATATGGCCAAACTTCCTAATCAAACTTGCACATTCTTTCTCTTTCAATCTCATTAAAATCTGTACCCAAAAGCAGGCCAACTGTTTTCAAAACTTGAATTCTCCTGGCAAGTACTATGAGAAACTCTGAGCACATCATGCGTTTTACTTTGCTTCCTCTTTCAAAATTGAGGCTCACAATTAGTTTAAGCATTTAAATATTTGTAAACCGCAACAAACCAGGAGTTATTTCCTCTTTCAAAATAAAAATCATATAAATCCAATTTACTTCATGATTACTTAACATTTTTAAGATCATTCCTCTGATCTTTTGCTGATAGCGATACTCACAGTTAACATCAAGGATACAAAATAACAAAGCCCTAGTCTTCAGACTGGAGCATATTCTTGAGTGTTCAGACAGCTACTGGCTTTATAGGAGAATTTTAAAGGCTAAGGACCTTTACAAGTATAATTTTTCCATGGTAATTTTGCATTTAGAAATCCAAGATGCTCATACAGTCATCACAGTAGAAAGTTTTATGGAACTCATCTTTCATGAACCACAATCAGCAATTTTACTGCTTTTCTGACAAAGCTCAGAAGCCTTGGCATGTTTTAGAAAACATTAAGCACTTTCAAAACCAGCTCTGCCTATAAAGCCATACAAATCTTGCTTGTGGTTTCTAAATTACTAACAAAACCACACAAACTCCTTCTCTTGCTACACCCATTCTTGGCAACAAAGCATGCAACACAGATATGATTCCCACTGCGGATCTGTGACCACAATATAGGTCAGCAGACTCCTCACTGCTTTGCCACCTGTGTCACTCATGGCAATAGGATTTTTTCTCCTTCACCAGTATGGAAAACAAACAAAAAAAAAGTGCTCAGCCACCATCAGGAAATGATTTCCAGTGCCAAATACTACTGAAGAGGTTTGGAGAAACAAAGACTAAGAATTTTTTTTTTCTTCATTTGCTTCATATTTTCTGCATTTGCTTCATCTAACCCACAAAATACCAACATTTGACATTTCAAAACATTTCTCAGGAGCCACAATTTATAAACTACCCTAATGCAGCACAGATAGAAACTTTCTCCGCTCATTGAATTCAGAGCTCATCACACACCATTAATTTCACACAATGTAATACACAACACTGAAACTAAAGAATGTTCTTTGGCAGGCCAGGAAGACAACTGTGACTTACCAAATTTGTCTCTGGCTTTCCTAATTTCATATTAAGAGAAATCTTTGCTACAGGAGTACCCTAGATGAGCTGTAACATAAATGAAGCCTTAAGGTAACTGCTACCAACCAGAGAAAAAGATTTAATTCTGAAGATCAGGATGCTTGCCCATCCCCTGCTGAGAAATGAGACAACTACAACAGTGGTTTGGATTCCTCAAATCTATTTTTCCCTTCATAAAAAAACTCAGATAATTGCAGAAAGGGCCTAGGACAGATTTACTAAGCTCACAAAACATTTAAGCAAGAATTATGTTACAAAACCTAAACAATACAAAGTGTTTATGCAACTACTTCAACTGCTTATTAATAACCTATGCAGAGATATTTTTCCAATAAAATCAGTCTGAAATTTAAAATGCTATTAGCTGCTGCTTCAAATATTTTGTCACCTCAGCCCTCCCTGCAGCACTCCTTTCAATGTAAGAAATAAAACTGTACAGAAAGCAAATAATCTTTTGCAAAAACCTGCTGCTTTTAATATCTTTCATTTTAAGGAACTTCATGAATAAGCAAATAACCCAAATTTTTGTGTCTTCTCTTCATTTAAGACACTTAATGGGCTCCTGGCCATCTCCCTCTCTCTTTTCTTGTTTTTTTAAAATCACATTTTTTGTGTCTAATGTACTTCTAATTAAATGTGCTGAGCTTTCTTCTATCTACAAGAAGCACCACAAAGGCTGTCAGCATAATGTGTATAATCACACATGCAATTCTGTATGAAGTACACAGTTCCCAACGACAAAGATATTCTGCTGAAGAAGCATGAAAAGTGCGTGCAGGAGTCCTCAATCACCCAAACTTACTACAAGCTGGCCCTGCACAAAGTATGTTCAGGCTGAGCACCTGGCACTCTTTAATGGTTCTTGCTGCCTCCCAGTCTGCAGGATAGTACCACTTTCAGGTGTATTTTGGGCCATCAGTAGCAGAAGATTTACATAAAAAGGTCAGCTCAAAAGCAGATTGTTTAAAGCAAAGGGACCAGTAAGTAAGGAGATCTGTATCCCCTGTGAAGTCATCTCAACTTTCAGAGGCCACACTACAACTAGGGGAATTATACAGGCATTCATAGTTAATATTAATAGAAACAGCATAAAACCTGGAATGAACAGAGAAGCCTAATGCTCAAAGTTAAATTACAGTTGTTACCTATGTTTTAAGGCATGCAAAGTCTAGGCTGATGTAATACCTATCCAGTTCTGTACCTAATCCTTATCTTTAGTCCAAGAGCTCCTCAAGGCAGGGATTCTGTTCTTTACCTTGGCACAGAGGCCAGTACAGTAATCCACTGCAATTCTTTACAGGAGTCACTGATACACTCTTACGTCTTTCCTCTCAATGATCAAACCAGACTAGCTTCATTAGCGAGTTCCAAGGAATTTCAGGCTTCTGTGCACATTAATCACTGAAGTTACCAGAGAAATATTTTTCAAATTTAAAAGAAACAAATATTCATGTTGACTTTTTACATAACTTGACACTGAGAACCAGTAAGATCCAATCACACCCTTCCACCAGGCATTAGCTTTCATGAGTTTTATTTTTAAATTATAGAAAAATAATTGAAGTACGATGTGGTTTTTGCCATTCCAACCGAAAAGCCTTATTTCTACATTATTTTACACTAGACTATACTTTGTAATTGTAGCAAGACTGACAATGCTGCGCATAAGGCCACTAAAATATGAAGTATTTTATTACCTTTTTTCCCCCTACTACTCCCTGATGGCAGGTAGGGTTGATAATAACTCAAGAGCTAGATTTTATCATGACTTCATGTTCCACAATGCATGGACCTCATGTTTCTACCACAGGTAACAAAGAGTATATTTCACAAAGAAGCTCTGTAAGGTCATCTTGAGCTCTGTTTCACTAGTGAAGAATCTACTCATATCCTTAAACAAGTCAAAAGCAGAAACAAAAAATTTATAAAGATGATCTATATTTAACCTATCTTTGGTTAAATTATCTCTGTAGATGAAGCAATTCACAGACCAGAGCAGGTATTTTCAGAGATTAAGAATATAAAAATCATGTCTACCTACATACTCTACGCAAAGTTATTCTTATTTAAAAGAGCTTTACTACTTAAGTCTTAGATAATATTTTCAACAGAAAAGTAGACAGTGTCATAAAGTGTTGCATGATAGGCAGTAAAGCATTGGGGTTTATGCATCCCTTGATTTTATTTCTAAAATATTAAGGACAAAAGGATTAGGCTACAGTTCCATGACTGTTAACAGAAGAGATGTGCACGTGCCCAGTTCAAGCACATAATCTCACTTCTGTCTAGTTATCCCAAGCACATGATATGTCAACTGTGAGATAAAAGCCAGCACATGGTAGACTGGCACAGACATGTGATACCTGAGCCAGGATAAATTCTGTCAATATAGGATAAATTGATCAAAAATTTCAACAAATCTACACCAACAGTGAACTTAGTCCATGTCAGAACTTTGCATCTTAGAGTCCCAGCCAAATTTTATGATACTGTCAAATCAGATCTATGTTTTGAAAATTGTTTTCAAAAATAAGCTACTAAAAAGGGCTACCAGAGATTCCTTACTTTGTGTATTTCAAATATTACAGAACTTCAGAGAGTGAAAAACATTCAAATAATATTTTCTCCATTCTAGAAAATCTTAGAAAAATTAAACACCTCTACATATACATCTGGAGAATGTGTATTTGTCACACTTTGAGCAATGTTAAAGTCTGCATGAAACCAGAAAAGCAGACTACATTTGGCTGCACAGTAAAATCAAGGATTAACACCTTTGGAAGTACTGATTCTCAATAAAATTAAGTGGCAGAGTTACCAAAAACTGCATTTTTTTTTCCTCTCCTGCTTTATTTCTAAAGAAACACAGTGTAAAATAAAGCAAAACAAATAAAACAAAAAAAAAACAAACTATGTAATGAGAAATATAGCTCTAATTTATTATTTTAAAATGTCCAAACAAATGTTGAAAAACAAGAGAGCTAATGTAGATGCAAGTATTATGCTTTATTTCAAGTAAAGCCAGATGCTTGAAGACAAGTGTTTACTCATTCCTTCTGTCAAGAACACTAACAAAATGAATGTTTCTGGTATTCAATAGCATTCAAGTACAGGTCTGACTAGAATCTTTCACTTTAAGTTCCAGGTCACTGTCACAAAACACAACTGACATGCAAAAAGCAAACATGTTTCTTTCTATAAAAAAGCCTTTTAGCACTGGCTCTTCTGATGGCAACACTGGTTTTGATTATCCTCAATTAATTCAATTCACATGGTAAAAAGGTAGAACTTGGCTGTACAGCTTGAAATAGATTATCAGGATAATAACTTCTAACAGTTTCATCGTTTACAACTTTATACACTGAATAACCAGGAGGGGTGGAGGGAGAGAAAAACTGAGAAACAAAGTAAAAGCCACTCTTTCCAGGGCTTGTGCAATGAGCTCTAAGTTTTTAGGGTTTTAATCTGCTTAAAGCCAAACTGCCTCACTGAAGAGATTGTGCAGTTATATTCAGGAAAGAATGATCTTGGGGGAAAAAAGCTCCCAACAACCACTAATGGCTCTCATTCCCATGCACTGTACAAACCCAACAGTCGCGGTGTCCAGAGACACTGCCACTGCACTACCCAGGGAGCTTCCAACTCAGCCAGCCCAGCTCTGCATGGTTTGAATCCACCTTTGTGAGAAGCTCAAGCTAATTCCCAGACTGGGCAACTGAGTCCTAGACATGCTTCCAAGCATGCTATTTGAGCATAAGTTTGAGGGAAAAACAATTAAAAGGTTACCTATGAAAAAGACACTGCAGGTGGGTTTGTGCAAAAGCTTTAAAATCCACCACTGTTACTATTCCTTTACTCCTGATGCTCTCAGATAATCTGCCAGACTAACATAGTGCCATGCAGACTGAACCTCAAGAGATGATCTTTCATACATTTCAACAAGCACTTTACTTATGGAAAGGTGACATATCAAATCCAGTCTCACTCCTGTCCAGAATACAGAGGCTTCAAAGCTAGCTTCTCTGTTTTCTTTTTGATCACACAAAAGAATACATAGAAATCTTCTCCTAAACAAGCCTGCTATAAATCCTAAAAACATAGCTACAGCTTTGTCTACAAGGTATCATAATTCATGGTATTCCTTAATTCAATTTATGTTACACTGGGTTACTACAAATCAATTTAAGTGGAACCCTTAAACATCATATATATTTGAATATAACTCTTCCCTCTCCTCCAGGAACCCCACAGGGCCAGAGATAAGAAACCAAAAGCAGAAAAGGAAATCATGGAGCACAACCCCTGCTGGTGGCTGGATGTTAGCTGGAATTACATGTGTTTCAGAAAAGCAGGCACCCTACTGCTGGTGCCACTGAGCTTTATTTTATGTTAATGTATGGCTTCTGGGTAACAGAAAAGGAATTATAAAACATAAACCTTTCCCCTCAATACATCTTCCAGTTTATGATATGGAATAATTGGCAGTATTTATCTTTTGAACACCTAAGCCATTACTAGATTCACTTTCAAAATAAAAAATGAAAGGCAGAATTTGCAACTGGGAGAAGGAAAAGCATTGCACAGCTTTGCCAGCAAAGAGCAAATAAGGATCTCAGCCACGGAACTACTTGAAATGTGCTAACTTCAGTAAATTCCAAAACACATACTAATGATGGACTTTCTGACAGGAGGAAAGGAAACAGTGGGATATATCACATGCTAAAAATTGCTAGACAAAATCTATTTTTTAAGTGTTTGCAAGAACAATTTATTGAACTTACGAAAACATATGGAAAAGGTACAAAAACTTCAAAAAACCTCCCATCTACAGTCATGGTTCATATACACTGTGTTTCTGGGCTCTTCATACACAACATTTCACCTCAAAAGATGCTGGTATCTGCCTAAACCATCAATTCTGCCTATGCTTTAATGAATAACCTGAAATGCAACTCCTGCATGTGACTTGCAAGAGCTTGACTTACACTGGCATATACTTCCATTCTGCAAGATTGAAAACCAGAGTTCCTTGAGTACAATAATAGGCTCAAAGCAACTTATTTTTGTCTGTGGAAAGCATGATCACAAGACAGCCTGGAATACAGCATGAGAGCTTTGTTCCTTTTTAAGGATCCTCTTACTTCACTCCCAAACAGTAAGAAAACAGTAACACAAGCAGGTCAATACCAAGCATGCTCAAGTCTCTGCAGCGAAGCATTTCCCTATGTTTTATTCTTACAGTAAACAGAACAAGACAATAATTTTTCCAGTAATATATGTGAAAAGACTGCACTATACACTTCCCCACACCACAATCCAAATGGAAAGAGAAATAGAAAACTGTATTTTAGAAGAATCAGCACTTCATTTCCTCTGCTTAGGTTCAAAACGGTATACAGGGCCAGACGTCAACACAATTTATTATAACAATTTAAAATGACACATGAACAATTAAGACATTCCTTAGAATGCCCTCAAAAGCTATCTCCATGTCCCTTATCATTAGTGCAGTAAGACTAATCACAATATGAAGATTTGTATGCAACATCACTGTAAATTACCTAGAATTTATTAATGTATTATAAATTGGCTTATATATTTATCTATCACAAGTATCTCCATATTCCATATAAAAAAATTATCCTCTTGTCATACCTACCCTACCTCACTGCTGAGCTGAGATTTTTGTTAATAGGATTTCTAAGAAAAGCTGAAAGAATACTACTCCCTGCACCCCTAAAGACACCTGATATTTGTGTATCTAGAGACAGCACGTGACTACTCCACTCACCTGGAAGTCCCATTATCAACATTAGAGTGAAAGTAAAAAACATCACCAAAAACCTAGCATCACATCTAACTAACCTGTATTGCACCAAACAATACATGAAGCCAAGCATGGATAAATCTACCACAAGATGTATTTTCAGATTCACCTCATCAACAGTTCTTCATAATTCTACCTAATGCTGAATTAAAATAACTGGATACTGAATACACAAATTTTACAATCATCACGATTCCTTCTCAAAATATCTCAAGTCATTGATGCAAAAATCAGATTTCAGGCTGCTGCACAGGCATTCTTGGGTCTATGCAAAGACAGCCCACTACTAAAAAGTGTTTCTATATGACTTTCCTAGGAGCTTGTTCCCCTTTACACTTACACCTCATCTGTCACCTCCTTATCTTTTCTCCAAACTCATCCTCATTCTCATTTACACTTCCCACTTCTTCTTTATCTCCAGGTTTAAGAAAAGCACTCCAGGCTTTTCTTTCTGCTCCTTTCATGCTATTTCTAGCTTGATAAATGTGATGGTACAGAGTATGCAAAACGCGGCTAACAAAAGACTCAAAGAGCGAACAATTCAACATCAATGAAAAAGTGAACAAAGTGAGCAAAAAGACAAAAGACAGGTAGTTTCAGCAGTTCAGGAGGACAGGAGGGTGAGCAGTTTGTCTTCTAAAACAAGGAACAGACGCTACTCATGGAATACAGCTCCAAATTAAAGGCTGCTTTGAAGATGATCCAAAACGGTCAGAGATTATCAAAGCAAGAACTCAGAAAACGAAACAAAAAAACCCCACTTTGTGGACACTGATATTAAACAAGACAGAAGATAAAACACATTACTAAAANAAAATAAAAAAGAAAGCAAGAAAATCTTAAATTTTAATCTGAGTAGCAAGGCTGCTGTCACGGAATTCAGCACAACTTTGTTGGCTGTAACACTTTTGAAGATCAAATCACTAATTTAGACATGAAAATTTTTAGCAGTATTTTAAGGTTTTGTTGATAAATCTCTGCTGTATCATTTGCAGCACATACATTCCTAGGAAATGTCTTGTCTAAGGAGTATGAAAGGCATTTAATTTTCCACACAGACTCTGGAGATGGGGGGGCATGGCAAAGGGCCTGTGAGAAATGTTTCAAGATCGGACAAAACAAATGTAGGTCTCATACTCCAATGAAGTTAACAGGAATCCTAACACTGATTTCAAAGCTGGACCAGGATCAGAAAATTCTGGGATATTTGTAGTGCTCTTTGGTGGCAGAGGAAGGAATTTCCTGGCCTTAAAGTTTGGTTACATTAATACCCTCTAGCTTATTGCTCAATGGCTCCATTTTAGACAGATAGTATAAATCAAGGTGTTGCTCTTCCTTAGCTGAATTACTACCGTACCTCAAAATCTTGCAGTAGTGAAGTATAAACATCTAGTTGTTTGACATCTGCATTATCAAGACTTGTATTTCTTTAAAAACATAGGTATTATCAGAAAGTTTAAACTACTTAGTAATTCTTGTGCAAAGTAGTACCAGCATAGGCAACCAACAGTATCTGTTTCCTTACCTTATTTCCTTCCAGTACTAGATGTAACATTATACGTATTTAACATAAGTCAAACTCAAGTTCTGAATGTAGTTCCAAGGGCACATAAATTACAACATTTTGAAAATTCCCCAAACTCTGAGCAGCACCATAACCTACAAACTACTTTCCACACACACAAAATTAAGAACATAAAAAAATACAATGGACTTAATGTCAACAGTAATCCACCTCTTCCAACTGATGCTTTCCATCACTGAAAATAAATACTAAGCTGCTGCATTTCAGTACATAATTCAGATTGTGCTAAAATCTCTCAATTAGGTAACACACAATGTTTTCTGGGATGGCATAAATGAGTCTTGGCTTTTCACAGTTCATAACAGAAAATTAAATTGCTAAAGTCCAAGAATAATAAGGAAAAAAAGCCTCAAAAGTCTTAACCTAAATTACACTCTACTTTTGCCTCAGGGCAACCTGTGTTCTAGTCCACATGCTTTCCAAAGGACGGGCAAATTCTCATTTCATTTACATCTGCCTAAATGCTGTCAGTTCCAGACTGCTATATATTAAGAGCTTTTTTTACATTGACCCCATTTTCTTAGGGCATACAATGCCACAAAACCAGGCAATCATCTGATAACTTAGGAATCAGTTTCCAGCCTTTAACTGTCAAAAACATCCTGTATACACCCATGTTCTTTCTCCTACTACACAAATAATCCACACCCAGTGCACTCTCGTGCTGCCGATGGGTCTGTGCGGTTTGGCGGTGAGGAATTAGAAACCTGAATTTGGGGGAGGGGGAGGAGAAGGCCTGCCTGTGACTTTAAAAACACAGCTATATTAAAATTAGTCTCCCTTGTTGTTCAATACCGGTGTTACACAAACTGAGAGCAGCACGCAGGCTTCAGCATGCCTTCAGGAAGCACACCACAACCGGTGACCTTTCAGCCAGAGCTCAAGGCTCCAGCCAAAGTCACTGAACCTGCAGCCGAAGGTGGTGATGCTCTGCAACATTTTCCTCTCGCCTCTCTAAACTCCCAACACTACTCTTGTCAACTTCCACCAGCTTGAAACCAGCTACACCCCGGGCTCCGCCCATAGCTCAGCGCTGCCCTAGCGCCAGCAATCCGCCTAGGAGAGAGGAGGTATCTGGGGAGGGAGCTCGTCGTTCACCTCTCGCAGAGAGAGCTGTGGCACAGCGCAGCAGGGATACCGCAGGGACAGCCTTGGAGGGACACCGCAGGGGCTTCCACACCCCCTCCTTTCGCAGGGCTTCTCCAGGACAGAGATCGGCCGGGCAGAGGGGACTGGCTCTTAACGTGGAGGGATTTCACCTCCGTTCCGGTAGCTGCCTCTCCAGCTGGATTTCTGTCCCGCGCTGTGTGGCCTGCTAGAGGCGCGGGGCAGTCGGTAGTGCCCCGAGGGAGGCTGCGGGGATCGGCCGCTGGACTGCTCTCCTCGAACAACAGCTGTTCTGGGGTGCTGCGGCTATAGAAGGGTTACTCTGGGTTTCTCACTGCACGTTAGTTCTGCCCAAGCCCTCTGTCTCTGTGCAACTTCAAGGCATGATTTTTTTTTTGTTTTTCTTCCAATTCGAGTTTTGGCTTTCTAAGCTTCATCGAATGAAACATCTCTTACAAAAAAAGCATTTAGGTCAAGCCACAAAACCAAATGTCAATTTAACTGAGAACACTGGAAGGTTATTCGATAATAGCCAATGAAGGTAAAATAATACGTGTATGGCTGTGAGTAGAATCAAAGAATCACAGAAAGGCTAGAGTAGGAAGGGACCTTTAGAGGTCATCTAGTCCAACCCCCCTTCTGTGAGCGGGGACATCTGTAACTTCTATGTAAGGTTAGAATCCAATCTATGCTCTGATCTCAGTATTTATTAATAGGAGAGTTCTGCTCACTCCTGTTGCCCAGGTGATTTCCTCTCCTTAGTAGGTTCTTGGCTGTTTCTAAACAAAGGCTCTGGTAAATCCCAAATATCGGAAAGCTATGGATAAATCAACAAAAACTTCAATTGCCAAGATAGAAACTGGGAAAAAAGCATACCAAAAGACCAAAAACAATTACAATCTTGCCTACTGCAACAAAATTTTGCATATTAGCTGCATTTGGTAAGCAAGTGCATGCCCTCACTTGTAAATAGCAGTTACAACACTTCTGTAACCCAACTGAAAATAGTGGATTGTCACAGGAATAGGAGCTGCTGATCTCAACTAAATTTCACACGAATCACAGCTACATCACAGCTCCATCAGCACGGGTTGTAGTTTATTGCTATTAGACCCAGTTCAGCAATATTTTTATATCATAAAACAATTGGTTTTCCTCTTAATTAACATGCACTCCTGTCTGCAAATCCCATTAGCCTTTCCTGGTTACTGCATAGGTGGTAAAATTCATGAAGGTCCTGAATAGGAAACATTTAACGCAGTTATTCATCAGCAGTTTCCAAAGACAATTAGAGCAAACCTTAATTGTCTACAAAAAAACCTGTCTACAACCTGGTGCAGTAGAAGCAAAATTTTTTGTGCATTTTATCCTAAATTTGATACATTAAAAAGTTGCAACTGAGTAATCCTCAGTTAAGAGTGTTCTAAGACATGCAGTGATGCTGCTCTCACAAAGGTGAGGTACAACTACCACCATTCCCCTCTGAAAGCTCATTCATGTACAAGAGGCTGCAGAGGCATAAAGACGACTGTGGCATCAGTACAGATGTATACATTGGCCAAAGGCCTTTGACTTTCAGAACTCAGTAAGTACATCACCTAACTCTGCATTGGTCAATATCAGGGAAGAAAAGTTGATCTTAGCCACTGACCTCAAGCATTCCTCATTTCTATGAAAAAAAAATGGTTTTAAGGATCTAAGAAAAACCTCAAAATCTATTCATTTGCATTATAAAATAGCTCAGATTTTGTCCTGTGCATATATAAAGGACTACCCCCCCAAAAAAACCAAAAAAAGAATGGGAGCCTTTGTTATTTAGTCCTTGGCAAAAATTTGGACTGATTCTCACCATCTACTCATTAATTTTCTGGATCATATAGAAAACCAAATGGCCCATTTCACTCAATTAATATGAACACGTTGCATAATCCATAGAGGTAGGAAAGAAACACCTATTACAATTTATCTGGAATTCAAAACTGCTGTTGAAACTACTTTTATCTCTTTCATCAAAGAACACTTTCTAAGGTTTAATTACTTCACATCTGAAAAAGTTTTCCAGAGCAATATTAAGGGGCTGATGATTGCTTTAAAAATACAGTTAAGTATATCTGTTTGCTCAAAGAAATCCTGAATGGTACCAGTTCTCATCTTTTTGGATTTCCATCTCTAAATTTTTGAGCTGCTGTTCAACTCTCTCACTCCCAGTGTCTGTATGTATACCCTGACCTTAGGCTACTTCTAAAACCTTCCTTTTTGTACCTAAGTGTGTTAAGTCTTTAGAGACTATTTCGCACTCACAGCACTCATGCAGATACTGAGCTACTCACACCCAAATTTTACATGAGTGCTTTACAGTGCTAGAAACAGATATACTGGCTTGCTTCTTTAATCCATTTCACCTTGCATAATTTCCAGGCAATAGCCTTATATTCTGAACTGAACCATAGGATATTTCAGTCTATGGTTATCAAGTATTTAAAGACATTTCAGTGTCACTTAACAAGGAAATATTTAGTCAATCTACTACTATTACAGTAATGCTCAAATTGCCATCTGGAAGACCCAGATACAGAAATCAGTCTCTGGATCCCAGGCTCAGCTCACGAAGGCTGAACACACTGTAAAGAAGATACAATTAGTCTCCAGGGAAAGGCTTTTGCAGGCTGTCATTGGCGATGCAGCTTGCAGCACGCTCATTCGTGTGGATAAAAATAACATATTGAAATGGCAGCTGCTCAGCAAAGGAAGAGGATTTGAGCAGGGATAAAAATATATCTCAAAAAGAGGGGGGGAATTGGCAAAATGTCTATCAAAAGCATTAAAAGGTAATATTGAATGTACTGAACCAATGATACTTATGATTCACCCTTGAACCTCAAGCAGGAAACACTATTTCATATGGCAAGACAACCCAAGATCATAAGTATTACTGTCCTAAACAAATCCAGAGCTAGCACAGCCTCATCATTTCAGTCAAGAAGTACACACTGTGAATGGATTTTGTTAAATTTTGAAGCATTCCCACTTATAATTTAGTAACTTATAATTCCTAACTTACAATTCCAAAACCTGCTGCTCTGAACATACCATTTAAAGACAGAAATTATTTCCAATAGAGAGCAGGTTCTAACTGTGACTGATATCTATTATGATGTCCATACTTTTGAAGGTATATTTGAATGTATTTCCCCTTCCTCTTGAAGTCCATTACAATATGAAAGAGGATGCTGTTAGTCTTACATACTAAATTCATATTGAGTCAATATTAAAGCCTCTCAAAGACTCACAAGAGTAAAGTGAGACCTATTAGATCATCTAAATTATTTCCATGCCATTCTGAGACTGCTCTCCACAGTATGTTTTATTAGTGTCTTGCCTAGGCTATTTTTAAAGCTTTTCCTTTCTGAGAGTATCCCAACTTTAGTGTAAAAACACTGTATGCACTGATTAACCCATTTAAAATGTAAAATTAAGAACATCTTATGGATCTGCTCATTTAACTGCAGGTGTCTGAAATAGTAAGCAAGACTTGAACTGACAACCATAATTAGTCTTATTTTAAGGTGCAATTGTTTTAAATATTTCTTTCAATCAGTTTAAATAAAGACAGAAAGATGTCAACAGTGAAAAAAAAAACACCCAATCCCAAACTTCAATTGTAAATCATCTTTTCAAAGCATTTAAAATAAAAACCATACTACTGCACAGAACTACTCTTGTTTTGTTGCTGAATATACATACTTATGAACCTGGCTGTTAAAATCAAATTTAAAGGGAAATTTTATTTGTTCTACAGCCATATCACCTTGGATTGTTATTTTGCCAGATTTCAGCAGGTAAAATCTGGGCAGGGCCTGCCTGACAGTTGACTGGAGGATCTCAGGGAAAATTCCAGGTGCTACAGTCAAGGAAGGGCACCTCATTCTTGGTTCAGTGTAAAATGCTGGGGCATAGGATGTTGCCAGACAGCATATAAAACAAATGAAAGATATTACTACTTGTTATTAATAAAAGCCTGTCCCCCCACTACTTAAGGAGGCAATGTATTTTCATTTTTTTAATTCATTTGGCACTGCTTTTATCTACCTCAAGCTCTCCTTGTCATTTCAATAGGAAAGTGTATTTCTTGGTGTTTCTTATCCCCCTGAATTGCTGCACAGTAGTGGGGATGTGAAATGCAAGCTGCAGTTCAGAGCACAGTGAATGCACTAAATGCAGTTATTGCCAGTTTATCAAAGGTTGGTATTGTGAGCAAAAATCACTACCAAAACAAGTCAGATTTCATTAACACCACAAGTCTTGGTATCAAAAGAAATTTACTTTCAGAAACCACAAATGCAGGTTTGTTTTTTTCAGTGGTCTCATGACTGGTAACAAAACTGAATGCTTAGATAACAAGCACAACTTTTACTTACACAAGTAACAACTGAACTGAGATAGATTACTCACGCAAAACAAGAATAAGAAACTAGACTTCTGAATTGTATACCATAAGTAGTTTTCTACTCAGCTTTAGAAAATGCAGACAATGCTTTGAATATTTTGTCAGTTGAGGTATTTTCAAGGAAAAATTACCTTTGGGGGGGGAGGGGGGGGGAGCTAATTCCTAACTGCAAGTGAGTTCAACTCCTTTTCCTTACCCAGTGGTACAAAGAATTCTGCAATTCACAGCAGCAAAGAAAAAAATAGAGGTAAAGGACTAAAAATACTATGATGAAATAGTGTTCTTCTCAAAATGACACAGTTAAACCTCATCCTTCCCCACAGCAGAAAGAACTGACTTCAGCAGGAAAACACTATCAAGCAGAAACTTAGGTCTCACTAAGCTGCACAAGATTCCTGAAGTTGATCATTTTTCCAGGCTGGACACATTGTATCTATTAAAAACAACACTGGCAACTTACATAAAAGATCAGTTCATGTTTGTGTTTCACATTTTGTCTAAAGACAAAACACACTCAAGTGCTCATGTGCTGCAACAGCTTCATCTAGAGACAGATGAGAAAAAAGAAGCCTACCCGAGCCGACCAACATGCACTAGATGCACAATGTGACTTTACTTTTCCTAATCCAAACTTGAGTTTCTTATTCTAAGTAAGCACATCTTCCCAATTATTTACTGCAGAAAACAAGTCTCTAAATTTACCTTTCAGTGAATCATTTTCAGCTCTCATTATGTCAATTAGTGAGTTCTCCAGTGAATGCATGTCAAAAGTCCTTGTGCGATCCTGCAAGCAAACACAAAGCCAGTTTAAGCAACAGTGTTAAACAAGGCCATCTGAAACATCAAAACTTCAGGATTGCTCTACGTTAGTACAGTAAAATTAAGCAAAACCACATACACTCCTTAAGTCAGTCTGATATAGGAATATTAGAAATCAGGATATCCTTAAGTATCAATCTGATCTAGATTTTTTTCGTAACCAATCATTTAAAATCATTCTGTGTGTGATTCTGTGTAAAAATCCTAAAGTAAAGATCATATCCTGGCAGGAAAAATTACAAGGAGAAATCATAAAATAAGTATTTCAGCCCAATTTAAGAAAATCTGAATCCCAGAAACACAGAGATTTTCCTTTACCTGAACTACTATCCCAACAACTCAAATAATCTAATTCTACACAGTTAGTTCAAAATCTGCATAATTATAAAGTATTCCATACAAGCAGTAGTGTTCCAAACAGTCTGGTTTACTAGGTGACAACTCGGCTCTAATATTTAATTCCTTGAGTTCACATATTTGGTATTCCAAGCATTACTAGAATTGAAGGACTCAAGAAATAGGAGGCAAGATGTCTCATGTGCCTCACTGTTTCATTATCTCAAGCCATTTGAAGTATACTTACCAAACATTCTCCTTCATATTAACCAGATCCATCTCTTAACACATGTATGGTTCAGACTTTACTAACTACAACAATAAATTCCACACCATACAAATCTGATGCTACAGTAGTGTAAGACAACATAAAATATCCTAGTACTGCATTATTTTCATTAGCAAATTCAGAATAACTGAAATTATGTATAAACTTTGAAATCTTTGCAGTATCATAAAAGGTCACTAATGACATTAGGAAAAACATCATTCTCATTCCCAAAATTATTTACCTCTCCATGTTATTCTCTGTATTTATATGTTTGGACATTTGCATAAACACATGGATGATATTTTACACAATTATATTAATCCACTCTGAATCTAATTTTTCTGTGTCCAAGAAAAACATTAACATCAGTTTTAAATACTTTATTTCATTCATGTTCTAAAAGATTCACCTTGGAGCTGAGATCAAGCATGGAAAGCATCTGTTCAAATAAGAAAGCAAAATGTGAGCCATTCAAGACAGACATTTGCTCTAAACTGCTTCTCTACAATCATTGTTATTTCAGCAGTGAATACATATTTTTTGTCCCTAACTCTAGCTGTGAAGCTGAAATTTCTCCAAAGCACACAGATCCAGCTTTGATCATTTTTAAAAACCAGTGGTGAAGTAAAAAACAGTACTGCACAAAGACTATTGTGTATCATTAGAATGTCCTTTACTTCCAGTGATGAAGTGCTAAAGCAGTATTGATTGCACTGCTGCAAGAGGCATTCCTTAGATCAGACAACCATCAGTCATCTTGGACTTTAAACACCTAATACTATGTTAAGAGCAGGAATCCACTAGCTCCTAGGGGCCCGATACATTCCCAAGTGTTTTCAACAAAATCTTCTGATTTTTTTTTTCCTTCGGAACAGTTTGTTACTGACACAGAACAGGTGAAGTATTTCTACCTAGATATGCTGCACTTCAAAATAGCATTAGAAAAAAAAAAAAAGGAAGACTGCCTAAAATATGGCCCACATGCATACTGACACTCTCCAGTGGTCCCAGTACCTTGCCATAGCAATGGAGAAGACTGCTGTAGGCTAGAGCACCCTCAAAACACCAAAATCTTACTATCTCTGGTCTATCTTTCCAAAAACATCCCTGCACTTACAGCATATCTAATCATCGTCATCAGTTCATGGTGCTGAACTGCCCCAGCCTCTACACCCTTAGGAAGATCAGTCTTCTTCCTGGGTTCTTTTAAACAGTTTGCTCCTCCATGTCTCTGCTTATCAATTGTGCGTATATATGGCTAGGCTTCGCGAACGAAGATCCAGGGAGGGCTCCACCCACGCTCCTCATCAGCACCTTTTCCAAGCACGCTGATAAAAACAGGATAGCAGATAGCACCCTCGAGCCTGCACAAGGGATTTTTTACGTGAGACACAGTATGCGCAGAGCTGGACCCACCCTTTAGTCCTAAGGTTCATCTGCCAGGGCCTAGCAAGCTTGGACACTGGCAGCGAGGTCCTTAGGATGTAGGTTTTATTAGAGTGTCCTTCTCTTAGATGGAAGGCCTTACAGGGCTAAACGAGCTCCATCTGCCCAGGTTTGGAATCAGAGTTGTCCTTCTCCTAGGATGACTGCCAGAAGGCTAATGAGCTCATCCTACCCATCCAAGGATTATAGGAACATGGGTATCACTCCCCACACTTTACCATGGGTAATGAGTTTAATGCTCCCTCTGCTGTCGGCACAGTTATCGCACCAGGGGCCACAGCAGACCCCAAGGGATTTTCAGACTGTGCCTGCTGCTTATCAATTAGAAGACAGCAAACCATGTAAACCATTGGCTTTTTTAGCCACCAGCGCACTTGTAAAAGACGTGGGTAGAGCCCTCCCTAAACCTTCGTTTGCGAAGCCTGGCCATGATTAAACCATGTTAAACACCACGCTAAGTGCCACTACTACTGCTATGTTGTATTTGGATATATTCTTGAAATTAATTCAGCAATTCACCTTTCTGGAAATGCAGAGTAATTCAAGAACTTGGTATATGAAGTAAAGCTGCAATGAAAAGATGTCAGTCCTGTATGTCCTAAACAAAGACCAGCTAAAATGCCATGCTCAACTGGTTCAGAGGTTTGCACAGTGCTTATTTAAAAACAAACAAACAAACAAAAAACTCCATTAACTTAGTTGATTCACTACCCTGATCCTGAAAGGGTCCCACTACTGCAGAAAGTCCCCATTCATAGATTTTCAGAATTTTTATACAATTTAAAGGCCTTTTATAGTGAGACTGCTTTGAATACAGGAGCACACATTTTGCCAGTCTTAACTTCCAAGATGGCACCATATTTTAACAGAAACACATATCTGAAATACATATATGTATTACAAACCTAACAAAAATAAAGACTGATGACAGGTTAGTGGTAGGGTCCATATTGCTAAGAAATGTGTAACTGTACATTTAAATTCCATAATACCAAAAAAGCTGTAACAGTCTAAATATTGATCATTAACTGGTAACTAAATGTGAGCTATTCTCAGATATATGTTAGTTGTGAATTATAAACTACATACACCATGATGTACTTAGGAAAAAAGTGATGTTTTCTTCAAAAGACTTCATGTACTTCAGAACTAATAACAATATGGTGGCTTTTCTAATGGATCAATTCACCAAGTTACAAGACTTTCCATGGACCTGGATTGCTTAGTGTATACTTTTTTATTTATTTATAAAAGAAAAGACATAGGGATAATGACTACCCTGGAATAAAGCACAGCATGTACACTTGTAACAAAGTAAGTTAACAACAGCCTGATATTATTTACCTTTTTTACTTGGCTTTACACATGTTTGTTTAGGGCATCTAAATTTTGCTGTCTCAGAGAGCTCAAAGGGCACACACTTTTGTCCTTGGGAAACAGAATGGAGGCAGCAGGCTATCAGATTGAACACAAGGACACACAAAAAAACCCCAAACCCAAATCAACAAAACCCCCCAAAAAACACCAAAAGAAAGAAATCAACCTGCAGTCTTAGTACATTACTATGTTTAAAACATCAGCCAATCTTTCAAAAGATTTTCATTAACCATGATTTTGAATAAGCAGTATTGTTTTCACAATAATATAGAAGGGGCAACTGCTAGCAGAGCTGATTGAGAGCTACTGAGACTGTAAATGTTCTACAGCAGCAAACACAACAGTTTTGAACTATCCACTGGCCATCTCCATCTACAGAAAAATAAAATTACCCTGATACTCCTACTAGTAAGTATGTACAGTGCTCATAATAATGCAATTGCATGGTTAAAGCAGAGAGAGTAGAAGTCTGCACTTCATGTCACAACTTTGTCATTGGATTCAGAGAATATGAACAAACCACTTCATCTCTGTGACTGCAGTGGCTTCCCCACCAGCATCAGCCAGATTATTTTATGTTTAGAGGTCTTATAAAAAATGTAAATAAGAAATCACTAAATTCTAATTCCTCTTCCAATTTTATTTTTCAAAGTCCAAAGATATTTCATTCCAAAAAGAAAGTCATTTTGTACTAAGCATGTACAATATATACTAGGACATCCTTCTGTGAAAAAGAAATTAAACTTTTTTTTTTTATGCACAGGAAGATCATACTTTGCAACTCAAAATCTTGTACCTAAATTCTCTTGCACATCAGAAAAATCTACACCTGATTTAACTATTCATTATATTTAATCTGCACCAGCAGTATTACCAACACCTGAACAATTAAGATTCCAGAATCTCAGAGTTTCTATTCAAGTGCTTCCCACCATGGGCCTCGCAATGCTAAAAACCCTAACTGTACAAAAAGTACAGCCTGGCAAGTTATGAGCACTTGCTGCTAGCTAGGGCTGTGCCTAATCTCATAAAATGCAACTTCTCTGAGGCATCAATAATAATGCAAAGTATGCCATTGCATTAAGCTATTTATTGAAGGTGATTAAGCACTATTTATAGAGTAGGTGTACTTGTAAAACTGGGGCTTATTTTACATATGTAAATATTCGTCAATCTAGAATACTTGTGAAAATCAGAAACCTCAAAACTACCATTTGCTACCCTCATTATATCATGGGAATCCTGAAACCTTATACCTGTTCCCCACAATTCAAAAGCTTTGTGTCTCAGGAAAAGAAGAGCATGGAGGGAGAAGTAATATTATAGGTACTAAATACAAGTTCCACATTTTCCTTTTAATTACAAAGCAAATTTGGACTTGATTATGCTTCTGGGTAAGCTTCCCCTCCTTCCCACCACCCTGCAAATGCTGTCTCCAGCTCCCAGTCCAGTAACCACTGAATTAAAGGCTTTGAATAAACAGGTTTTTCCTGAAAGGATGTTGCTGTATTCTGCCCTGATCATCTTTTATAGCTTCACCAGGGAACAATAAGAAAAAGCTGGAAAAGTTAAGTGACGCACAACGTAAGAGGGTTTTTTTGGGAGGGAGAATTTCTGGTTTAGTCAAAAGTTTAAGTGTTTGAAATTACAGACCTTTACAAAATCTTCCAGTAACATGTCTGATTCTATTTTAGCCACATATCAAGTTTTGTATGTATCTTCTAGAAATCCTTTTCCACAACATTGTGTGCTCTCAATCTTTATGCTAGGCTGCTAAGTATGCCACTTTCAAAGCAAAATGCCTAATAAGAGTACTCCTTTTAATCTTAGGAAAATACAAACATAATTCAAATAGCTTCTAACAAAAGCTCTCTTTAAAAAGAAACCCTGAGGTCAAAAACACACAGGAGGGCCAAAGCTGAAGTATTAACGTCAGTAGTAAGTTTATAAAACAAGAACAGTGTTAACTTCCACAGTACTTAACTTGTGCATGTCATACCACATTAGAGTGCTTCTAATTCCACAGATCAGTAGCTGTGGGGAACAGCATACAAAACACTCATTACTACACAGCTGATATAGTTATAGAAAAATTAGTGAACAGATACATAAAAATCCAACTTCAAGTATTTATTCTATTTTAAAATGATGGCTTGACATTTCTTGCAATAATTGCTGTTTCAAGAAAAAAAATAAAATTCTGAAAACTTTCTGCAAAACAATTAGCCTCATTTTACACAACAAGCCATCACGGTTTATTAAAAGGTTCCTTAAAAACTGAGAACATTAAAATAAAGAGGCATAGTAAAGAAAACTATCTGCAAAATTCCTTCAAGAGGAATGATTAGCAAACGCATTCAAGAAGTTAGTTTTTAATTCCAGTTCCCCCTGAATTTGTTTAACACACTGATTGTATCACCCCATTTATCTGGGCAAACAAATCATGACGTATAGCCCAGAATTAAAACACATTCTGTAATCACGTATGTGTTTTCTCAAACATTCCATATCTGCCTGGGGGAAGAGAAAGTCTCTCTGGCACAGACCCTCAATGGATTTGGAAAGGGTTATATACCTGGAAACTAGCCACTGTAGAAGAAAGGAAAAAACATTTTGAACAAGTGAATATAATGAACTGCTCTCATGTAGAAAATTCTTTGAAATGGGCAGTTATTTTCAAGCTTGATTCCAGGAAGAAACACAAATTATTTTTAAGCATTTTTACAGAAAGTTGAACACTGTTGCTTAACTTGCTTGTGCCTTCACAGACCAATTTAAATCACATCGTCACGCATTTGAAGATGAGATCTGGAAACCTGGAAATGCCTAGCAAAGCAAGATTTATGCATTGCATAACAGGCAGGATGTTCCACTCTCATGAGGAAGTGCAAGTACATAGCAAAAGGAAAGCCATAACAATCTTGAGGGCAATGCTGCAGTAAAATGCAATTACTGAGCACTCAGTTTGGCTGTGCTGCTGGGAGAAAAGTAGAAGGAATTGTTTTTAAAAAATCAGTAACTTTGTGAGATGCAGTAGTCACAGTCAAAGCATTTTCATTTACTAATTCTCAGGGAAGGCTGTTACATTCAAAAGACTTTTTTTTTCTTAATTCAGGAACCATTTTTTCATTTGGAGACCATTTCCTTTTCAAATGAACGCACAAAGAACAATGGCTTTTCTCTTTTCAAAAGAACTTTGAAGGAGGAAGCTTGCCCAATGGCTAAAGCCCAGTATCAAAACTTAATTTCATTAACAGATCTGTAACAGTCTTCTCTGACCTTGCTTCCAGTTCCATCTCTGCAATAAGAGATTCCTACAGACATGCCACTTCTGAAATGTTATGAGACAGAATTTCAAATGAAAAACACTTAGAACAAAAAGCACAATGTTTGCATGCAGCTCTTGATACCAAGCACATAATCATCAAATTGCAAGATTATCAAAGAGATCACCACATTACTTCCCTGTCATCTGTGCTATCTGGAATGCCCACTTCATCACAAGCATCTGAGGGCCACGGGAAAAAATATTTGAAGTAAGCAGTAGTTCACCTTAGTGGCTTATAGGGACATTATGCAATATTGTCCTCTCTGAAGAGGAAAGGAGCACTTATACTTGGTTACCCTAAGAGTTCCATCAAAACAGACTTCAGTGTTTCATCAAGTTTTGGAGTAGATACAATCTTTGAGAAAAAAAGAAAGTGAGCTCCAAATATTTGCAATTGCTGGTTTACATCTTGCCTTCAAAAGAAACTCATTTTCACTAGATTGCAGACACACTTGTTAATGATTTAAGCAGCAAAACATAAATATTAAATGAAAGGGATAGCTGTATCAAATTACTCCATTATGTTGCTGCAGCAAAGACAGCTTTCAATTATTTTCTTAATAGGAATCCAAGAAGATTCCAGTAACCAAATAGCCTTGTCCAGTACATGATTGCATCATCAAGGATACTTCATATATACATGCATGAACACAAACATACAAGAACCAAAACTCCTTATTTCTGCTTTGCATCAGGCATACAATCAGCACAATCAAGAAAAAGATAACATCAGAGGTCAAGTTTTACATCATTTGTTTCCAGCAATTAAAAAACATCAGTCTGCTTTCAACACGTAAACGACTAAGTGACCAAAGAAGCTAAAGATTTTACAGGAAAAAAAGTTCTAACAAGCAGTTGTCCAAGATGGCTTCAAAATTAATCAGCATCTTTCTAGGTCTGCAATGCTCAAGTCCTGTTTTGCTGCCCTGCCCTTTTCTTCACAGAAGTCATAGTAATAGACCAGAAAGCACTTCACTCCAACATTTCCCTTTTCTTGGCATGAAGGAGTGTCAGCCTTGGTCTTGACATGCACAGCCTCATCTTAGTGTTTATGTAAACAGATACCAACATGCTACACAAAAATCATTTTTTTAGGTGATCAAAATACCTGTGTCTGGTATTTTATGTTTGGAACACAACCCAGAAGTCAAGGCAGACTTTGCCAATTTCCTGAAATTTCCCTCGCATCAAACCAAGCACATTTCTTACCCTGCATATCTATTTGGACCTATACATGGCAGCAAGGGCACACTTGAACTCATTCTGTCACTCTGAACATCAGCTATGTGTCAAGGTACAACAATGAATTAAACCGTGAGCCAAGTCTGGCTGCAGTGAGGCTGAAAACAGAGTGACTCCCAGCTGCATTCCTCTTTCTAAGGGTTTCAATCTATACATTTGGTATGCTGGACACAGGTTCATTATATTCATTACAACTCTTGACATTAAAATCAATTATTACTATGCATTCTAAATTTACAAGGGCTCTACCTGATACTGAACCAGCTAGTAGCTCTGCAGCAGAGAAAGGGTCTCTAATGGAAAGTTGTTGGCAGCAGCTGCTCTGCTGTCAGAAGGCTGCATAAGCAACCTCTGCAAACCCAACAGAAACTGAACAGTTTACAAAGGAGAACTGAACTGTTCCTGTGTCTGATCCACAAAGTCATTATTAAATATATTTCTCTTTCTTTAGGGTGGTTTATAACATGAGACATATTGCACAGTTTTTATCTGCAGATCTTTCAAATTATTTTAAAGTAGGTCACCCTGGTTCTTACAGCATGGCTAGAAATAATGCAATCATCTTAATTTTTTTTTACTTTTACCCTTTCTGAAGATGTTGAAAAACAACCCTCTGAAAGTAAAAGAGCTCTTGGTTTTTTGGATTCAACCTAAAGGAGTTTACAAAAAGCACATTAACACATAAAAGCTACATTTAACTAGTGGTCAGATGAAGAGTACTTCTGTTTTAGTTATTTGCTGCAAATCAGGTTCAACATTACACTGTTCTTTCCAAATTCATAAAAAGCCAGCCTAGAAGGGAAGGTTGCCCTGCCAGACAACCTGTTCCTGCCAGGATAAGGCCATATTAAAATAGAGGAGACCACCAGCTGACAGTCATCCAGGTCTATTTTTGGTGATGATTTAATGGCCTGTAACCAAAATTTGCTGGCATTACTGAAGAGAGCAAAACTGTGTAGATTACCTTCATGTGAAAAAAAAATCAAACTCTCAAAAAATGCTACAAAAATTACGTTGCACTACAAGTCCATATGATACTGCAAAGGAAAACACAGTACTTTTTCTCAGATGTGGTGCATTCTTAAATACTTTAGAAGGCCTCAGATGTTTCTTGCTTCACCAGGCAGCACTTTTTTCCTTACTCATTTTTGTAGCCATACTTGCTACTTGTGATTAAAGTCACTCATCAGCTATTTCTCTGTGTGCAAGTAGTAAGCTCAAACAGCTGAGTGGTGGGCAACAGATATTTATACGACCATCACTACTAAAAAAACCCCCACATGATTCACAGCTCAGAGCACAACTCACATTATGACATTTCAAGTTAGCCATGTATTTTTTGGTTTTAGTTGCAAGCACAGAAGTCTACAATCAAGCTCTACCCTTCAAAGCCCTGACACTTTCTAGGGCATTTTAAGGCACTTAGGTGTTTTCTTATGGATGTAACAGAATATGCTCACCTGAAAAGGAAAAATGTTGTCAGCTCTATTCAAACTGTCTTCCATCCATGATTTCGGAGCAAAGGCTGAGCTGGGTCGAGCATATTTCTGCAACTGGATATGATTACTTGCAAAATTCTTCTTTAAGGGTGAGATGGAGTTCAAGGGTGTTATCCCTCCGTTCAGTCCCCTGCGGTGGTCTCGACCTTGGGACCCACCCCACCCACCATATCCACCACCACCAGGGCTCCATGAAGATGGTGTAGGCGATGGACTTTGGTAGCTGCTCCATGGAGAAGGTGGCTTGTTAAGATTATTAGCCAAATGAGGCAACTGATTAAAAGCAGCATTTCTATGTGTGAATGGAGGTGGATGAGGGCTTGCAGGAGACCTCCTCTGTTGCTGATGCTGATTGTGATGATGCTGAAAATGGGGGTGATGAGGGTGGTGTTGAGAGAGGGGTCCAATTTGGGGGGAAAAGCTACCACCAAAGCCAGGGCTGACATGATGTGGAAAATTCTGAAACAGCAGAGCACCATTATTAGCTGAGGCAGTAGGGACCCCTCCCTGGTGGAAAAAACTTGCATCTTCATTGATTATTGTAGAAGAAGAAGGAGCTATAGCTGCAGACCAGTTACTAAAACCAGTCAGAGAAGATGCAGTAGATGTCAAGGGCTGTGTGGAAGTACCTAGCCCCGAAGCCTCTTGATAATCAAATCCTGTCAACACCGGTGATTCTATTCTTATTTTCTCCTTCCCGTTGCCGTTCTCTGAAGAATTATCGCCCTGATTTTCTTCAGTTTTAGCTTTCTCAGGTTCAGAGAGCATGCCTGCTTCCTGACTTTGACCAGGAGAAAGCTGCTGTTTTTCTAGGGATTCTTGCTTTTCCTGTTGCTGAGTTTTAGATTTTTCTGACCCCAGAATCTCATCCTGAATATTATGGGCAGCTGGAGCAGGAAAGAGCCAAGCTGACCCAGCACTACTGCCATTGGCAGCTGTGTTATTATTTATAAAAGCAGCAGGGCTGGGAGTTGCATTTTGATGATGGTGTGGAGGCTGCAGATGTGGATGAAATCTGACTGGAAAAGCTGACTTATTTCCAGTGTTGTTTTGCACTAACACTCCAAACCCGTAATCCCCCATTTATTATATTTAGGGTTTGAATCCTCCCTGTAAGAACAAGTTGATGTTTAGTGTTTACCTCGTCCTCTTCTGAGGCAAGATTAGCAAGTATCCTGGTTTTAGCTAGATATTCCAGTTTCTTCCCTCCACACTATTTATTTCAGATTTGGATAAAGATGTTTTTTGAAAAAGACAGATCTCTTTGACTATTTATATGTGTCAATTTGTGTCTGTTTCCTTCCTTTGGCCAGGAGGAAGGGAAAAATAAATCTTTGGTACACAAAACAAGAGCTTTCCTTTTTTCTAAAGGAAATGCACAGCAACGAGAGAAAAAGCTTCTGGGGAATAAGGATAAAGAGATTCTAACTATCCTGTTTTTTTCCTCCTCAGCAGCCTTGACTCGCCCATAAATGAGTTAAGAGGAAAGGGAAAAAAAAATATACAATGACGTCTGGTCCCCCGACCCCTTGGCAGCAAAAAATAGATTTAAATCTGGAATAATTTAATACATCTCTATAATCTAATATATATTTGTGTCCTATTCAAAAAGAGTCTTTGCTGTGGGTAAGGGAAGAATTTACCTCAGGTTCTCAGCATTCATAAGGGTGAAAAGGGGGAGTGAGTTGCAGAAGAGGCTTTTTCCCCCGTGCTACTGGGTTTAACCTATTATATTTAGTAATAATATACACTCTCTATGTGTGTGTATGCGCGTGTGTGGTTGTTTAAAGGGGTAAGATCTTATCTCAGGAAATTAGTATTCTATGTGTGTTGGGTGGGGAGTGAGTTGTGCAGAAGGGTGGATTCTTGATGCTGCTCCTTTTGGGCTGGGTTTCTGAGCTCGCCAGACTCGCTTCTTATTTATGATCCAATATTTGCGTGTCCTTCACATGAGTCCTGGCTGTCCAAAGAAGAAGATTTTCATCTCAGAAATCAGCGTTCAGGGAAAAGGGAAGGGAGGGAACAGTGAGTTGAGCAGGAGGAAGGGGAAGAAGATTTTCTTGCTCTCACTTGCTGCTGGGAGGGTGGTTTCTGGTGCGGGGCTCGCCTCCTTCCACCAAGATCCGAGGTTTCCCTGCAGACGAGCGAGCCCCTGGCTGAAAGCCCGGGTGGATATGCGTGTGTGTGTGTGTGTGTCTTTCCTCCTCAGACACTCGGCATCCAGCGGGGCAGGGGCGGCTCTCTGAGGGGTGCCCCCCGCGGTGTCCCCCCTCCCTCGCAAGAGTCCTGCTGGCGGGGAAGGCAGGAAAGATTTTTTTTTTTACCTCAGAAGAGGAGCAGCCTCCGGCAGGGAGGAAAAGGTGCAGGCGGCGGGGGGCCGGGCTCCTCTCTCCCCCATGGAAGGTGTTTAACCGGTTCTCCCAAATCGCCCGGAGATTACGGGACAGGGTCTCGGCCGCTGGGCGCAGCGGAGGGGAGGTCCGGCGGACTAACCGGGGCGCGGGGTCCGACGGCGGCGGCTCCTCGGAGCAGTCCTTCCCCTGCTGCGCGTCTTCTCGGCTCCAGGCAGGCTTCCTTCCCCCTCATGTAAACCGGCCGGGCACCGGGAAGGTCGCCGCGGGGGACGCTGCTGCCGGGAAGGGGGAAGGAGAAGAGAGGCTCCGCGGGCGAGAGCGACAGGAGAGGGGGGAGGGCTGCCGCGACACCGGCTCCGGTAAGTCGAGAGGCGCTTTAGTAGCCGGCGAACCTAGCCGCAACGGATCCTCCGCACGAAGCCGCCGCTGCTGCTACTGCCTTGTTTTGCCTCTTTTTCTTGTTCTGTTGTTTTTTTTCCTGTCTCCTTCCCCTC
>VWZO01006630.1:897160-995091 GCA_013396975.1 Bucco capensis
GATGCCGCAGCCGGTGCCTCCTTTCTCCCCACCCGGCCGCTGCCGAGCCCCGTCTCCTCAGGACCGAGCTGCCGCACGAAATGACAACCAGCTGGAGGAGGCAGCGCGGCACTTCCGGTTCGGCGGCAGGCGCGCCCCCACCCCGCCCCCGAGCCCGGCTCCCCGGGTGGAGGCCCCGCCCCGCCCCGCCCGCCGGCTGCCGCGGCGCCGCCATTTCTGGTAGGGGCAGGGGACACTTCAGCTGGGGCGGCCACCTTTCTTTTGGGCACGTCGCACACAGCTTGGTAGCCATCCTAAGTATGGGCAAAAGGTCAGACGGATGCTGGCTGGGCGACCATCTTGGACTGAGGAGGGAGGTTCTCGCCGCCAGCGGCCATCTTTGTGGAGGGCATGACATCTTAGAGCTTGGGAGTAGTGGATGAGCTGGGCTTGGCAGGCTGGTGTCAGTCATGGTCATTCCCTGCTGTAACATCACAGCTAATTTCTAAAAATCAAATGCGCCCAGAACCACTGCCTGTTTGTAAAATCCCTTGGGACCCACAGGCTGAAGCCTCTCCAGTGAGCCTTACTGTCCCTAAACCTTCAAGACCTGGGCCACCACCTTCAAGCCACCTTGCTCATAGAAAGTCCAGACAAGTCAGCAAAATCATGTAACAAAACATTCAGAAGGCAACTGAACTGAAGAGGTGGGGAAAATACCACAACATCTGACTTCCACTTGCTTTGTATCTCTTGAATCATGGAATTAAGATACAGAGTGTTGTATTAAAAATCGGTGAAGAATTTTGGGAATCTTCCAAGACTGTCATCCTGAGAGTCTTTAGAAACTCCAAAACAGTTATTTTAAAGGCTTTCCCAAATAACTTGTATTACATTGGTTTAGAAAAAGGCAAAAAACCTAACTAGTGAATGACACAAACAGATAGAAGCAAACAAATAATAAATGAGAGGTATTCAGGGATGGTTTCAGATGCCAGGTTCTCCCCATCCAGCATGAAAGGAATTACTGCCTATCACATGGACTGATTTCCAGCTGTATTTGTCAGTGAAGCCTCCAGTGAGGCTTGAGCTGTGACAGCCAGCAAGTCTTGTCCTTCAGGATGATGGATGAGGCCATTACAACATTTTAAACACTATAAATAGAGGTGTTTATGGGGAGGGGGATTACAGAGACGCATTTGCACTGAAGCACAGCTCTCAGAGCTAGAATGGTAGTGGGGAGAGAGGACCTTTGTTGCGTTATTCTGATACCTTCCATTATTCTGATACCTTGAATTTTCTTGTGGCTCATTTAGTGCCTCCTGGATCATCAGACCTTCACCTTATCCTGATGTAAAACCGGCTGAAGCCCATGGTATCTTACAACAGGATTGCCCTAGAGAGAAAGTCTGTCCCAGTAATGAATACAACCAGCTTAGTTGTGCCTAGCTGCCAGGCATACAGAATGAAATTCCAGTTACAATTCAACTGCACTTGCCAGATGGATAACACCACACACTGCACATCTGATTGACTTTTTCTATATACAGTTATGTGGTCTATGAGGACAACCATGGGTCCAAAAATGACATGGGCTTTAAAAGTTATTCTTTCATTGGAATGTGGATTGTACAAGGGCAAGCATCAAAATGTCTGTCTACTACAGATTGATTTTATAAAATAGTTCACTTCTGGGACGCAAATAAAAATATTCACTTCTGCAAATAAAAATACAGTTCAAAAATAACAAAAATTAGTGAAATTAAAATAGCTGTGTGCAGATAGGTCAGTAGAAAAATCACATGGAAAAGGAAACATGCAGAAACATATCCTGAATAATTTTCATGTGGTACTTCCTCCAAGACTCTTTGCAGCCTACTCAGTCACTTGATTGTAAGTTTTGATGATACAAACACCAAACCCATTATTTCTCAACAATTTTATTAAATAAATATATTTTTTCTTTGCAATCATATATACCTTGTTTCCATGTGTGAAAATGGACTTGTTAACATATGGTGAAAACATAATTGTTTCTGAATGTGTAAGTACTGGGTTGTAATTTCCCCTTTTGTTTACTGTTTGCAACTTATGTGAGTCCATCTCATACTATTATTTTCCTCTGTATTTTTGTAGTCCAACAAAAATATCATCAGGGTTAACAAGCACTTCTATCAAGAAACCACGAACCTGGCTTCACAAGTAGATTGCTATTACATGAATAGTTTGGGAAAGACTGACTATGCCTTAATTTAATTTCAGGCACACCCTTGTGTTAGGGTAGATGTGGATCAACTGGAATCATATGAGCAGAACTTCCAAAAACTGACTTTCATCACTTTGCTTGACAAACATGATTTGCTGAAACCATGAGTGGTTTCTTAACAGCTGATATTTTGATGGTATCAGCAGCCCAGCAGGTTTTGTGTCGTTTTATTCAACTTCTTTGAGGAATAATGCCTGAACAATACACAGGGATTGCAGTCACTATGTTAGTTGCAAAGAAGAATAAATCACTTAAAGTCAATTGTGTTTATAAATAAGTGCATTTAACCACCTGTGAGGAAGTTGCCACTTAGATGGCTGGATGATGTACAGAGAGTCTCAAATCATGTGTCTGAGCTTTATTTGGAATGCATAAAAACCAACAGATTTGTTTTTTTTATCTGCCACATGAATTTTGCAGAAATTATCAGGTCAACTAGATGATTAATTTAAAATTTTGTCTAACATTTTAAAACTACTCACTTCTAATAGCAATATTGTTTGACACCTTTTCTTACAGGAGATAATCTTCCTTTCCGAGCTATCTAACACTGCAAGACCAAGCTAGTTTCTATGGGAGTGATGAAAACATTATTGTTGCTTTTCATTACAGACACACTAAAATAGTAACAAGCATTCCTAAAAAAGTCACTTATTGCTCTAATTCAACAGATTTCTAATAGTATATGGAAGATTTTTTTTTTTTAAATCACTCATGCCGTAAGCTCAAATCTTTGTACAGTCAAATTTACTCTTTAGCATGTAGTAAGTGACCCACTGGTTTTCCTGTATGTTATGCCATGACCTAATTTTTAAATGAAATTTGAAACATAACATCCAAATAATAATAAACCCCCCACCCAAACCCTTAGGCATCAAAATAATGTGAAATTAACTAATTTAGAAATTTAATCCTAAATTTTACTTTACCTCAACAATGAATATCTGAGAATATTCTCAATGGGAAGAAAGGGAGAGAGGTCTCCCAGCAGCACTTGCTCTGATACAGCAGTGAGATTCAGTGCCAAGATTTCCTGCCACATCCACCAAAACGTTACCTGCAGCTGAGTTGTGATGTATTTAAAACCCTTCACCTGAAAGGGATTTCAGACTGAATTACACTTGAAGTACTTTTAGTCATCATGGTACCTTCCACTAATCACTATTAGCAGCTAATGGATTCATTTGTAGAATCAATTTAACTCTTCTGGCTACCTTACAGGAGAGGATACCCCTGGCCACTCCAGCTGACATCATTAGGCAGCTTTAGCTGATGACTGCCAATGGCACTATGCACTAAGCAGGCTCCCTCCAGAATCAATCTTCAGGATCACAACCCCCTTGACAACCTCTTCACTGAGAGACTAAATCACAAGTGGGAACATATTGCTCTCCTCAGAGGATTAGATTTCTTAGCCTGCTTTATTCTGACAGTCTCACCGTAACACATCACCCCAATAAGTGCTTGACTGTGACTCAGGTCACAGGAAAAATTAAGGATGGCTGAACTGGTGTAAAAAAATCTGTTTGCTCACTTTTACTCAGTCAGATACAATCTTGAGATTCATGGTTTGCTTGGGTCTGCTGTAATGCCCATTCAGCCTTTCAGTGTCACACACCCAATAAAACACAGAACACAGGACATTTTTTCAGGGTAGAACAGATTTTTGGTCAAGTTGACCATATAACTGTGGTAAGGTCATATGACCACTAAGATGTGCAATTGTTAATAATTTAATAGAATTACCTCACAGATAAATTAAAGCAGAAAAAAATTGGAATCCTTGAGAAGAAGCCTCTCCAGCTCACACTCCTCATCCTGGGAGACTCCAGGAGAACAGATGTGCAGTTTGTGATATACCCTGAGTGTTATCAAATCAAGGTCCTATTCAGCTAAGAAGTGAAATGACTTAGAGAGCTCAGAAGGAATGAACTCCTTATGGAAAACGCCTTGCCAGCAACCCTCTTTTTATAAAATCAAAGGACTGTCAGCTCTCATGTATCTGCTGATTGCAGCTGTCACAGTGTCATCTGGAAAGAAAGGTGAACCCTCAGTGACTCAACACACAAACTTCAAAGAGTAACAGCACACACATTGCCGACTACAGAAACATCAGCCTGATGCACCTATTTAACACTGCTGGTGGGGAAGCAGAATTCAGGTCTCAGTGCTGTACATTTAAAGTCATCTTCTGCCTTAAAAATACAAGCAGAAAAAGATTAAGAATCTCCTTACTAGGACCAGAACTATCAAGTGTATGTTATATATCAAAAACTGTAACAAAGTCTGATGTTTTCTTGAATGTGAAAAGTCCTATTGGGATGTCCAGATCTCCAGTGTTGCACCAATAATAGTTGTTGTGCGTTCTCTGTACAACTCTCTACAGCATATTGACACAATTTAGTAAATCAAAAGTCAAAATTAACGCTATACTTAGAGTACAGAGACTTTAGGAAGGGTGCATTGGGCTATTCAAAGGGATCATTTATGGCATTATTAGTCACTCAGATGTTCCTCCACTTCAGGTCTAACGTACCACATAAGATACAGGCCTTGTTCATGTTCAATGGTAATAAAGGCAACCAACAGACGTGAAAAGCTGCATCAACATTTGATCCTGAACAATTTCTCCAGGAAAGCTGAGCCAAAAACTCTAGGCAAGCTGTCAGTTACTAGTATTAGCCCACGTGCAGAGTTTTTTTTTATTTCAGAGCAATTTTCAAAGACTGCAGAAAATGTTCTCTAGGCCACAGAAAAAAATCCAACAGTTCATTTTTTGTGCTGATGCAGCTGCAACTGCTCTTTGCTAGATCATATCTCAGCTTGGTCATTGCAATATCAAAGTATGATTTTATAAACCATTTAACTCTTGTGTAAAACACATTATACATGCTAATGGCTTCATTTGGCTAAACTGGCTTTGTCATTTTTGTGCAACTGGATGATAGTACTTTATATTGATATACCCTCATATGTTAAGCAACCCCTTAATGGAACACAGTGCCTTGGAGTCTTTAGTCCTTATGAAACAAAATCCTTATCACTGCCCTGAGAACTATTTTGTGTGCAGTAATTATGTAATATTAATGAATAATATTACATATAACAGTATTTTCCAGCCCTATTCTTTGTATGGAATGTATTTTAGAAAGACCTGACACTGCAAAAACGCCTCTAGCTTACACAGTTCATATAAAATTCAATAAATACATAATTTAGAAAAAGAAATAGGTAGTATTTTGAATGTGATAGTGTTCATGCCACTGTACTTCAAAGTCTGGTGATGATCTGGTGTACCCAAACACATTTGGAGTTGTGGTTTTCTTTTTTTCATTTAAGGATACTGTTTCCTCAAGCTGGAAAAAAAATTCCACACAGACACAGAGGTTTAGAATGCAAATTTGAAAGCTAACCTTATGATTTTATTTCTGAAATTGCAGAAGGAAAGAACACAAAGATTATGTTTCCCACTGCATGAGCCTCATTTATCTCTGTGCTGAGATGGGATTTCTGAAGCTGAAATTCCTAAATTTCGATCACAACTGCATCATAGCATTGCATCCATGGTGGAAGCAAGACAGAGAGACCTCTTTGGTGTCTGGTCTGTATGCTAAGGGCTGCCCCAAAACCATTTCAAGATGGGCTCATCTGCCATGAACGTGGCTAGCCTGCAAGCATGGCCTTGGGCACATCCAGAGTGCCCTTTCCAAAGATGTGGGAGGCTGAGCCTGAGCACAGTGGGTGAACCAGCCCCAGGCATGCCAGGAGAGCCTGGCCATGGGCACCCATCCATTGGCCAAGGGGCATCTGGAAGGAAGTAGTCATTCAGTGCATTTCATGGGAAAGAAGCTGTTTATGCTATGGAGACTTACTTAGATTCTCAATCTCTTGGGTTTTGGAGGGATTTTTTCACTTCTAAAATAAAACAACTGGTTATGTTATTCCTATTATTAAAGGAGGAATGGAGCAGGGCTGTTGCAGGGGCCAATTAGTCAGGGCTTGCAAAATGCACCAGTGCTAAGTATAATCTTTACTGCAACTTGGTGACACCTTCATTTCTCAAAATAAGATTTCAGAGCCTGTTCATTTGCAAAGTGGGCTAGTGCCTTTGGGTATTTGGGAAGGGCAAAAAGACAAATTGAAAAGCAGCAAATCATTTAATTTCAAAGTGCATTAAGCACACACCTTCCAATTTTCTGACTAAAATGTTTCATCAGCTTTTTCCAAAGAGGTTTGTATTCAGGGCACAGAAATAGTTTGTGGATTTTAGATTCCTGAAATACTTAACAATGCTATTCAGGAGAAAAAGCACTGGCTTCTTGTCCTAAAAAACCAGATTCACGTGTGAAGTGTTAATGAATCCAAGTGACAGCTTAAGGATAAAAATAGCACTAAAACCTCCAAATGTTAGCTAATCAAACATTTTCAAGGAACAGAATTTCTGGAAAGTAGAGGATATAAAAATATAAAGGGAATGATATTAAGAGTCCAGTTTAGAATGACCAAGATGAGATTGGCCTCTCTTTTCCAACCTGGAGTCACAGTACCCCTGACTGCAGCATTTCAGGGGCCTGCCCTCAGAGATCACAGTGTGTGATGCTCTGTCTCCAGGGCAGCATCTGGGCTGTGCCAATGCCCATTTTGGAGCATTGCTTGCTGGAATCTGTAGTCTCCAGGCTGCATGTCTCGTATTAAAAAGGAGAGCAGTGGTAATCTGCTCCATTTTAGGCAAATTAAGTGCAGCTCTTTGGCTCTTGGCACATTCCCAGCACAGCTCTGGGATGAGTATAATTCCACAAAATCCACAAAATCCAGAGCCTAAGACTGCTACTGTTCCACCTTCCCTATGCCTTGCAGATAATGTAAAGTCTCTTGCTTGGGTACTTCACAGGAGAGAGACTTATTCTGTGTGTGCCTAATGAATATTGGTTTTCTATGTGCTAAGGGAACAGACAAGTTAAGAAGAGAGTTTTGGTCTTACCTCTGAGCTCTCTACCTTATGAGTTTCATGTCATATTTCCACTGGCAAGGGAGGGGGGGGATGTTGCATATTCAGTGTTCCCCTCCTTCTGCCTTGCAGGGGAAAGAGGGTGTGTTTCCACCGACAGAGCAGAATGAACTCATGCTTTCCAATTTTTCCCCATGTTAGGAAATAGGTCCTGTCTCATTACTGGTGACAGCACATATTGGTAGGTCATAGAGCAAAGGGAGAGCCTTGCGTAGAACAGCTGGGGCCCAGAGCCAGAAATCTCATTAAAGTAAGCTGCTGCTATTTCCAGCCTGTAATAGAGCATTGGAGCTTGATTATATTCAGTGAAAGCAGGTCATTACAAACACAGTGCTTTTTGCATATTATCTAAATTGAAATAATAATATGTTCTCTCCTTTCATGTGCTATATTGATAAATCCCAACTTATGAATGAAACATGTTGATTAGTTAGTTAAAAATAATTAGTTCCGTATTATGTCTCCAAGTTTAAGGCTTGATTAGTGCAAACAAATAACTTTTCTTGATAATAAGTCATTTACAAATTATTCTCTTAAACGGAGCACACAGGCATAAAAATAATCTGCAGCAATAAACTGTGTTATTTGTTCTCTCTTTTCTCTTTGACTTGAAATATAACACTACTTCTAGAACTTGAGAGACAGAATATCTATATGCAGATTCTGATCTCAAGAGCAATTGCTGCAAGTGCAACTCTGGTGTTATTTGATTGAGGTGGCAGTGCACCAGATAAGAGCAAGGCCCTTAAATGCTCTTTGATTCAGTCTTTCTGGACATGTAGTTCCAAAAGAACAAAAATGATTGCTTACAGTGACTGAGAATATTGCTCTGCTTAGCGTCTTGCTATTTAAGTTGCATTTAAGTATTTTTCTATTTTCATCAGAACTGATTTTATGAGTGATTGGTGGTGGTTTAAGGTTTTCCTCAGTAGAGGCAGCACTAAATACCCTTTTCAGTTCTTTTGAAGGGAAAAAAAACCCCTGCATGAACATTTTTAGCTAGTCATCAGTTCACTGAATCCATCATGATTTAACAACATCTATAAAGCTTAAGCACAGTCCTGAATATGAACAGTTTCCTGAAACAGGGCTTAGGGCCTGTTTTGTCAGCAGGAAAAAGTCTTTTACTTAGCTCCCCTAGAGTTCTTCTCACACTGACAAACGATGGGTCCATAAATGTGTACAGGACACATCCACTAAAGAAATGCTATACATTGATAGGATTATGGTATAAATACTATAATAAAATTAGATAACATCCTGGTAAAAAGCCTCAACTCTGTTGATACTACTGTCTCCACTGTTGCTCCCACCTCCAGAGCCTTGCTGGTGGAAAGTTATGGCTCTCAATTATCACTGTGAAAATCCAGCCCTATTTTGGGACTGCTTATAACTTGTAGCAGTCATCTAGAGTGTGGGAGTCTGACAGGGTTGTTAGAGAATATCAGCCTTCATATTTAGGTGCTGGAGCATGACAATTCTGCATGAGGCAAATAATACAGTTTTTGTGAAGCATTTTTAGAAAGCATTTTTCCTTCCTTGTTGACAGGAAAACTTGCAAAGTCTGGAAAGAGAACTAGACCCATGCTCCATTTACCCTTCCTCCAGATTGCCAACAAGTAAGCTAATTTGATAGCAGTGGTTGTGGTGTGGACACTTGCCCATCAGTGGCTGACACCACCAGATTTCTGACTCTCCACAATCACAAACAGCCATTAGATAGAAATGGCTGAATCTCTACTGTGCTGTGAAAGATCTGAAGTGACTTACTGGTTGAAAACTCTTCAATCCTTCCTAGTCCTCTCAGAGGGCACTTACTGAGAAATGGTGATGGATTACAGTCTCAGAGTGCTTTTAAAGCACTCAATGTCAGAAAAAATGGCATTAACCCACTCTCCTCCCCATATTCTGGACCTGATTCTCAATGCTAATTAGGAGTAATTTTGCTGAAGTGAAGGGAGTTACACAAGACCCGGATAAAAGTAGAATCAGATCCATGTATCCATGTTTAAAATTCCTGGCAAAATATGCTCTATTTACTTGAGGAAATTAAAACATTTCAGAGTCTGGCTGATTTAAGGGATATGTTCTTACTTCCTAGAAATTACAACAGTGCATCAGGTAATCAATAAGTGTATAAAACTATCTGAAATGCAAGCATTGCAGAGGTCAGGAATGGAAAAAAAGCAGCTGAAATCACTTTTCATGATATACTGGAAAAGCAGCATTATTTTTACCAACAGCACTGAGAAACCATTGCAAAAGGCAAGAAACTGATTCAATTATATGGCAAACAACATTTGTTTCATAAGGACAATTTTGCCACTTCCGTGACAAATAAAACTAAACACAAAATCAGACTGTTCAGTTAAGCACTGTGGCTCCAACCTCCCTTCAACGTTAAATTCAGAGAAACAAGCTTTTAGTTCGGGCCCATCTGTATCAGAAACATAGCACTGCATTCATACCACATTATCAGTATATTCTGCACTTCAAATCACAAGCACCAGGCAGTGTGGGGTGTCTATCTCCTCAATGGTCTGTAATAGAAATTTCTCAGTAACACGTGAAGCCTCTCCAGAGTCTTCCACAAGAAGAGGCTCCATTAATAGTGACTTTCCAGTACTTAAAGGGAACNCCTTCCACAAGAAGAGGCTCCATTAAGACTAATGAAAGTGCTGATGCTGCACAACAGAGGCACCAGACCCTCCAGGAGAGGTGCAGGAAAGAAATGGACTCTTTAACAGGTAGGGAGTCACTCAGCTTCTACCTTTGAATCTGAAAGAGCTGCTTGAGGAAGCTTGATGAGACTTAGAGGTATGCAAGAAATTCAAGAAGGAAATGTCCAGGACTTTGAAAGCATTAAAAACCTGTACATGGTTTTCTGACTTGTAATAACTTACTGATCACTGTATCAGCTCTTAGGCTACTGCAGGAGTATAAAGAAGCTTCTAGAAAGAGAACAAACACTCCCACAATCTGCTTCTTCCCCCTGTGTTACGATAGGCCAAGGCTTGTGATGTTTGGCCGAAGAATGCGGAAACCTAGGAGTGANAGACTAATGAAAATGCTGATGTTGCACAACAGAGGCACCAGACCCTCCAGGAGAGCTGCAGGAAAGAAATGGACTCTTAAACTGGTAGGGAGTCACTCAGCTTCTACCTTTGAATCTGAAAGAGCTGCTTGAGGAAGCTTGATGAGACTTAGAGGTATGCAAGAAATTCAAGAAGGAAATGTCCAGGACTTTGAAAGCATTAAAAACCTGTACATGGTTTTCTGACTTGTAATAACTTACTGATCACTGTATCAGCTCTTAGGCTACTGCAGGAGTATAAAGAAGCTTCTAGAAAGAGAACAAACACTCCCACAATCTGCTTCTTCCCCCTGTGTTACGATAGGCCAAGGCTTGTGATGTTTGGCCGAAGAATGCGGAAACCTAGGAGTGACTTTGGACAATGCTGGTGATCATGAGTCACTGGCTACTGTTAAAGACAGAGCTACACTCAGATGCACTGTGTATACCAGTGACTTTGTTTGCCATCAGAGGAGTTGCTCTACCTGATCTGAATTGTGCATCACGGTATTAAAAAGACATTTTTTTGAATGTCTACAGGGAATAGACCCCTATAGTGTCAACCTCAGTTTGGAACGGGTTGGATTTTTTGGCTTGTCACATGTTTCTAGTCTCTAAACCTCTGCGTTTGTACTGTAGTACGGCATGCCGTAAATATCGGTAATGGAACGGATTACATCAGCTAGCTTAGTGTTGCCAATCTCAATATTAAACTCTGCAGCAGTAAGGAGCCCTGCCCAAAGGACTATGACAAGTATTCAGTTCCATTTATATTAGAATACAAAGTACAGAATAAACCCATATAATTTCTGGCAACTGATACTACCTGTCAGATAAGAATGGCACAGGGGAAAACAATGGCAGAGCACTGAAGTTCCTTCTCAGAATTTAGAGCTGCAGAGTACCTGACACATGCCCTTCCTGCATTTGCTGTAGTTTAGGGTGGGGTTTTTTGTTTGTTTGTTTTTTTTAATAGTAACTCCTCATCCTCAATATCCAAGCAAATGCAAGAACTAATTTTTGTTGCTCTCTGACTCAGTTCTTAACTGGATGCAACAAGAGAGAGAGAGAGATCTGGTAGAATTTTAACATATTTTCACCTTGTTTCAGAAATACAAAAGACACTGGTTAAAATGCTTAAAAATAAATATATTCAACATTTCCTTGTGGTTTCTATATGCTCAGTGAGCTGCACATTAACTGCACTGTTCTCATGGCAATTTCTAGTTTGCTTGAGGTTGTTTGGGGCCAAACAAAATCCCATGCCTATGAGATAAGTCAACATTCGGTTTCAATGAGCTTGACCAGAACTATTGACCTCACGTTAGACTGTTCATCAGAACTTTCTCTTTTTCAACCATCATTGTGAATATTCTTGGAAGAGACTGCTCTAAGATTTATGCAGCAAGTAGGAAATAATTAGACTCAGTGGAACTCAAGTTCTAAAGCGTGGGAGGCATGATTCAGCACTTCATCTTTCCAACTTTAATGATCTGTTGTTTGTTTTTTTTTGAGATTTTCAAAGGAAAAACTGCACAGACTTCTCTGCATGGGACTTAAAGATTCCATAACTAGAGAGATACAGGAGTTGGCAAGAACTTCCTTTATCTACCATGCTGTTTTCTGACTGCTGCTAGCCCCACTAGAGATGGATGGCTTCGTTCCATTAATATTTACTACATACAAATTGCAAACAGCATGTTGAGATGCTCTAAGGAAAGAAGCAATAAGCCCACAGAAAATATGAATGCTCCAAAGTTGTAGTGTCTGTTGAAGGAATATGGAACCAGATCCTTGGGACCTGTGCCTTTATTTCAGTGAGGGAGCTGGTTTATTGTTTCTATTTAAAATTGGTTGCCATGGTGGTATCATCCAGGCTTTCACCTGATGAAAATTGTTTGCATCTGTGATGCAGTAGCACTGGTAACCCAGTGTTTGCATCTACCTCTAACACAGGAGTAATTGTGAAAATGGAACCTGACTGTTTACCTTTGCACAGTGAACAGGTTCTTTAAACACACACATACCTCTTGCTGTTAATGCTGAGTGGAAGAGCTTCTGAGGCTGCAGAGACCTCAGACAAAATGGAAGTGCTGAAGTGACACTCCATGACCAGGATGACCCTTCCCTAAGCATGACACTGGTGCATGGTTTGGAGTTTACAGCACTGCCTGGAATTTCTGGGAAGTTAGAGGTCTCACATTTTCAGACTGCTGGGAAGCCCTGCCTGACATTCAGCTCAGCTGACACCAGAGACTCTCTCCTCCATTTTCTAATGAGTCTCAATCTTTAGCCTTCTTACTTCACAGGCAGCTAGTGTTCCCATTAGATAGGTGAATGGTAGCCACTACCAGGAGGCTCAGAAATGTCTATAAACAATAAAACAGGCCTAAAAAGGGACTCTTCATATGCATTTATTTTAGGTGGCATACCAGCTTCATTCACTACGGATTCAGGTTTAAGAGTGCAAAAATCGCATGAGGGTCCTCCAAAACTTCACCCTGTATCCCACTTGGTGCTGATTCTGTAAGGCACCTTCACAGAAACAAACCCAAGATAGTTCCTTGTCTCAAAGAGATATTTAGGCTTAAAGCTTTCTCGCTTTATCTTGGAATACTAAGCCTTGTACAAGGAACAGATGGGGTTAATGCTCCTCCCTGGATAAACTGTCAGCACTATACTTTGAACAAAAAAGCAGCAGCTTTACTAGCTAGAGTAGTGCTTGTTAAATTGAATTAGATCTGGAGCATTAGTATCAGTCCTTTCTCTTTAGCTTTATTGGGAAATCCTCCTTTCCAGCATATGTGATAAGTGGGGGAGGAGGAACTCAAGAGCAGCTCTGAACAATGAACACGGGCCAAACATTATCAGCAGGAAAGAAAACCTGGTAGTGCCAACTTTATAATGGCAGTTAGCATTTTGCAGACTGGAATGTGGGGTACTGGCTCTATATTGCTTTCTAGCCTGCAAATGGAAAAGCTGGGCAGTCGCCTGTCTGTCTTTCCAGTATGCATATTGTATTTCAGCTGATGTATCTGCAGTGCCAGTTCTGCTGAGCTGGAAGTGAAAGATCTGCTGAGTAAGAAATTATTAAAGGCAAGCAAGAGCCTTGCTGTCTTTTGGTGATGTCAGTGTGACCTTTATCAATAACTGAACAACTTTTCCAGGAGCACAATCTAGAGAGACCAGTCTGTGTTACCATGTTGCTGCTTCAGTCAAATGTTCCAAGAAAGGCTGCTCTCCACAGAGGCAATACTGTGCCATTTTCTTGTTCTGCAAGCTCACGCTGCTGTGAGCTGCGACAATGCTCCATCTGATACACTGCTACCCGCCCACACACTGTCATACTTAAAAGCATCACAGGCCTGAGATAGGGATCATTTGAAAAGGGACTGCAGACTGGAGCCCAATGGGGTGTTTGGTGGGAGAGCTGTGGGTCTTTTGCAGTCCTGTGAATCTTCACTCTTGACTTTTCAATTGGAAAGCTGCAGGTCAGAGCTTCACCCATGACAAGGACTTGAAGCGGGAAGCAATGGTCATATCAGAGCAACTGGAGACTAAAGCCAGGAGCTCTGTATCAAAACTGAGAAGTAGATTGCTGAAAGCTCTCTGTTAAAAAGCTGACACCCAAAGGGTGAGAGAAGCCAGGTGATTTTGCACTTGGATCACTCCTGCAGAAGACCTCTTTCTCTTAAACCCTCCAAATTAACATGTCACTAAGAAGGGGCTAACTTGTAACAAATGCAGGAAACAATCTCAACATATGAGGAAAGAATATCAGAAGTGCACTTGGTCAGCCCTTTTACACAGGTATGCTCTGAATGATACAAGCTGACAGCTGTGCTCTCCTGGCAACAGATTGTCTTGGACAGAATTACATCCCTCAACACAGATCTTGTGGGTTACTCTGATGGCATAAAGGGACTAGAAGCTGTGCCCTGCAAGGCCCTGCTACCTGGACACACTTTGGGTAAGACCCTGGTCCCTTCTCAAGCTCAGCATTATCATTACACTGCAATCAAGAGGCAGGAGAAATTTCTGCAGTAAATATTGTATCAGACAGTCTGGGCTGCTTCAAATGAGAGCAGCTCATAAGGAGCTACTAAATATAAAATCATCCTCAGGGCAGCTCCAGTTTAAGCCAAGGCATGTCAGCCCTCAGAGAAGCACAGAATCTCCTGGATGTCAATAAGATGGATGAGGAGGAGAATTGGAAGTTTACAACTGAAATTTTGAAAAACAGATGGAAAGTGTGCTATGTAAAGGGAGAGAAGCAAAAAAAAATCAAAAACAATCCCCATCAGAAATATGAAATGTCCAGTATCTGCAGTGCTAGAGCTAGGAATTTCAAGTATCCTCCATCTCAGTCTCATGCATTGCTCCCTTACACTAATCACCTATTTTGCATACCTCAGCATCCTCTCTACCTTGGAGGATCTTTCAGATCTTTCTAAGCCTTCTTTTCCCTCTGGTTTCCTCAGACAATTTCTTCCCATGTTTGTACAGTACCCCAAAGCATGTTGGTGCTCTAAAAGCCACTAATAATAAAAATAAATAGAATAATTTATTCCTTAAGTAACAGACCTGAGTCTTTCAGTGCTGCAGTCTAAACTCCACTGACTAAAAAGGAAGAAGATGTTCTCTGTAGTTTTCTGGTTTGCATACCCCAAGTTCTGTGGATGGTAGATCTAGACCCAGTTCTACATTTTACACTGGCATAACTTGGTTAATGGGGGTAGAAGTGTGCAAAAGAAGCAGATCTCCAAAACCTCCTAAACAGGCAGGATATCTGGTGAGGTCATGTTCCTGCTGGATATTATTGAACTAGTTCAGTGATCCAAAACTAGATCTGAACTTTGCTGCTCTGGCCTATATCTGACAGAGATAAAAGATTCTATCTATATCCTTCAGGCCACACAAGCCCAATTCTAAGCTGTATTGTATTTCCAGGTTATATTACAGACAGCTGACTCTGCTGACTTTTTGCATCTGAATCATTCCTCCGCTTTTATCCATGTTTTCAGCTGCAGAACATAGCTAATCCAACAACATATGGAAATCAACAATTATCAGTAAATGCTGAAGTTTAATGAGGTGACAGCAGGACATGCTCACTAGTATTTAATCATATGAGCCAGACCATGCTGACAGGTTTACAAATACCTTTCCTGATCTTCAATGTCAATGCAATTTTATACAGTAAAGGCAGGTTCTCTCTTGCAGTGTACTTGCACCATCCCCAAGGTTGGTGTCCTGGTATTTTTTGACTGTATATTCTCTGTTCCATAAGCATGCCTCTGAGATGTTTTTCAACTTCTAACCATATCCAGGCCAATTGCACTGCATGTAACTCATCTGCATCCTGAAAGTAATCTTTTAATCGTAGCATTAAAGGCATAATTTTAAAAGAAAAAACAAAACAACACAACCCCCCCCCAAACAAAACAGATTCTACATACAGTACAAGACAAAATTAGTAAGGAAAAGTAGCTACATCCCAATCTACTATAAGGCAGCTCAATTTAACCTGTGGGTTTGTGATCTGCTACATCAATTTAGATCTATCAAGGAAAGTACATACATCTTCTAAATGGCTGTTTACCACTGAAGCAGGTGCCTCACAGGCTTTTATGCCTGACACTCAATGAAAAATGAGCAAGAAAATGGAGCAGGACACATTTGACAAGCAGGAGTGGAGGCAGACTAGGTGGGCACCTAAACAAGAACTGGGAAACTAATTTGTCTTGGTATCAACAGTATTCAAGCACCTAAACATCTTTTAGTACCCTGACCCAATTGACTGTACCCAGTTCACCCAATATATCTGTAGCAAAGCAATTCTAGGGCCCCTAGTCATCTGCTAGCACCTGAAATAATAAGCTATCTTTCTGCTGTTATGGTTGGGCATTGTAATAAATGGTTCTTCAGGATAGTACAAGTGGTACCAGGCACAGTCTGAAAATCCCTTGGGGTCTGCTGTGGCCCCTGGTGCNCCCCACCAGCTCATTTCTTGTTGTGCAGCCTTGACTAAATTCTGGCAGTTTTTCCGATGTGTGTGTGGCTTGTCCTGGAGTCAACTACTCCTGTAGGCTGTGGGTTGAAATTTATCCAAGGTTCTGTAGATCTTCAAGCCAAACTCTGATCTCTGTGCAAAATGTGCCACAACAGTTAGCTCCTGCTGAGCACCAGAAAGTGGCCCAGGAATTACAGCAGTGAGTGTTCAGGTTGTTAACAGATGCTTAAACTGGTGCTTAAAATAAGAACACCAGCCTGCAGAGATAATTAAGCAGTTGTTGCTAGGGAGGCTTCAGAGCTGCTTTCTGAAGTTTTCCTGAAATGATGGGTGCTTTGTTTGGATTTTTAAGAAACTTTGAGAGCTAAGTAGAGCTGGATCAAACTCACCATAAAAGGGAATTGGATTTGGTGATCCTCCATTTTCTGAGACTAATATTTTCTGGGCACAAAATAGCTGTTTGAATCTGTCTCTGAAAGATTCAGGAATGAAAACCAGATTTTTTGACACTGTTCATTTGCACTGATTAGAGCAGAATGTATCAGTTCAGAATGTATATAGAACACAAAATATACACTTCTACTCATATTTAAAGTGACGTGTATATATATATACATGTATATAGAGTGTGTACAAACAAACCTCCTTTTAGCATTCACATATGTCATTTAGCTGTCATAACACTTGTAATAGAGCTAGGCACAATTTTTTTTCAGTCTTTGATCACCAACAGAAAAAAAATTTACACTTTTAAATGTCTATACCACAACTCAGATTCTTTATCAACATCTACTTTAATTTTTTTGAGCTCTTAATAAACTTTCTTTCTAAGGACAGTCGAATTTGAGGACATCTCTGTTTCACAGATAGAGTAAAAATGGGTTAAAATAGATACAGAAATTTGGTTTGCTCATGACCTTTGCTGAAAGGAAGAATAAAAGTAAATCCATGTCTTTGCTGCAAACAAATCCAGAGGTTTTTTACCCAAATTGTTAATATATACATGGCACTATCATTTTTTTCCCTCCAAATCCAACTGTTTCCTTGTTAACAGTTTTCACAGATGAATTATGAATGGCATAAGCATGATGGCTAAGGGAGAGAAGACCACTGGAGTGACTTTAGAGAATGACATAAAGTTTAATGAGGCTGAGAGACCCACTGATGAGAAACACAAGGGAAGAAAGATGAGAAAGGTCACAAAAGTATGTACCCACACAAGTCTTTAAATAATATTAACAAGAAGCAGTGTTATCAGATAAACTCCATGCTCTGAAAGTAAGGGACTTCTTTGCAGAAAGTCCCTTATTGTCAGGGAGGAATCCATTGGGCAGTGAAGATAACATAGCCTAGAGTCCTACTATAGTCTGAGAGCCACTAACTAAAAGTAGATTTTTCTGGCCCCATCTCCACAGTAAGTCACCAGGATGAATGTAAAGTGTATTTAAGTGAGCTAAAGCAGTGATGATCGCCAAATCTACTGCCTGCTGAGATGGATCACCCCTCCAGTGGGATCTGCTTCTCCTGCCTCTGGCTGAGGTACCACTGATTCTCAGTGACAGAAGGCACTGGAGTTAAATAAAATCACATCTATTTCTGAGTATCTTCAAGAGTAATTTGTATATTTGTTTCTGTTTCAGAAGTGGAAAAATCATTAAGCCCATTAAAGGAATAATATTGAAAGCCACAGTGCAGGGGAGATGAAGCCTGATGACTGCAGCTGGCCTGGGGAGAGAGGGAGAAAACAGCCTGTGAGCCCTAACTCTTACACTGCATAAAGCATCATGTATTTAGCATGGCTAAAGCATCTGCCTTTGACAGAGATCCTCTCACTAAAGACAGAAAGAAACGTTCATCAACAGCAACAAAAGACCTTGGAGCATCCTTCCTTGGCCCTTTATTTCCTGAGTGTCTAAGCCATGAATGATGAGTATGCTGAGGGTTAAAGGAAAAATAAAAAATCACTCTCTAGGAAAACAGACAAGAAAAGAGCAACTAAATCTCTGACAGATGAGAACACTCTTGGGGTGTCAGCAACAGGAGTTCTGATTTACACAATCTGGAGGGAGAGATAAGGACTCCACAGTACAGCAGCATCTAATAATTGATGCCTGCAGCCCAATAGAGAGAGAGAGAGAGCTCTTCATTTTATTTACTGGTTTTGCAGTTAATTTAGTGCTCCTGAAAGCACAAGCTTTTTTGCTCTGGTCACTGGCAACACAGCTAAGTTCCCCCTCATTCACAGCTCTGTCAGAAGACACTTTATAAATAACTAGATAGGAAGATCTTCACCTCTGACCTGTGGGATCTACTACACGAAAATGAAGATGAGTAGCACTGATGCCTGGCAGACATAGCATGTCCCTGCCCTGCAGATTGCTCACACAAATCTACCTGGTTTAGACCTGGTCTTCAAAGCAACAAGTGTGGCCAGCTATGTGTACGTAGTAAGCACATGATGTACATAACCAGCATCTCTGGTTATAAAATTAATCTCATTTTGACTTCTAGGGTCTGCTACAAGAATTTGAAATGAAGTCTTCAGACAAGAAGATCAGACCATATTTTAAATAAAATATAGTAACTCCTCCATTCACACCACCATGCCCTCAAAATGGAAAAACACACCTGCTAATTTGGGGAAGAAAATAAAAATATCATCCAACATCTAATCTAGAGTCATTTCCTCTGCTTTGCAGGATGGATCTCGGCATAATTTCAGTGAACCTTTTAAGAACAAGAGGTGTTGCAAACACCTACTTTGTTTTTGCTGCTGCTTCCATGTTCCTCATTCCCTCCAGACTGTCCCTAGCTCATTAGTCATGTTAGGGCAATGATAAGGTGGAGAATGATTACATACTTGGCTCAGACTTTTCCCTTCCCAGTACAGAGTGTGCTTGGATCCCTCCTGGGTGGAGACTGACCTGAATGCCTTCTTTAAACCATACACATGCAAAGCTGTACTGTAATGATTTCTAGTTTGGTTATGTACCTGTCTGTTCCCATGGCCTGTCTTTCAAAGCAGGATGGTCCTGATTCAGGACCCCTTGTTGGTTTTGTTGATTTGGGTGAAAAACTGCAGATTCCCACTGAAACAACTTTTTTTCAGTTGTCTGTAGAACAAAACATTACTTTGTGCATTTATCAGCTGTTATGTGCAAGTGAATTCAGCAAGTGAGTGAGTGTGTTGTGACAGTCCCCTGAGGAATACTGCCTTTGGGAATAACTCTCTGAGCTACTCAGAAAGCTCTTTGTGAGTGACTAGATTTGGAGATGCTCAGTGGTGAGATTCTGGTTTTGCCTCTCTCCCTTTTGAGCCCTGAGCTCCATGTAAGGAGAGTGGTGGTTTTTACCCATCTCAACAACAACATGTACTTCTTACCATGAGACAGACCAGGGCTCACCTCTTTGGGTAACAAAGTCATAGCACAAGACAACTGTTCTCATACGCCATGCAACCAAGTTTGTGCTTAATCTTTTCTGCTAAACCTTCTCATCTCACATTTTCTTCTGCAGAAGGTAATTACATCCCTTCCTTACCAGTCTGAGCCTTGGCTTCCTCCTTGACTCAGTCGTTGACTCAACATTATGTCCAAGGCTTGTCATTTCTTCTGCTGTGTGTTCAATTTTAGCCTCTCCTCTGTTCCCACACTGAGAAAACTAATCCGAACACAAATTGCCTTGTGACTTGCCTGTAGCAAACTTCTCCTTTCTGCCACAAAGCTGCCAGTATTACCTGCTCAAAGCTGTTCAGACTGTTCCTCCTGTTGCTCCACAGCCTCCCACCAGCTACGCCTTCATATCCATGCCCTTTGCTGCCAGTGCTTATGGAAAAGATGGTGGAAGGTGTGGGGTGAGGACAGGGGCTTCAGTAGGAGGTTTTGAACAGTGAAACACAAAACAGCTGCAGCAGGGGCAGGCTCAGCCCTGCAAAGGTACCACTGCTCTAGCCCTGTGCTCCTACACAGCTCTACCTGTTCTTCCAGTTCCCAGCTCCCACAGCTGTCAAAACACTTCTCAGGGAAAATAATGCTCTCCCTCATCTGCTTCTGGCCGTACCCACGTAATAAGCTTTTATTCCTTAGTCCTTACCTAGAACATCTACTGCTTTGCTTTCTGCATTCTGCCCCAGCCTGGTGGAGGTCTGACCCAGTCATGTCTGTGTCAAGCAGAAGAGGGGCAGTGACAGGTTCTGACACATCTCCTGTCCATCTGTGGACATGGTAATGTAAAAGAAAATCAGGTAATACATTTTGCCTGCTCTGCCCCGGTTTTGTTTTTTCAGACCCAGGCCTTAACATCAACTTCAATGTCACCAAATTCTCACATTGTTGTTCAAACATCATTATACGTCTAAACTCTGTTGTCAGCAGTCTTGCAAGCCTGAGTGGTTAACCCAGTTTTTACTGAGGCATCCAACCACTCCACTAAAATACATAAAAACTTGAGGAACTAAAGCATTCTAGACATTAAATCAGGCATCTGAAGTCACTCTCAACTTATTTTGTGTTCATGTCCCTTAGTGACAAAAGGGACCTCAATACAGATTTTTCAAAACTGTTTTGGCATTTAGATTAATCTAATTTTGGAGTTTGTGCACCTACACATCCAGGGCTGCACTAAAAATCCCAGCTGACCTGATTTTTTATGTGGGAGAAGATACTGCTTCCCAAAGCGAAGGGAACCGCTGGATTTGCAGCCAAAGTCCACAAAGTCAAAAAGGCTGGGGGTGGGGAGGCAGGAAAGAAAGAGAGGAAAGAGAGGAGGCACATTCACACTGGAAAATGCTATTGATCCTTTGCCATAACAGCAGTAGCTGTTAATACTCCAACATGAACTAACCTGCCCACCAGAGCAAAATGCTCAGTGATTTGTAAAAATCCCCTCTAGAATGTAAAGAACAAGACCAGAAAAGCTGTTTAAGGTTTGCAGGTTTCCTTGGGCAATGAAAGAAATAGAAGCCTGATTAAGTCTTAGATTTGTTACTCTGCAGGCCAATAAACACATCCCCTGTGCTCACACAGAAAACTTGCTTGGGAAGGGCTGATGGTTGGGTTTGTCACTGCTGAGGGAGAACATTCCAAGAGAGAGGGAGAGGGAGAAAATATTCTGCCTGCCATAAGAAACATGCCCTTAGCTGAAGGCATGGCACAGTTCTCCCATCTTAGGCTCATACAGCTTACTCAGTCACAGCAATATGGAGCTTGGGAAAATACCCTAACTTGAATACATTTGTGGATAGAAAGGGATCATCTCTGCTGCCCTAATCCTAGTAAAACTTCTTGGTTTTGTTTCCAGTAGGCTTCAGATCTAGAGCTTGCTAGATGTACTCTTAAATAAATGCTAAAGAAGAAATTCCCATTGGCGCAGAGGAGCCAGTAGCAAGATTTGGTATGGTAATATACTAATCCAGATACAGGCTGAAATGAGTGTACCACCATGCAAACAACTGCATGCTCCCAGAAAATGCCCTCTGGAGAAATATTGGAAACCATTTGCATCTGACATGTTGGCACTCAGCCCTTTCCCTGGCCAGCATTCATCTGTCTGGCAGTAGCTAATGAGCTCTGTGCTGAAACACCGCGCAGCACAGGTGTAGGAAAGCCACAGCAAAGAGAGGATTTCTGAGATCTATTAACTTGTGACTTTAAAGGGAAAGAAACACTATGCTACACATCTACAGACTTCAGAGGGAAGTGAATCAAGCCATGCAATATTATTATTGTAATACAACAGTGCCCAATGGCCCTTAGTAATGAAAGAGGCTCCATTGCACTAAGTGGTGTATCAGCATTTTCCAACAAGATGAGGCAAGGTGGGAATGAGAGGAGCAAGTGGGTACAGACAGACCAAGCAAGGGACCATGACAGCAAATGAGTTTCCAGTTTGCTGACAATTCTGTAAACATGAATGGGTAATTCTGTATGTCCAAGATTTGAGAGTTAAAAGGAGGCAGCTTGGCACTGAAGCCCAATGCTTCCTGCTGGACTTTGTTATAGCCAAACTCCAGAACATTTTTAAACCGAGTCAGCCTGAATAAAAACAAGGATTAAAAAAAATGCCTTGTTTAGAATGTCAAGTAAACTGGTCTGGACATTTCTGTGCCTTTTTCAAAATTAAGCCAAAATGTGGGTTTAGATTTGTTTTTGGTTTTTTTTTTTGTTTTTTTTCCAAATCTTCAGTTCTTGCCAGAAGGAACAACTGGAGGCAAACCTTCTCACCTGCTCCTGCAAAGACTGTGTAGAAACAAGACTGGTTATCTGGATAGCATGTCAGCTGTCAAAACCACTGCTGAGGTTTTTAGTGCACTTCTAGGCTGAGGAGGATTTTAAGAAAGCAAGTGGAAGGGCAAAGAGCTGCCTTGAAGATACCTACCAGCCCAAGAGAGTCTCCAGAAAAAAAAAGGTGAGGATTGCAGGGTAAAAATGTAGAAAGGAAGGCAAAACAGAAGGGATCTAAGCACTCTACAGCCTAGCAGACATGACAGATAGGATTGGGATAGTGCATGAAGGCAGTCATTTCTCTGGGATGCCTGGGAGAAGGGGGAAGCTGAGGTGAGAGATGCTCCAGCCCGAGTGATGAGCCAGGAGACAGATCCCCATATCTTGCAGGATTTGAAACTAAAATTTATGCATCTCAGAAAGCACAAGAGACTAAATACCTTTTTGAACTTGAAGCGATGGCACTAGCCAGCACTGTGTGACTCAGACCTGACCTCTTGAAGGCTGTGGCGGTTGGTGTGGAAAGTATTACACTGGCCCAGAAGTGGAGAGCTGACCTGGCCACGGTGTTTCCTGAAGGCTTAGAAAAGACTGAGTGCTGTCATCAGATGTTTTCTGGGAGAGATGGGAAAGAAGATCCTTTTCAGAGATGTGTGCCAGGGTGAGGAGTGACCAGAGGCACAAGGCTGCTTTGCACAGCATTTGCAATTATTTATCAAGCAAATTTGGGTCAGATGGCAGGAGCGCTGTGCACCCATGTGGTTACACTGCTGCTAGATCAGACCACAGCTCCAAACAGGCCCCCCGAGGCAGGACCAGATTGACCCTTGGCAGAGAGGGGCATCCCCACATCAGGGCATGGAGCAGAGCACCTTTTTGCTCCTCTCCTATTTTCTGCCTCTCTGCATACAGTGGAGAATAGCAGCCAAGCACAGCACATGGGTAGGAAAGGGAGAACAACCCAGCTACGGCCTGAAGGGTTCAGGGGAAAGGAGAGGAGCTTGCAACACATGTAGGCCAAGGGGGAGATGATTTGTATGTCACGTGGGAGTTGGCAGTGACAAACTACTTAGGTTGCAATGCTAGGGTCTGATGGGGTCATCATGGTTTCTCCCTGAGCTGGCAAACCCATCTGTGAGCACCCAGCAGAAGTGCTGGTCTGTTGCACATGGGCTTGCAAGAGACCTTGGCAAGCAAAGCTCTTCTCTCCCTCCATTTCAAGCAGCCCATGAATGATCAGCATTTTTGTCTGTTGCTCAGAATCATTTGACAAACTATTTATTTTTTATCCTCTAATCATTATTTGATATTCAGATATCCCTTGAAATCCATTCCTCTGTAATGTGAGAAATAAAGCTGCTGGGGAGTTTTTCTGCCGTGAAAGCTCACGGTAAGCCCATATAAACTTTGCTCCTCCACAAGCACTTGCGTAAGTGAACTCAATGTTTCCACCCGTACCGGCAAGGACTACTTAGCTGTGTGGGAATGCCTGGAGAAGGCCTTTGAAGAGGGTTGGATCAAACTGGAATTTCAGTTTTAATTAATTGCTGTAGAAAATGTCACTGGTATTATTCACCCAGCTGTACTCTTATGCCATGTTTGCCTGAGACAAAGTTCTCCCATGTACTGTAATGAATCATAATATTTAAGATGAATACAGAGCAGCAGTGACATTCACTGGTGCTTTCAGTGGCTGGAGCTGGGCTGAGCTCCGCTGGGCTCCTCTCCCAGCTGCAGCTAGAGATGCTTCAACTTGACCCTGTCCCAAGTTTCCCAAGGTCTTTTTGTGCTCAGAGGCAGGCACCCTACATGGGGAGAGCCTTTCTGCACTCTGCACTGGGGATTTCACACCCTCACCCTGGTAGGACCCATCCATTTGCCCAGTGCAGCTGGAGTGGGAGGGCAGAAGGAGGTGTTTGTAGGGCTGTAAATCACCTTTGCTTCCTGCTGATCTCCAAAGCTGCCAGAGATCAATCAGTTTCAAGGTGAAGAAACTGAGCAAAGTTGGAAAGAGGTCATTTTTATGTGAGATCAGCTTATGCTGCAATTAATGTCTTTTTTCTTTTTGTAAATATCCCTTTGCAGAGCAGGTTCCTCTCTGTTCTCTCCTTTGAGTTAAACCTTCCACCACTCCCATTCCTGCCAACACCCACTGGTAACGAGTGCTGCAGTGAAATCTAATGAGATCAACTCATTACCCTGAGAAGTAAACGTGTCTCTCAGACAAAGCAACAATTTTGTCTGAGTCATTGCAGCATCTCTGTGTGTATCCAAAACAATCAAAAGCTGGCTAAACCAGTCCATTAGTAGCAGAGCCATCACCTTTTCCTCCTGCATAGTCCCAAGGAGAAGCTGTGCTCCGCTGGCCCTACTCCTGGTGAGGAAACCTCCCGCTTCTTTGTTCCCACGATTAATAATTCAGAGAAATCCTATGGTCCAAGTGTTCATGTTTCCTTTTTGTTAAACGACTTTAAAACGTGGCAAGAGAAGGGACTTTTAATTCCTTGGACTAACTGCTGAACGGCTGAGAATGGTGTAATTGTTGTTGTGGATGGGGATAAACAACCCAGACTTGTGTGTGCACATGCAGATGAACATAAACAGGAGGAGGAACAGCGTTACCATAGAAATGATGAGCTGCCTGCGCAGACATCGTTTGTCACATCAGCATCCCTGCCACAGGGTGCTGCTTCAGCCCTTGAGCTGTAATGAGGGTGCTGGTGCCTTTGGGTGTGCAGGTGTTCATCTGCTGACTTACTTCCTGCTGCCATTTGGGAGAACTGATACTGAACTCTGATAACAGCCAGAAAAGTTTTGGTGAAGGAGCAGAAATGGTATTTTGGGTGCCATCCAGGAAACAGACTGTGGAGCAGTGGCTGGGGCACCAGACCTACTTCCTGCCACAAAGGCAGGGGATGGAGAAGGCTTGTGAGAGACCAACAGATAAACTCCTTGTCAGGCAGAGGTGTACACAGCAGGGCCAAGAACTTTAAATACTTCCCTTGATATCAGAAAGGTTTGCCCTTGGACTGGTGCCAATCTAGTTGATAACCTGCACTCTCCCTAGGATGGAGTTGTAATGCTGCAGTGAGTAATCCCAGCTTATTTACAGAGAGAGAGAAAGGTTTGGGGAGTACTGCTGCCCTGGGAGTTATGAAGCCAGCATTCTTTGTTCCCCTAAAAGATCCTCATGAATTAGAAGCCCAGGCAGTGTTTCCTAACAACCCTCCCCAGGGGATGGCTGGGGTTGACAACAGCAGCAGTTTTCCTGCAAGCCTTGTGGAATTTGGTATTTCTCATGAAGTCCGAACTCCTGGACTCTTCTCATTAACTGAAAGTCTTAGCTTTCATTTTTTCCTAGGTCTCATGACGGCAAAGAAAAGCTTAAAAACATGACCCTTAAGCCTCATAAATCAGAAGTTAAATAATTTCTTTTTTAAACTCAGCCCAAACAACCCTATTAAAGAAAAAAAGAGAGTGAGAAGCAAGAGCTCATGGCATTTTTTTAACCATAAGTCTTTCCTTTTGCAAGGAGAAGCTGGGGGCTGCAATACCAAGTCTTGATTTTCAACACTCAGAATATACATAAGTATTACACATAAAAATAAACATGATACAATATACATAGTGTATATTTCAGTTCTGGCCTTGCAACTCTCTGCTAGTTTATGAAGAGAATTTATTGCCAAAACATGGTCTCCCCTTGGCCCCTTTGAAAACTGCCAACAAAATAGGACATCCTTGGAGGGAACAGAGGAGCTGAAATCATAAACATCCATGACACAATCAGAACATACAAGCCTGTAAATAAACACACCTGAATGCTAACAGCTTTCAGTCAAGAAAAATTGTTGCTGACCCGTGGCCAGTAAGTTGGCAAAGAGTTATAGAAAACAGTCATGTATCACCCCACAGTTTGTGGTGCCTCTCAGAGCACATAGGCAGTGACCAGGCTACAGAACATTGTTTCATCCCTCTGTGGATGATGCCCCAGTAAATGATTTTCCTTGATCAAGACTTAATCCAATAAGGAAGACACAATAAGAATGTAAATGTCAATTGTAGTTGAGAAATTTGACCTGTTGATCACAGAAGCAGCTTAATTTAATTAGAGCTACTGTTTGGAATAAAATAAATGCCCATTGTAGTGAGACTCACAGACAACCATGTAAAGATAATGTGAAGAAGAGGAAAAGAGAGACCTGATCTAAATTGCCAAAAGTAAGAAGCTGCAAGGTCACAGTCAGGACAGGCAATTGTGCTCACTTTTCCTGCCTCCTGGACTGCACACAAAGCCACTGCAGCACTGTAATTATGCTTCCCATTCGGGAAGCATTTTCATTGAGGCTGTAGGAGAGCTTTATTGGCATTGATTATTGAAGGTTCACACTAGTACATTACAGATAGAAAAGCTGTAGCTCAAAGAGGTGAAGTGACTTGTCCCACAGTCACCCAATAAGTCACAGGCAGAGCTGGGAGCGAAGTCCTGCCTGACCCTGGCACTTCTTTGCTCCAGCCAGCATGACGTGCCCTGGCTCAAGAGGCAGCATTTGAGCACATGTGATTTATCTCTGCAGTTGATCTTTCTCACCTCCCAGTTCAACTCAGACTCTTAAGTCTTCCTACTTTCAAATCTGTGTGTAGAGTATTTGGGTTTGGTTCTGTGAATTTCCAGCTGTGTTAAAGGTATGGGCTGGTGTGGTTAATATCCTATGAAGTGCTTTGAATGTTTAAGGCTTGACACTGCTTTGGCAGACCAAGTACTTCAGTGTGAGTAGTGCAGAACTCTAAAACCAAGGGAATGAACTTCAGGCCAAACAGATTTGGTCTTATACAATTGCCTAGGGGTACTAAAGCTTGATCTCCATGCCAAAACCCTTAGTTTCTCTCAATCACTGAGACTTTTCAAAGTTTAGCTGTTATTTGGCACAATAAATCAGAGCAACTCTTGTAACACTCAGTTTTCAAGAGTTTATAAACAGCCCTTCAAAGCCACCTGCAATTAAGTAAGCAAGTTTTCACACTTACAGGTCCAGATCTCTATTTCGCATTTTGATGTGGTCTCAATACAACAGTTTCAGAAAATGTGAATGCCAAAGACAAAGTAATGTTTTGTCTCAGCCTGACATTTAGCACTTAGGTCTACACTCTTGGTTCAGATGTAGCTCCAGAAAGCAGACATGTGGATACATATTTAATCAAGGAAACTAGAAAAAAAACTGCTTTAAGAAGAGATGCTAAAGGATGGAAAAAGGATAAAAATTATTTAAAAGTAAAAAAAATAACAGCAGCAGAGACAGCCCTTGCAGAGCACACTAAGCACTGAAAAACATGTCTGAGAAAGTTATGGGATTCCAAGACATGGCTTCCACCCAAGAATCCTGCAAGCATGGCACAAGCAAACCCAGATAAAGACATTTTTAAACAGCTCCTCAAAACAAAAATTAACAGAAGGAGCTGAACTAGAAAATGCTCACATGTAATTCCACAGCAGATGGACTGTAAGTCTCTGAAACAGAAGGTCTCACCCACAGAAGTTCCTACCCATCCTTAGAGTACGAGTGACAACAAAAGCAGCATTTATAGATCTGGATGTGCTCATGTTCACTTACCTCTATGAGACTGTGAGTTTCAACACACAACCTTGGAAGTTAAACTCTCCTTGGGCTGGGTGCTGCCAGGCTCATAGATCTGTGATTGTTGAACATCAGTTCAACCTGACTGCAGTCAGTCACATCACTTTCCCCTGCCTAATGGGGGACCCTGTCCTGACCAGACTGGTAGGCAACACAACTCTGCACACTGCACTTACATCATCCTGGTATGTAAAGCTGCAAAACTGGGATTTAGGTCCAGAGTTCATTGGTATCTGTAGGTGAAATAATGATTTAGGCCCACTTCTTCCATTCAGAGAGAGCCATACCATTGCTAGGCAGCCCACTGATCTGTTTGGGGAGGCATAGATTGGAAGGAGGCAGAGCCAGGTGTCTGAATACTGTGTTGCACAACAACACTGCCCTAGGGCTCAGGCTTGTGCAAACCGGAAAGAAAACATGTTTTAATTCAAGAAGGCTCCCCAGTAACAGTATTCTGTTGACCTCATGAGCAACCTCATGAAGTGGAAACTTTAAGGAGATATATACTGGTCTGTACCTTACCAGGAAGACAGATGGGATGCAAAACATCCAAACTTGTCTAGGAAGCTGTCTGGGGTTTTGTCTGTCTAGGTAAACCTCTAATTGCAAGAGATTAGCTAACACATAGACCTTTAGCTTGTGCTTGAGGAACCCCAAACACCTGCGTGAATTCAGTGGGGTCTGAGCATCTCAATCTTTTAACCAAGTTCTGAAAGGGTGAATAAAATGTCAGTATTGGGGTTCTGTTGGTATGTGAACAGTCTACAGTCCCAAAGAACGGAGGGGTTGGATTTGGGGATTGCATTGAAAGCAATGGCTCTGCTTGAACTGATAAGATACAGATCTATTGAACTGGTTCTTCCAGCATAGCCTGAGTGCCTGGACTCCTGGCATTTCTGTAGTGTAACAGCACACATATGAATGGTAAGGAGTGGCTGAATGAATAAAACACTGCAGCAGGAGCAATAATTTAGAAGCCCCTTTAACAGACAATGGCTTTCAGGGCTGTAAATACCTATGAAAGCTCCTGGTTAGAGGGCCAGAAAGCCTCAGTAGGGCCAGTCTAGGCACTGTGGCAACACTGGTGCCCCAAAAGAGGAGCAGAAGGCAGGTGAGACTGCAGTGCCCTGCAGCACCCCTTGCACTGAGGCCCTAATCCAGGTGGTCTCTGACCACTTCACACCTCGTACCCAGCAGCCAGATTTGCCAAAGGACATGGTAAAATACGTCTATCATTCAGGATCCTCTAGAGGAGACACGATTGTCAAAAGAAATCATTTTATATTCACACACCTAAATATAGGCTCCTGAACTCACCTGGGAGCCTTATCCAAAGAGCTTCTACTGCATCCTGCCCATCCTCCAGAAAGCTGGTGGTACCCATGCCACTGCTTCACCACACCTCAGTGATTTCTTCTGCCAGCCCTCATAAACATAAACCTGCATAAATGAGGGATTTACTGCTAGGAAGCTGAGCAATGATCACAATTGCTCTAGCTCCATAGGGTAGGCCTGGCTAGAACATGGTAAGAATTCTCCCCTGCAGGGACTTTCAAGCAACTGCCAATAATTTCCCATGCTCCCAGTGCCAATAAAAAATAAATAAATAAACAAGTGGGGAAATGCAAATAGAGAGGACACATAAAACTGCCAACTCAAATTCAGGATGCAAAAAGAAAAAAAGGAGGGGGAAAAAAAAAGGCATTGAGAAGAGCACAGTCTAGCCAGTAACACTTTCCAATTCCATCCATAGCTGAGCTCAGAACAGTAATTCCTTGTTTGCAGGCTCCTCTGTTAGAAGCTAAATGTGATTGCAACTGAAGTACATTGATTAACCCAAAATAACTTTCCCTCAATTTGCTGGCTGCTCAAGAATACTCAGGAGACCTGCTTTTGTTCTGAACTAGTCACTCAGGAGCTCTGGCTCCGGTCCTTGTGCATCTATTGAAACTGAGTGAACCAGAAAAACACCAGGAACTGCACAAGGACACATAGTACAGTTTAATTAGTTTAGAGAGAGGAATTTATTTTTTTCCAAGCATCACTTGGGCAAATTGTTGTTGTTGTCTTTTTTTTTTTTTTTATGGTCTTGTTAAAATAATTTCATGGTTGCAGTTTTTGCTCCTGTGCTTAGCAAAGCAAACTGTAGCGGGTACAGCTGGTGGAGGCCTGAGGGGGAGGGCTGGGACAGGCTCTCTCTTCACACACGAAAAAGTAGCGTGGCATTTTATCACGTCACTTGCAAAATGGTGTGTCTAAAGGGCAGAATTGTCAATGTCAGATGTGAGGCTGAGGTACCTATTAATAAACAGCCTCTGCATAGGAAATTCTTTGCAGACTTTAATCAGGAATTTTCCATAGTAACACTGTGTTCCTACAGTTAGCTCAGTGACAGCGGTTTAAATTCCACCCAATGGACTTTGCATTCTTCTTTGAAAATAGAAATAATACATGTGAAATCACAGGTGCTTCATTCCCTTCATTAGCAAACATTTTATGATGGCTTTTTATTCCTCCACTTTGCTCCCTGTATGTACTTGTGAGCTGAAAAAGGAAGTTAATTTTAGAATGATTGAAAGATCTGGAACCAAATCTAGCCTAAATTCAGGTTCAGATTCAACACTGTTATTATCTTAAGAGTTGATCTGAGAGATCCTTCCCCAAAATGATGGAAATCTCATAAGTGTCACTGCTCTCATAAGTCCCACAATATTGTACATCAAGCTCTTGCAGGAGTGACTGTCATTGTAAGTTTTTGGCCACATTTAAACAAGGAAACAAACAGCTTCTGCTTTGAGATTTAACTCAGAACTGAGAAAATCAAATCTCAAGACTCTAAATCCTCCCTTTGATCCAAACTCCAGTGACTGTGAGGCTTTTTCCATCTCCATGTTTAACTGTTCGGTCACTCCAGCACAATTCAGCCCATAGTGAATGCTAGAGGTGGAAGAGACGAGCACAAAACTGCTTGGAAAATTAATGCCAACTCTCCTGCCACTGTCTCCCTATTCCCTTCAAACATTTGTAGTTTCCTCAAGTTGGTTTCATACATCTTTGTGAATGCTTGCCCTTATTCTCTCCCAAGCACAACTGTCTTCTTTGTGTGGGCAAACCCTCCTCTCCCTGGCTCTCTGTGATAGCCTCCCTGGGTTTTGTAACACTGGCAGGGACTGCAGTCCCAGTTTATCATTCTGCAATTAGCAGGCAGAGCCTCCTTTAGTATTACCTGTTGTTCCCAATAATTATCTTACCGCCACCCACTGCAAAACTGAGTCCTGAAAGATTAGCACTCCAGTGCCTTAGATCTGACTCCTAAATTATCCCTAAGCCTTATCCCAAAGGCATTTTTGTTTGCCAGATGCAGTTCCTGACTACTTTTCTGCTAAGTTCCACAGGTGTTATGTGCTATGCATGCCCCAGGCTAAATAAAAGCCTTAATAACCCTGTAACTTCAAGGATAGATGTCTTTCTACTTTATTCTGGTTTTAAATTTTATAGACTAAAACCATCTCAAATGCATCAGATTTATGCTTAGGCCACAAATTGCTTGAGGCTAAAAGATTGTACCAAGGAAGCATCACTGGCTCTTTATCTTGTTCAGCTTGCTTTTCTCTATATGTTACACCTACTCTGAACCACTGCTGAAGGGAAGATACTGGTCTAGATGAACATGTGGTCTGATCCAATCTGCACTCTATTCTTACACTTTTATAAAGGTATTTGCTATATGGCCTAGTAACAAAAGGCTAAAAAGTTAACCAATGCAGACATCCTGCAAATCTACCCAAAGTGCTGAAAAAATGACACCTGTAGGAAATACTACAATAAAAAACTCTGTCTTATCTCATATGCCAGTATCAGTGCGTTTGAAACAGGCTGGAAATAACAGCTATTGAGACAAGCTAATGGCAGTGCAGTAGGCTTCCTGTGGCTTTATTTCTTTTTCAGGAATGAGTATTAACAAATTCAGCAGCAAACTCAGACCCTGCGTTCAGCAAAACTTCCACGAGCAGCTTAAGGAGTGATTGATGGGTAATTTTCCAGATCTCAACAATAATAAGAACAGTAACAAACATAAAAGGATCCAGCAGGATTTTTGTGTAGTAACGTTTAATGGCTCAGTGTGCTATTGTAACGATTGTTCCCCAGGTCTGTGGGGGGAGCCAGTTTTAATCAATGGAGCCCTTTGGAATCAAATGCAGGTATTTACTCGAACGCGACATGCAGACCAGTGTTTGTCTAGCTAGCAGTCTGCCTGTGTCAGCTAATGCTGTGTTTGGAAGAGGTTTCTGACTCTGACAAAGAAATAGATAACCAGACATTTCCTCATCATCCCATCTAAAAATCTGGGAGCGGACAGCATCCATGAATGAGAGGAGACACTCTCTGCAATCAATAACATGAAGCTGGCCTCTGAATCTCAGCAAATAAACAAAGCCATGATCCTAGGTCAGCCCTCAGATTTTCAGTGGTGTAAAGAAGCAGAGAAGATAGGCTGATGACTTGTTGGCTATAGGTCTATTTTTTTCTCCTGGCGCCTGTGGGAATTTCACCAGACAAGGAGGTCAGGAGAGGGACCACCACTTAGGTACCTCAGCGTCAGAGTGCCTAGACCCTGGCCATGCCTAGGGTCTTAAAACCAACTTAAAATACTGGCTATGAGACTCTCATGGCTCTTCTCTTCACAAAGAAGATTATTCGCTCTTTCCAAGCATATTGACATATCTAAAGTCCAATCTGAAGGCACAAAGCCACAGTTACAAACCCAGACTCTTGAGGAAATGCCTAATCCAACAGTTTGTCCCAGCAGATTACCTTCCTATGACACGTTGTACCATTGCCCCATGTTCCCTGTCCAGGGAACCAAACTGAGATGAAGCTGAGTCACAATTGCTTGTATTGATTAGTCCAGCATTACTATGTGATAATACCTATTATTATTTAATGCGTGATAAGGACAGGATCCTATTTCACTTGTGAGGTTATCTTTGGACTCTGCCTACAAGCAGGCAGTTTGTAAAATAAAGAAATGATCATCCCTTACACCACATGAGTGATATCAAACTGGAATTAAATCCGCCTTATTGTAACCGTTCTCCCTAGATTTTTAAGCTGTACATTAAACCAGCATTTGTGCAAGTTGGAAGACTGATATGAACCCAGAATCAGAGGCTATGAAATCCTTTGTATTTGTACAGCCTCTGCCAAAAGTGCTTTATTAGCAGGTCACAAAGTCTCATAGGCTGGAATTTCTGCAGTAAATTGCATTCAGGCTAAGCTCACAAATCATTAGCCATGCAATCTTGTTTATCCTGCTGGGACTTGGAGTTTGTCCTGTTACAAAATCAAAGCTGCAAGGTTGAATGGTTCCAAGTGAAAAGCCTAATGAGTGAATAAGATTCTCTGAGGAGGGACAAGGGGACTGGAGGGACAGTCACTTAATGTAAACATGGCCAGGAGATAGCATGTGAATGCTCCTGTTGAGGTGAAATCCCACTGATCAGCCAGAGAATCACATCAGTGTTACTGAGGGCCCTGTTGTTTATTCTGCAGCATGCTGGGGAGTTAGCTCTGGATGCCAACAGTCCCTGAAACAGGATAACAGCAGTTTTTATTCTTCCACTAATGCATGTGATTAGGACACATACAAAAGGTTCCCTGGGAAATTCAGCACACTCCAGGTTGGGGAGCTCTCCCTGCTGGGGAGCAAGGCACAGAGAACTGGTTTATGGGAAGAAGATAGGGACGGTTATTACCAAAAGCTTCTTAATTAATACATACTACTTAAAAGACAAAGAGATAATGTACATTTTTGCCATGTGACAAGTCACCAGATTTTGCTCTACAGAGCTAAGGCATGACCGCGATGCACTCCCTAAGAGCTGACACAGTAGCTCATTGCAGGGGGTTAGCTGTGGCCCTTTTGGGGCTGCTAGTGCCACCCAGAACAGGCCAAACTGGAGAATTCACATAATGAGGTGTCTTGAGAATCAGACATGACAGATTGGAGGTGTTGGAGAGAAAAGGATAAGGTCCAAGAAAAGTTCTTTAATCTCCTGGTGGTTCCTGTGATGGGCAATGGCCAAACAAGGACCTGCTGGCTGCACAGAACCTCGTCCAGCTTCTACAGGGCTGGGTCAAATAGCACAGAGATTGTATTCCCCTAAACCACCAGCTTTTATAAATTACTGTCAAACATTTAATTGTCAATTTATTGGTGAAATCTCAGGTGCCATCTAGACCTCTTAGTTCTTGGGCTGCACCTCTCCTTAGTCTTACCATATCCTCCACCCCATGCCACTTCTCAAGCACAGGTATTATCTTTGATTACCTCTTCATATAGTGCTGATTCTCACAAAGTCCAGCTTCTGGGCTTGTTGGGACATAGTATAGCACAAAATATAACTGAAATAATTATCAAAACCCAATACCGTTCATGTATTTGAGACAGACTTATCACCTGCACCAGTCACCTGCTGTAGTCCAATAGCATTCTCCAGTTTAAAGCCTATATCTGCTTTTCCTGGGAGCAGTACTGAGATTCTGGCACAGCCCATCACCCACAGCAGATCATCAAAGCACCACTTTGCAAAACAATTCATACTCTGAAATGTATTTGCTGCTATTCAGCAAACACTTCTGCCTACCAGCTGAATCTGGAAAGCAGATTTGGATCAGGAGAGAGCAACAAGAAGGGATAAAGGTTGATTTAGCAGGTAGCTTTCCCCCCAAAATTAATTTTTCCCCTTCCAAGACTGTTTTGTAAGCTCAGGGTAACTTTGCAAACCCCAGGAAATCACCAAGGCGACGCTAAATGTCAAGACTGGCTAAGAGCAAATGAGCCATTGCAGCATTGCTCACGTGAACAGAGCTGTACTACCTCTGCAGTCTGTTAGCAGGGAAAGCCACGCACAGCTTCACGTTACGTTCATCAGTAATTACACAGAAAGCAACACACTCTACCCTGAACAACAAATAACCAGGAATGACACAATGCTGTCTACAGATTACGCGTAGCTGGCAGAGGGTCAGAAATTGGGTTCAGTTCCAATGTATAATCAGAAAACTGTTACCACTCATGTGAAAAGTCAAGATTTTTCTTTCTCTGCAGCATGTATTAGCATTGTATGTTCTCAGAATAAGAGCTTTCTGCTTCTTCCAATTTGGTAGCAAACCTTTTTATATTAACATTTATATTACCCTCTCTGAGTACATGGAGTACTGTGTATGAAAGGCATCACATTTGTATGAGCTCATTCAGGAACCAATTTTGTGGTACCTGCAAGTTCAGTACACAAAACACACAGCCTGATTTTACAGCAATTGTACTAAAATGACAGTTTGGGGGTTTTTTATATAATGGTAGGAAGTACCCTTTGGATTCTCTGTGCTTGAATGGCAAATACACTGAGAATAGATGAATGCCATGAGCAACTATTGTCCTTGCTTTCCTCATGGGCTCCCAGGTGTATTTTCAGCATTTGCTCTATTATGTTACATAAACACATGCTGAGGAAGGAAAGTTGCACATCACCTTTGAGTATCATTGCTAATAATGGATTCGATTCCCTTTCTCATTTTTCAAACCCATCTACCTCTTTGAAGGAGTCTGTGTAGAGGAAAATACTTTGCTAAGGGAAATTACAGACAGAACCACTTCTAGAGAACTGTCAAAACTGATCAGGCCTCAATTCTGCTACATGGTGTAATCAGTCTCTTTCCAAGGGTTGGCATGGAAAGAGACAATCTCTGAATAAGTGCATGTGGAGGCAAGGATGAAATCTTGGCCCAGCAGCTCTAAAAGAAGTATATGTCTATGTCCAGACTCCTCTAGCAGATAATGGTATCACAGTTTTAGTGACTTCCATGTGAGCCCAGCTGTTACAGAGCCAAAATCTGCATGTGTGCCTGTGTAGACACACCCCAAATCCCATCAATCCTGCAATATGGATCTGCACTAAGGGGCAGATGCAAGTCCTGTACACACACAAAATCATATTCTACCACTGGAATTAAAAAATCAACACTGTAGGCCAGCTGGCATTAGGCAAGATAGGAAAGCAAAAGCAACTGCCAGTTCTCTGATGCACTGCAGCATTGAATCGTGTCAGCCACTGTGCTGCTAAGGTGTTTTTGTGGCTCTTCTGCTCCAGAAAGAACAAGCAGCACCAAGCAATGCATGCAAAGATGCTTTCAAACTATACATTTCCAAGAAATGTCTCTCTTTGAGGGATTTAAAACACAAAGGCATTGCAAGGACACTCACAGGGAAATGTTGCAAAAACTGCAGTCAAACAGAGATAGAGGCTGTGGATTTACTGCTTCCCTCTTCCCCCACCAGCTCCCTGGTAGCAACGGGTACGTGCAGGCAGCAAAAAGTACTGGTGCTTTGACAGAAGTGCAGCAATGGGAAAGGCAGAGGGAAGAGGCACACATGTGCAAGCAAAAGTCATAAATAGGAGCCCCAGCAGCAGCAGCAATGAGGCTTAGAGACAGCAGCCAACTGAAAGGTTACCATGAAATCCCATAGGGACAATTGATGTTGGCACTTGGCTGCAAGAGAGATAACATCACTGGTACCTGGAGCTGCTGGAGTTATAGGATGTGACCTGGCCAGGGAAGATCAGCCAACTAATCTATCTCCAGCAGAAGTGCTGCAGCTACGCAGCTGGATGAGTAAGCAACGTGGGACTCCTGTCACTTGGAAGCATCCAGACGTATAGCCCTGGCCAAGGCACCGGGATGTACCCTGAGCACAGGGGTCGTTATCAGACCAAGGCTAATTCAGCCTCACAGCTATGCTCAACCAGGCACAGGCAGGGAGGTGAAGGAACAAATGAGTAGTGAGGTCCTGAAGCCAGGCCCACAGGCTTAGCTCCTACTGCAAAGCACAGCATCACGCAGAGCTAACACCACACATGAACCTCAGCTGCCAAGTCCCAGTGCAAGAGGCTATTCTGGGAGCTGGAACAAAAGAGAGTATCCTCTCATAACCAGATAAATACCTTTGCAGTTTTTCATGAAGGTTGTCCAGCTGGGGAAAGGTTATGTTTTCAATGCACCTGCTGTAGTTTCCTCAAAATATGGAAAGACTTTTTTGAGTGTCACCACTGAATTCCCTACCTGGCAGAGCCATAGGACATGAATGAACACCTTGAGAACTGACTGAGCTTTACAGGCTGATCTCTGCAGCAGCAGTGTCCACACAATCTACACCCAAACCCACTGCCCCATACAGAAGGTAGATCTATGGTTAAAGTAGTTCCATAGCTAAATTAGGAGTGCCTTATCTCTAGGAAAATTTGGGTCTGTTTGGTAAAGATGAGCAAGGAAAGGGTCTGAGAGCATAACAGAGCATGTTTCAAAGCATACTGCAGTGGCTTTGGCCTGGATCTGTGCTGAGTATGTGTTTCTGGGAATGATGCATCGCAGCCAGAAAATCCACCTCTTTCCTGCATTTCCATGAATTCCAGATGCATTGGCAGATCACCTCTGGCCTAGGAACAGCCAATCAGGAAGGAAAATATATTGGGCTGTTTTCTGCCTATGTCTCCCTTTTGGGTTTTCAATTTTCAGACTCTCACTCTACCCTGAGCTGAGGTATATAAGCACTGTGTTTTAAAAAAGGTGGCTTCATAAAAGACAGGCCTGAGTGACAAAGTTAATGCCATGATTGTTAAGAAGAATAAAGTATTGATTTGGCTATGTTTTTTAAATGACTTGAAACTGTGATATGAATCTGCCTTAAAGAAAAAATCCAGCCTGTATTTCATCATTATAGAAGAGGAGGAGAGAGAGAGAGAGAGATTCCTGCAGAGATTATTGTATTTGTGAGACTGGGGTTTTTTTCCTCTCTGCACATGAACAGCCCATGTGAGACTAAGTACTTTCCATGTGACTAACTCATTCCCATGCTTGCTGTGTAACAGGGCATTTAAAGCATCAACAGGCAAGGTCAGAGCCTGTTTGTTGATGCTAATGTGAGAACAAACATTGCAGAAAAAATCAAGATTATAAAAGTACATGTATGTTGCCCCCAAGTTTGTTTTTTTTCTGGGGAACAGCCTGGGTTTGCTAGGACTCTCTTCTTTCTGTCCCTCTGTGCTCTCTAGTATCTGAGAAGAAGGGAGCCCCACTAGAGCTGGAGGGAAGAAGCTGAGTCAGGTGCCACCATGGTGTGTGGAGGCATTGGGTCACACAGTCACTGAGCTGATCTCAGCTATCAGCCCTGGGGAGAGCTTCCTGCTTCCCTGAACAGCTCTCTTATCTGTCCTGCTCCATTAATGCAGTGTGGTATCTCCAGGAAACAGGGAGCTTCTTAAGCTATCACTTTAATATTTACTGGTGTGATTATTTAGATTTGTGTAATTTGTATTTTGTTAGGCCTGACCTTTCTCCATCCAATGCTGTGCTTGGGACAGCAGTTCTGACCAGGCAGGAGCTGAGCAAAGCCCATTGATAAGAGCAGGTGATGAACTGCTTAATATCATGTCTCAGACTGAGATCTGAACACATCTTCAATTTGTGGGGCTATTTTTAAGTTTTCCGTGGTGGTTAAAAAGAGTGGAGGGATCAGATTAACATATTAAAGACAGAGGTATGAACTTTTTGAGGAGTCATCACATTTTTAACCTGAACTACAGTAGGAAATCTTGTTAGACTACAAAACCAGAGAAGTCCAAGCAATCCCCCAGAGTTGGATCGATCAGCAATTTATACAGCTCCTTGCCTCAGACAGGAAGCAGATATCTCAAAGCTTGGGTTGATCACCAGTCCCTTTCACATCTATATCACATGTTGCTTTGCAGCTGCAAGAAAGCACAGTCAATCCAGCCTTGATTTCCAGCCTCCCTGTGCCCCACTGGTAAGATCTGCTGAGTAGCTCTGTAGTTCAAGTGATGGTGAAAGACAAATGTGAAGGATCAAGGCCTATTTCCCCATGGGGTGGGAGGAGGGAAGACAGAGCACAGCATGCCCAACCTGTCCACTGTCCTCTGAAGCCTAAAGAGGGGGGAGATGCTGCCTCAGGCACCCACTCAGTTCTTGGCTTTATGTTTAATATATCCACGTAACTGCTGCAACACCATTAAACACTTTTTTTATGACTGCTGGAACATATTTTTAATCTTTTTTTTTTTTTTTAACCTGTATAACTGCACAGAAATGTACAGTGAAGTAACTATTTGCAGCTCTTCTGGATGTTTATCACTGACAGGCAGACATGACTCTGGACTGCTGTGATTTGGGCAGCCCTGGGAAGAAGTCCTGACATCTCCAGTCCTGGGGGGAAAAATGTGTGAACGAGCAGAAAGCTGTGAGAAGCAAACATCTCTTGATCTACTGCTGGAAGTAAAAAGGGGCTTTACAGGATTACCATCAGTGATGGGCTGATTGTGCTGATTAAAATAAAATGAAGAGGAACTGATCAAATATCCCCTATCAAGAAATGATAAAGGTGTTCAAAACTCACATAACAGCAGCATTTCTAATGTTTGATTAATCACTGGCATAAGCTTGAAATTAACAGTAATGAGATGTAGCACAGAAATCCTTGAAAACTGTTCAAATCAAGTTTCAGCTTCTTTCTGATCCATGATTTACACTGCAAGCAAAATCAGTTTTCTCTTAGCTCCTGCTGGTGCATGGTCTCTCCTCAATACACTCACACGGTTGTTCACCAGCAACTGCATTTTGCTGCAGAGGCAGCAACTTATGAACTTTGCTATTGACATTCAAATAGATGGGAATGGACAGTTAGCAAGGCTTCAAAGTCACCAAGCCACTAGCTTAGGTGCCAAATACTTCTTGGCTTTGCCAACCAATTTGATCATTGGGCTAAAGGTCAGGAAATAATTTTCCTCTGACTTTACAATTCCTTAGCCACTTTCTTCCGTCCCAGTGCATCTAAAATCCTGGGAATAAAAAACTGTCTCCCTTTAGCCTCTTGTGCATTTGACTCTTTGTAATTCCTACAAAAACACACTAAACCTGAGCGAATCTCTGCTACCCAAAATGGCACCAACCAGCCTGGCTGCCTTCTCTTTTGCTTTTATTCTGCTGGAACAGCTATGTATCTGTACAGAAAACCTGCAGGCTCAGTTTATTGACAGCATGTTTTCTACTCTTTACAACCTGCTGAAAGTGATTTGTGTCTTTTAGCTCGGGGAGTAAAACTGAAACCGGTGAGGGGTTAAAATACAGGATGGAGAAGGAACTGGATGTGAAATTAAGAAATGTTAACTCTGTCACCCTTGAACATAGTGGCTGCAGTGAGGGAAAGGTGAAGTTATTTGGTGAGCAATGAGCAAAGTGAATGGCAACTGAAAGGAGGTGTTTTGATAGGCACTAATTATTAAACTGTAATTAGCACAAGGATGCAGTGATCTGTTCAAATCCCAGCTAAGCAAACAGGTAGATATTAAAGACAAAAGTAACTGCAGAGCTGACAATCTTGTGGCTGCAGATGCTGAAGAGGCACAGGACAGGCAGCTTGGCCACATGCTAATCTCCCTCTTTTAAGGTACAACACCTTGGACCTGCATCCTATCATCTGATACCATAGAGGGAAAACAGCAATAGGTTAATTTTGGAGAACCACACTGGTACCTTGTTGTGCCTAAGTCAGGGCTGGAGTCACAGCAGGCATTCTGGTCAGCTCAGAGAGCCTAGAGCAGACTAGGGAGAGGATGAGCAGCCAGTGGACAGCTGGATCTGTGGGGCAGGGCTAGGTGGGGAGCCAAAGGCCAGCCAGGCTGCAGCACTGCTCAGCCCAGAGACCATGGCTGGACACTGAGGCTGAACTGGACCTGGGCCTCAGTGGGCATTGGAGGCTTGGATGAGATGCAAGTCTGGGCTATCGTTATGGGGAGGGGACTAAGTGCCTTCAGAGATGTTTAACCCAGAGAGTACTGCAGCAGAAAAACAACACCTACAGCAGAGGAGCCACTGAAATCAGGAGAACAAGGTTTAAAAATGTTTCCTCCAATACAATGGCAGTTTCAGGCGTGTTTATCTACCATTAGTGAGACATTTGAAAAACCTGAGCATAGTAGCAAACCAAAATTAAAAATACTGAGTTATTGAAAAGTTTCACCTTCCATCTTCTACAAAGCAATTCTGAATACTAACCAAGGGCTAAGAGAGACCTGGAAATTTTTGTTTCACCTTGAGGGTGTAGTCAACTTGTCACTGAATCTAAAAACAGTCTTCATAGTATTGATTAACCCATTTGAAGGAAGCAACAACGAATTAGAGAGAAGAAAATGAAACCAAGCAAAGTGTCAGAGTGTATTTGACAGCAAGATCTGGGTTAGGAGTAGCAGAACATCCTTTTTTATGGCTCTTGCTTTGTAAAGATACTGTATTTTTATTCACTCTCAGCTAACAGCACTACACTTGTAGAAGTCCACTCAGCACAGTAGAAAGACCTTTCTCCTAGGATGTTATCTATTCAATGATTTGCTCCTGACTTATTTTTCACTTGTGTTCTTTTCTTTTTTTTAAACACAGGGTGCTTCTCCAGCATGTAGTCTGGAGTTTTAGAGTTTGCTTGATAATCTCTTGGTTACTTCTGTAGATTTAAGCATATAAATATATATAAAGATTATTACCAAGAAAAGGAAGACTTCCTCCCCCCTTTTCTCTGAGGGAGCAGATCCAGACACACACCACCACTTCACCCCCCAAAATAAAACAAAAGAGAAGTTCTGTAAAATCCTATTGAAGATTCAAATCCCAGGGAGAAAACTATGGCAATGCTTAGAAATAGAAAAATAGGATCTTCTTTCTGCAAGATTTTATGATCTTCTTGCCTCAAAATTTTATATGAGATCATTAATTGACTCTATTTAAATTTGAGAGCTAACAAAGGTCAAACTACTACTCTTAATATCAGTTTCGTTGGAGATCAAAGCAAGTGTATGACTATATGGAGCATGCAAACGTGCAGCATCAAGTGTGGATTCCTTTGCAAATACTCTTCTGTTACCAGGAGAAATCCAATTACAATAGGCAGATACCTGTAATCACATCAGCTTTGTGATAACTCTTCCTCCTGTGTCTTAGTATCTTGCAATAAACCAAAAGTCAGTGTGTGTAAACACCACATGATGGCTGATCTCTGTTATTATGACCTTTCTCATGGTGAGTAATCTCATCTACCCTCACAAGTTAAGATAACTGCTAGATTAGATTAGTGCTCACATATTATACTGCATATCTATCTCATGGATATTTTGGCAGTCCTATAGGTGCAGTAGGACTGACTGGGAAAAGCTCTAGCCAAGATCTGTGAGCAGGGAGAGGAAAGGGATGGATGGCTCCAGAGACTGTTGAGGCTGCAGTTAAGGGTAAATGCAGTCATCAGCAAGGTGAAGAAGGTTTAACTCCTAATCTTAAGACATCTTCACATACTTTCCTGGGCTAAGTGACTCCAACTGGAGCCATTTGTCTGAAAGATTAATAAGCAAAATGTAGAGTCTGGAAAAAAGAAAAATTTCACAAGGGGGAAACAATTCTATGAAAAGTCTAAAACCAAAACAATCTCACTCTACCAGAACAAGTCTATGAAAGGAAGGAAACAGCACAGTATCTGGAGAGTACTTGGAGAAGCTATTCACTGTCTGCAGGTGGGTGTGTGTTTTGCTGTAATGCAAAAGTGGTGTCTTTAGGAAAGAGGGGGTAGCCAGCCTTCTTTGGGGTTTTTGTTTGTTTTGGATTTTTAAGATGAAGGGGAAAATGCACCTGCCAAGAAATGAACCTGGGTTGTGAATAAATGAACTCACAGAGTAAGGAAATATTTGTTTAGCTCTCATTCTCTTTATACCACACCTGGCTGCCAGAGCCACTTCAAAATTTCTAGCAATCTTACCAGGATATTTGCATTTTAACTGCTTTTCCTGACATTATGTAAATCTCTTAGTAGAGCTGAAGTTTTCTTTTTGTCTCAGGAGCTGCACTCAGTGGCTTGCTCTCAGTCCTACCCTGTTGTTCTCCCTCTGCTCCATGGGGTTACATTAGCACCACATGAAACTATTTCTGAAAACCCAGTTCTCGTTGGTTTTGTCTGAAGCTGGGTCAGAGATGATGGTATGCAGATTTCTCAGATCTTCATAACAAAAGTACATTTTGAATTACAAATGAATTCATGCTTGGGTCTAAAAGAGAAGATTTGCTTAAGTCCAATGTTATCACAGCTCAGAGGTGTTCTCATAAGGCTGCATTTCTAAAGTGACTATTCAGTGGTGTTTTCACTACTGTCTATTTAAGGCTTCTGCTGCCTTGAACTACATCAGAGGAGTATTCTTACCAGTTGGGGAACCTTGTGGATAATTTTTTTTATCCAGAAGTTTGCCATTTTTCCCCTCTGTGAGTTTCAGACAGCTGGAAAGAGAACATCAGGTTTGCAGCAGTAGCTCCAGTCTAGCTCCAAAGCCAGCTCTGCCCAGGCCTGCATATAACACCTATATTTGAGCAGATACTTGGTTTTGTGCTGAAATTCTGCAAACTTGGTTTTGAATAGTGGATGGAAAGAATAGAGTAGCAGCAACAAGATTCTAAAAATTGCAAGCAAGGGCAATGCCAGCTGTGCCTTCTACAGTCTTTAAGTCAAAACAGTGAAGTAGGAGCAATAAAGAAGTTATGAGACAATGATCTCCGCTCTATTTCTGGACTTGACTAGCGCCTGCTCCAGTCCCTGCCTCAAATTACCACAACTCCAGGGCTTTTCTGTGTAAATTCCCATAGCACCTGCAAACTGCAACCCAGATGAGAGAGAGCATGGAGAGGCTACAGCTCAAAGTCTTTTGATACTGAATATTCAGGCACTCCTGACATACTTCATTGCTTAGATAAGGGGGGGTTTGCAGTAAAACACCATTTGCCAATCTCATATTACCCAGAGAGCGTCCATGTGTCAGGGAAATTCACAGCTGGTAGGTGGGATGGGCTACTTTCCATAGGAGCAGCGTAGGGAAATGGGAACAAAGACAAAGCTTGTAGACACTACAACTAAGTTATCTGGATCTTTTGGAGGACACATACACCTTAGCTTAGAAAACAATAAATTAAAACCTCATTATTGTATCATTTTAAAGGTGTCATAAATAAAAAATGAAATATCTCAGCTTTAACACCAGACATCTAGTCAGAGAACATCACCTGGCATTTGTTAGTCATATTAGCTTAACATTTTGCAGCCCTTTCTAGTAGTTGCAATGTACTTTTCACCCTGCTCTCTAGGTACCTTCTACTGGATATACCATAAGGCTTAGTCTCTCCCAAGCAAACCACTAATGCTTGCCAAGTACTTTGAGATCATCGGATGAAAGGCTCTATAGAGCTACCATCTATTATTTCTCAGTCAGAAAAACACATTTGCTGAACAGGAAGAACAAAAGAACGAGCTGTGGGCCCCCAATAAGCATTCAACACAAGTTAATTTGCTCAGCAGCTGTATTTTGCTGAGACAGATTGCATATTTTCATTGTTAAAATAAAATTGTCCACTGGGCTTGTCTCCTTCATGCTTTCCATTGCTGCCTGTTACATTCCCAGTCTGGTCTAGTGAACAAATTCTATTCCTTTAATACATTAGAGAACCGCTTGAATAATTTTGCCTTTGTCCAGGCAAAAAAAAAATTAATGAAGCCAGAAGACATACAAGGCTGCTGAATCTTCCCCCTCATGGAAAAAAAATCATGGAAATCTGGCACCTCGCAAGGCAGGCAGTATGTGTGAATCATGGCTGCCTGCCGACGCGCCTGATTCAGAGCAAAGCTAGAAGAACAATCACACTGTGCTCCACCAGCTAACCTTCAAGCTTAGTCACAGTTTCACACAGCTAAGGAGCAAAGGGAGCAATGAATCTTCAATTTATGGTGCTCTGTTCCGAGAGATTTAGCCTGAAGACAACAGCAGCATTTCCTTGCCTCTCTGACAACTTATCTTGTCTGTTGGTCTACTTCCCCCCCCCCGCCCTTGTCCTTCCCTACATTGGTGAGGGGTTTTTAAATCATTATTGGATTTTTAAAACCCTAGTGGGTAAATTCTGATCATCAGCTCCTACAGTAAAAACATGGAGTTACACCCATGAATCTGCCCAAATGTTGCTCCTTGTTGTTTTTCTCATCTCTCTGCCTCTTCCACATCTGACTGTTTACACAGAACTATCAGGGCTGTCGTGCAATGCTCTGGCTATGCAAGAGGAGATGCTTTGAGTCCAAACCCCTGCTTTCATGCACACTTCTTTTGTAAATTACCTGAAGTTCCTCCTGTTTTATTTTTAGCCCAGAAGTGAATCATTCAGGAAAATCTGATAAAATCCATCTAACCACTGTTAAACTATCAAAACCTGAGTGAGACCTAGTTAACTTTTAGGAAGTTTGTATGTGTTTATTTGAGCTCACATGATTGAAGTGAGCACATGTTTATTTTAACTCTAACAGAGTAGCTCTGGACTTAAAACCTGTGGAGAATCAGGCCTGCAAACATACCTGGTGTTACTGCATGGAGACATAATGAAGGCAGAAATGGGGGAAAAATATAACAAACAAGATTTTTTTTTTTCTACAAGTTAGAAGAAAAATATGCTAGATTGACATCAGCAGCTCAAATGAAGGGGGTTGCTTCCTTTGGAAAGGAGTTTGGTATATTTTAAGGACAGAAGTAGTAAGATGGTAACACCAATGCCCATAGCACATGTGAATCACAGATTCAGCCTCGAGCCCAAACGTGCCTCATGTTTAGAGAGCACATAGCCTGCTCCAGGTGAACTCCATGGTCCATATGAGGACAGCATTGGTGGGGACAGGAGAGCAGAAAACCATCAGCAGCCATCTCCACCCTGCCTTTACCACTGTCAGGCAAGTACATCAGCCAGGCTCTTCTTGGAAATATGTGATGTGAGGTAGAAGGGATACAAGATGCTGAGATACAAATACCCACATCACAGGTGTGCAGAGCATCTCTGCCAGGTATCAGGGTCCGGGTTGTTCCAGCCCTTCTTCCATGAAGCAGATAAAGCTATAGACTCCATTTTTGTGAAGTTAAAAAAGTTTCATACTACTGACAGCCAGCATCTCTAGAGAAAAGTTGTGCAAAGGGTGCTCTGCATACTGGATATGACCCATGAGACAATTCTCTCCAGCCTCCACCCACGTATAACACTTATTTATAGCCCCAGAATAAACTCTCTTTTATAATCCTGCCACAAGCTGTCAAGTAAGGCAGCCCCAGACTAGATTTTGCTGCTGTTGTAGAAAAGGAAGAGCATGTCTCATTTTATTAAAATACTAGAACAAGCCTGCATATCATAAAAATTTAAAAATAGTGCAGAGTACTACCTTACATAAAATACTGCCCTGAGCTGTCTTCTCTTCACAGCATCCCTTGTAATACACTGTAATCCTGGAACAAGCCAGGGACCAATAAAGAGATCTGAAGGTGACGTTTCAGACACACAAATGCACACCTCCCACTCCAAGTCTGCATGAAAAAGCTAAGCAAAATGACCATTTCTTGTGCAATTCAACAGTATACCCATCTACCCACAGCAATCTTTCATTCCACTCAATTTTCAAGCAAGTCTAATTAACTATGCTTTTCAAAGATAGTCTGTACCCTTCAAGTATAAGTGGGACTCAGCTTCACCCACCATCTGTGCTTTTAAATAGCCTCTTCAAAACATCCATGTAGGAAGGAGCAGGACCTGTGAATACCTGGAATGCATGAGACACTTCCCATGGCATTGCTTATACCTTGTGTTCTGGCTTTTCCCCTGCTTCCATATTTCAAAGGAGAAGACTCTGTCACACCCCCAGATCTGTGGGTTGTTGCTGTCAAAGACTTTGGGTTGAATTGGTCCTTCAGGATGAAGATCTCATTTGAGGTTCCTCTGGGTTAGTGAGGAAGCAACTTCCTGTCCCCATGGTGGCATGCAGGCATGGGCTGCTGTGGAGTGCTAATATTTTTGGCATCAGACCAGTCAACATTCAGGAAGCCGAAGGCACACAGTCCACAGCCCTTTTGGGGAGCTTCAGATCTGTCTTAATGCAGCAGCACAAGTATGTCAGAAAGCTGCAGTTTTTTCTTGCCTGCAGCTCCAGGGAGGTGACCATCCCCAAGCCAGCTGCAGTCTATATATCACCTTCCTATCTTTTCTCCACAAACATCATCATCTCCCTCCCTGTGTTCAAACTAACCACAAATATTTTGACAGAACTGGGCTAGGAAGCAATTGTGCCTGCAGTTATTTGGCATGTCTAAAGGGACAGCAACCCCTTGGCCTGGCACAGCAGCAGTCACAGTTGTGTATCTGACTTCAGCTTTAAATTTTGTTCCTATTTCTCCTCAGTGGCCATATACCTGAAATTTACAGGCAGTGGAGAAACAATCTCTTGGTCTGACCACATGATGTGGTTGTCACATGAACCCTCGGAGCTGAATCCTCAAATATGAACTTCCAAGATATATTAGCCATGCAGTCTTGAATACATTATTCCACCACAGCAAGTATATGACCAGTCTGACACTGGTGAAGGTTTTTTTCAGCAGCTTGAAGTCTGCCTGGCTACATGACAGCTCTGCAGAAGAGGATCTGGCATCTTGATGGATATCAAGTTAAACATAAATGAGCTGTGTGCCCTTGCTGCAATGAAAACTAACCATGTTGGGTTGATTAGCAACAACAAGACAAGAGTACAGCCAGCCAGCCAGCAGAAGGGATTATTCCTCTCTCTTCAGCCTGCATCTGGCCTACTGGGTCCAGTTTGGGGCTTCCCCAGATAAAAGAGATTGGCAAACAGATGAGAGTGCCACAGAAGGGCACTGAGACATCAGGGAACTGGGGAACACAACACAAGAGCATGGGATGAGAGGAAAAAGTTTTTCTAGCATTCAATAGAAAAGGCTTTGGAGGTGTTTAGTTGCAGTCTTCCACAACCTAAACAGAAAAACAGAGCCTACCTCCCTCAGAGATGCGCAGTAAAGGGATGAAAGCAACAGCTGTAAGATGCAGTAATGACAAATCAGAAGGGATACAGAAAAAAAAAACCTTCATGAGAGTGTTTACACTGCCCAGAGAGTCTGTTCAATCTCCATCCTTGGAGATATTCAGAACTCGACTGGGCAAGGACCTGAGTAACCTGATCCAGCTTTGATGTTGACCTTGCTTTGAACAGGAGGTTGGACTCGGTGACCTCCAGAGGTCTCTTCCAACCTAAATTATTCTATGATTTTCTGGAAAAAGTTCAGATGCAGAAGTTATCTTTAAAGTACTTCTCTGAAAGATTCAACTAAAAATGCAGCAGCTCTCAAGAGGCTATAGCAATCCTGATAAGGTGTCTGGTATCCATAGCTGAATTCTCAGGGGAACAGCTCGTGGGACTGTATGGCTGCAAAACAAGAGGCTCAGCTCTAGCTCAGCCCTGAATGCTGAATCCTATCACCCAGACTGATCCAACTCAATCCAAACAGTGCTCCCTCAGCTCTTCTCTAATGACAATAGGGTTTTTTTCTTTTAAGAGTTCAGTCTACAGAGCTATCACAACAGCAGTGCTTCCCCCTGTCAAATTCACTTTTTAAAAGCCATGAAAAATAGAGTGCAGAGATTATGGAGGGATATCTCTGCACAAAAGCAGGAGCAAAGTAAATCTGTTTCTATAGCAGGGCTGGGAGGGGAGATCAGGCTATTAGAGGGAATAAATCTTTGGAAAGAGCCATAGGTGACCTGGAAGGACCATTCCTCCTTTTCACCCCACCCCCCCAGGCTCTGAAGATACACTAACCTCCACTGGCACTCACTTTCTTGGGAGCTGTGGTCCATTGGCACCAGGAAGAACTGAATAACTTGGCCACAAGAAGATAAGATGATGGTGGTCACATATCAGCCAACGTCCCCTCAGCCACTCCCTGTTCCCTACACTTTTAAACTGAATTTCCTTGAAGCAGAGCTCATGAAAGTCAACAGCATGGCTCTTTTTTCAGGTGCCCAAGACTTTGTCACTGCATAGAGGATCCACTTCTCCCACATGGATGGGGGTGGGACAGCCTCAGTTAGCTCCATGCATGCCATGGGATGCAGCACAGTCTTCCATGCAGTGTTCTCCATACTGCAGGAATGCCTCCACCTGCATTTATGCCTTTTGCAGTAAACAGTCTCTGCCTTAATGTGAATTCACTGCTCCAAAAATAACTGTAATTATCCAAGAAGTAGAGAAGCCTATTTACAAGATTTAAAGAGGAAGAGGAAAGAAAATCTCTTAGAAGAAAAATTCCAACATCTGGGCCTCAAAATATAAAACCAAATTGAAAAGGGGAAGCTTGCTCCTCTGGGAGAGGTTCAGCCTGTTTGGAGGGGCATGTACTCCTTGGTACTTTGCCCATGCCAACCATCAGGAATTGCTTAAGTCAGATGGCAATAAAATATTACATGAAAACCAATTATTCCAAAGGAGAAAGCTATCTGAAGGGGGAGGGGGGCCTCTGGCACCACTCACTTCTGTGAAAGTTTAGAAGTCATTGCTGAACTTAAGGAAAAAGTAAGAAGGCATAAAAAAAAGCATGGGTGTGCACACAAGGCAGTACTAGAAAATAATTTAAAATAATAAACTTGTTACAACAGCAGCAATGATTGTTGTCTATCCAAGCTCTGAATAATTCAAAAGTTTCCTGCTTCACTTAGTATCTCAGGGTATTTTCAGACCTGCTAGAAATTTCTGCTGGTAAATAATGCATCTGTGGTATTCAAACACACATGATCCCCAATAAATACTAAAGATTTAACTCTGCTGATTTTGAAATATGAGGAAGTCTGAGGAAGGCAAATTCCTACTGAGCTGCCTAGGCTTCTCTCCTTCCCATTCTCACCTTTATCTTCAGGTGCTAAAATTGCTGGCCCCTCGTGCAGTTTCCATTTTCACCCTGGTAAAAAGGAGCTAATACAGCTTATTAATTCAACGTTAGCCTACAAAATAATTCACAAAAGGATTCTAGAAAGGGGGAAAGATAAGGAAAAATCCAGGCACATCCATACGCAGCATTACTGAGCTTTTGTTTCTGCACTGAAGGTTGTCTGCTGTGGTGTCCCAGTGCTGGGAGCAGGACCCTGGATTGAGCTGGGTGCTTTGGGCAGTGGGTTACCAGGAGCCACAACTCATGGCAGAGGGAGCCCAGTGCAGGTGGCCACAGTCACACCCCAGCCAAGGAAAGTGATACAACAGGACCTGCAGCCCTGGCAGCTGAGGAGGACTCTCAGCCATGCTCCTGGCCCACCAACCTCCCCTGGCAGGAGGATAATTTCAGAGACACTGGGAAAAGATTTAAACAATTACCAGATCATGACTAGAACTTCCACAATACAGCTTTGGGTTCAGCATCTCTAAACTTAGGTCCAAAACAGGAAATAAATCATCTAAAAGGTGCTAATAACCATGTTTGTGTTGAGATACTATATAATAATAACATATGCAATGCAAGAAGGACAAGTCATAATAGAGATAATTCACATCACAGAGAGAGAGAGAGGAGGCAGTGTGAAGGCCTTCATTTGAACTACTGGGTTTTGTTGGTTTAGGGAAAACACCTCCTGGATCCAAACTGCTTATGAATTCAGCTTCTGCTTTACTTGAACAAAAAGGAAGGTGAATTTTATGTAAAGAAGTCTCTCCACATGTCCTTTTCCTGTTTTTCTAATCATTTCTTCTTTACCCCATAAACACTGCTAGATTTATAGCTACAGAAAGAAGAAGCAAAGCTGTTCTTCTGGTAGATATGGAAATTTTAGGAATTTTCCTCTAGTCAGAGTGGAGATTCAGCTACCCCTCTGGAAAATAAACCAAAGAGTTGAGAAAGGGTCAGCAAACAGAGTCAAAAGTGACTTGGGAAATTAAAGAGTAAAGACAAGAGGAGGCCTATTTTTTTTATGCAGTATCTGAATTTCTCTTGATCACAAATCATAATCCATATGAATTTTTTTCTAATGGCATCTGAACTTTTTGCTGCCTGTTTGTGTTCATCACAGGGAGAGTGCACACAAGTCACAGCCTTTGTACCATCTGAATGTAAACAGCAGTATCCTGTATTTCCACTCACATAGTCAGGGACAGGGACATAGTACTCACATTGCAGCTTTTAAATCAACCATGTTTCACATCAGGGTGAGATCTGGAGATTCTGGTGCTGGCCACTGTCCAAGGCAGGTGGCTATAGAAAAGCACCCAGCTCCTACCAGGACTAAAGCCAGCTCTGCTATGTCCTCCAGATGCTGGTTTCCTACCCAGCCCTTGATGGTATCAGGTGGTTCCCCCAGGAGAATAGCATCCCTGATTTCAGGGCACTTTTTCAAAAATTTTCAAGACCTGGACTTTTAAAATATTTTATCTTGCTGCTCTGGTTCCTATTGTTACTGAACTGTGTGGTTTTTTTTATTAAGTTACAGAGGTTTCAAGTCAGAGTAAACCTTCCTTTCCAAACGTGTCTGCTAGCAATTGGTAGCTGCAGGGGAGAAAGCAACGGGGAGGGGGAGGGAAAGCAGAGGAGAATTACAAAGTTTCAGATTCCTGTAAACAGAGAAACATTTTTCCAGTCATCAGTCTGAGCCCAGTGGAAATAGGGCTTCAGTTTCCTCTACTTAGGCTGAGGATCCGGTGGCAATGCTGTTGACAAGCCTCCTTTTTCTCTAGCAGTTGCTGGATGCTGTTTAGTCTGCAGCTGATCAGCAAGCCCCTGTGCTGGCAGTCACTCTGTGGTTTCCTTCTCCTTCACTTTCCAAGCCTGCCCTGCTTGCAGCCCAGGAGCAGGTGTCTGTGCTCTGAGGGAGGGCTCTGCAAACACACCTGCTCTCCTCAGATCCTGGCTCTGAACTCCACCATGCAATGGAGCAGCTCTGAAATGGCTTTGAGGGCTACAGCTGAACTCCCTTAAAGGGCACCATAAACTTCCCCAAACCCATTCCCTTTTGCTCCTGCATAACTCCAGCAACCCCTCACTCTGTCCACAAATGTTGTTTCTTAACTGTACATCGTGTGGGGTCTAGCTTAGGAAGCATTTCCATGTTGCACGTAAATACAGCACCTAGAGCACATGTGGTTGCACTCCACGAATGGTAGATTTAGTAACCACTGCAGTGCAAACACACAGTAGGTTGTAGCTGGGCCACCATCACCAAAGACTTACACACCTCTTCCCATCAGTCAGCGTCAATATTTTTTCAGTGTAGTCATGTAAACACTTCATTTCAGAAGAATATCCTCTGACTTGCCAGTGGTGATATCCTCAGTGGCTTCCCATCGAGCACTAAACTAATTCAATTCAGATCCACCTGTGAAAGTTCATCAGCAGCCTGTGCACAGGCATGAGTTTTCCAAACACATCACTAAACACCTCTCTAGGATGAGCTGAGTATAAAAGAAGGCTATAAACAACTAAGCAAAACCACAAAGTGTAGATATTTGCTTAGACATGTGCAGTAATAATATTAACTTAAACCTTTTGTGTATTACTAATGCTTGGGTTTACAGTTCATATGTGTACCATTCATAAATACTGCACATACCTAAAAGGGCAAAGAATTATAGTACTGCATTTTCTAACAGTGCCAGCTGACACATTTAGCAGGAAGGAGTCTTGTGCTTAAAGCTCCTGTCTGGGCACGGAGAGAGATTTGGTTTATTCTTGGCTCTCCTACAGACTTCCTATGTCACCTTGCTGAAATTGCTTTGTCAGTTCCCTCAGCCATGAAGCCAGCTATTGTGAGATGAAGTTCAGTCTGGTAGGTCACCCTGTGACCAACAAAGGATGGGTGCTATGGAAGTGATTCTGCATGTGTGCGTGGATGTATGTGTATATATATGTACAGCACAAATTGCTTGTTAAAAGGAGATTCAAGCATTCATGTCATTTCCTAGAAACTTTTGTTTGTTTAGGTGGCTTTGCATACCGTGTGATAATATTTCCTTGCTGTCACTGTGGGCACAGATCTCCAGATGCACCCAGGGTAAACAGCAGTCTCTCTAAAACTATTCCTCATGCACCTGTCAAAGATTACAATTAATTCATGACTGTTTGATGGCTTATGCTAAATAAGGTTGGCTGCAGTCCAGTTTCCATTGGGCAAGTGTCTCCATCTCAGGAACACCGTGACATTTGGTATTTATTGTCCTCTTGGCTGGCATTCCTACCCAGGGCCACGTGTGGAATGTGTCGGGGGAATAGACTCACTTTTCAGTCCCCAATCTGTGTTGAGGTGGGACAGCATAGAGGAGCCTTTTGTTATTATTCACATTTAACTTTCCATTTAAAGTTATATGGAAGAGTTTGTGCTTTGTAGCTGTTAATATAGCACCTCTCACCACTGCAAAAGCCTCTTCACGCTTTATCTGACAATTCCCAAACCAGTCTCCTCCTGATACAAGGTTTGTTCACAAAGACTAAACCATAAGCTCTCCTGCAATGCTTAGATTAGCATGATATGATTCAGTAATTTCCTTTGTTGCAATCTCTCTCACCCTGTCAGCACATTCACTCAATATTGTTTTAAGCCTAGTCCTTGTGCGAGGTTACTGCCTCTGTCCCCGCTCCACTCCGCGCACAAAACAAGTCAGACAGCAGCATTCCAGTGCCAAGCAGGGTTATGTTCCCGGCGCACTCCTGATAGCCATGGCAACATGGCTTTCAAACAGCTGACTACCTCCAGCCCTCTCCTCGTGCTCCCTCGCCCATGGGTTTTTGGAGGGACTGTGCCAGCCCAATGCCCATGCCCATCGGCGCACCCACTGCCTCACTGCTTGTGCCCCAGGAGACTGCAACAAGGTTACAGGCCACATTGCCAGAGTCACATTTATTACTTGTCCCGGGTCAGCTCACTTGGTTGGTACAATGGTTAAGAAACGAGGAGATGAACTGTTTGTTCTGTCCCAAGGAGATGATCTCATCTGGGATAGATTTTGCCTTTGTGTCATGGTGAGAGCACAGGGAGCTTCATTGCAGTGTGTGCCGCGGAGCGAGGCACTGCAGAACAGAGCTCCACAGCTCCTGCAGAGTTTGGCCCAGTGCTGGGAGCGGGTGGAGGACAAAGAGAGAAAGAACAGCTACGGAGATATATGTGTGTATGGGCCTGGGGTTACTTGAGAAGAGGAACAGGCAGAGTGAAATACACCTCTTCAGAGATGAGACAAGGAGAAGTAAATGCCTGTGAAAAAGTTCAGCCAAAGCTGCCTTTCCAGCAATTCCACCCCAGAGAGAACAGGCCAAGCTGCTCCACTGCTGCTGGCAGCAAAGTCCCAGGCTGTGCTGCTGTGGATGGCAGAGGGCAGTCAGCATATCAGCTGGGTCAAAATGTCACTGCCACCACTTCTCTGACCTGGGCCACCAAATGAAGAAGCAGGGGTGAAATCCCGGCTCATTGGGTAGTGCAGTATGTGTTGGATGTCTGGGAAGCAACATTTCATTCAAGAGTCTTTCCATGCCTAGCATGAAGACTGCAGGTATCCTACACTGACCCAAACCCATTCCACAGGCCACCCATAGTCCTCATCAGGCTTCATCTCTAGAGATAGTCACACTAAGGGGATCAGAGCAAGCCCAGATCCGCTTATTACTGCCACAGTCATGCCTTGAATACATCCACAGACTTATCCTCAGCCCATGAAAGGACCTATGCTTCTCACTGCTCTCCCTCTATGAAGGCAGTAGGCACAGGGTTTTTTTTAACTTGGCTCCAACCTGTGACCCAAAACTGGGGAAACCTGCTCTGACCTGATATTTACAGAGCTTTTGGAGGCTTATCTCATTTCCTAACCCTATAGAAAAGCCATTACTGTATGCCCAAAACTCTTGCTGCAAGGCAGCCTCAACCAGCCCTAGTGCCATAGCACTATGGGTCCCTGCTCTCCCAAAGGACAAGGACTTTCTCAGTGATGCCCAGCAGAGCAGGGTGCACTGCCTGAGCATAATCTTCAGCATCCACAAACCAAAGCTGGGCTCTCTCTCTCGTCTGATCAAAACCTGCCTCCTACACCCCAGATTCCTGAATTCAAAACCCCTCTAGAGGAATGCGTCAGCACCCAGTCAGTGGGAGTGAAATGCCAAATTTTTAGCAGATTGGAGTTTATTTTTAAGCAGTGTCAAAAAAACCCCATCCAAACCAAAGCAACCTTCCTGAACATGCACACACACAGAGGATTGAAATCAGCAGGTAGAAACAACAAGCTCAACACAACAGCCAGACCCCAGCTCCAGACACTGCTGGCTCCTCAGGCATGATCTCAGCCCACCCCAGCCACCTCTTTCTGAAATTCCTGAAGGAGAGGTGTGGAGGAGATGACCTGGAAGCTGCTGGGAAGGTGAAGCACCTGTGTTGGGATCTCAGTAAACAGGAAAACAGGAAGAGGAGATGTGGGACGCACTAATTCAATGAACACACAGAAAGGTAAGAACTGGGGGAGCATGCTTGTGGCCATCCAGGTCTCCAGCATCTCTCCTGTTTTGCACCAAACATGAACCCACCTGCATCACAGCCCCTTCCCCAGCCCATGTGCCAGACATACTCAGCTCCCTTAAATCCTCCCAGAGTAGGAGGCACCAGGGGCACTCAGCACCATGTTAGCTCAAACCTATTGGTTTGGGGTCTCTCCCTCTGTTTCCTGCATTGAGGTAACAGTGTATGCCTAATTCCTTGCTGAGCATTTAACCTGTAACTTCTCTGGGTGGGTCCTATTTCAGCTCCCCCCTGCAGAGCAAGGCCAGATAAAGGGCAGGAGGAGCTTTACCTGGCTATGGTGCTCGCCAGTGTCACACTAACCCCAGCTTTTCCAAACTGGTTTGCAAACGCCTCCCCATCCACGAAGAAGAGAGACCTGACACTGCTGGCACAGTGTGAGCAAGAGCTGAGGGTGGGCGTCCGAGCCCCTGTAGAGGTCCTGTGGGAGCAGGGTCATGGAAGGAAAAAGAAGCTGAGATCTGATCCCCAGCATTTCTCTGGCAGGACACACTGGCAGTTCACAAAGGGGCCTATTCTCCTCCAGCACTGCTCTACAGCAATAGATGTATCAGTACAGCCAATCCCTGCCTCTCCTGAAACCTTCAGCCACAGGCAGCCAAGGCAGCTCCCTCAAAATGCTCAAGACCCCCAGGTACCTCCTTCCTCCATTTTAGTACAAGCTAAAATGAGTTTTTTTGGGGCTCTCATGGCTTTGCTGTGGCACAAAAGACCAGAATAAGCCTTTGCTGCAGTCAGGTGGGGCTCAGGACTGGGGGCAGTTGGTCAATGGATTTTCTGTACCAGCTGGTACTGGAAGCTTTCCTGTTCCCATGGCACAGAGGGCGAGTGTTGGGAGGCTGGATGCTATCAAGAGTTACCATCCCATGCCAGAGTCTCAGCCCTTGAGCAAAGGGATGCCTGGTGGGACAAAAATTCTGTTGGTTTCTGTATGATATGTGGTGCATGACAGTCTCATTTCCTCCTCAGTTCTACAAGCATTCACTCATTTCAGAAATGGGATGATACTATGTACTGGACCAAATTCTGTTCTCACTGAGGATTTGCCCTAATGCCTTCCAGTTCCATTACCTTCTGTGTGTCTCTGTGGGTGCTTTCAATTCAGCTTCCATCAGGATAACCCAACTGCATTTTAAAACAATGTTCCCAATATTTATAAAACATGAAACTCCTTTATCATAAGCCCAAGACACTATTCCCTGTATTTCCCTCCAAATAGCAATCCGTACATACATTTTCTCTTCTGAGGTTGCTCATTTTCTCTTGGATGCTTAAAATCTACATAGCTAGAAAACTGGTCACAAATGGTGCTGCTGAAGAGGGCAAGGCTGTCCACAAAGTCTATAGTACTCATCCAGCTGATGAGGAATTTTCCTCAGTTGAAGAACCCATATTATGCCAAGGTGAACTCTTATCTGTACCAATCTGCTACAGTTAATGCTCTAATGACACTGTAATAACTGTAATAACATAGAAATCAGATGTGCTGAACACCTAGAAGGACAGGAGGATGTTTAAATGAGGAGCCTCTGAAGAAGACTGCCCCTTTACACAGCCAGTGTGTGGTAGCAAGGGCTTGTCCTGCAGCTCTTTGGTGGGAATGATGAGGAGAAGCAGCTAAGCCACAGGCAAGCCAAGCCCAGAGGCAAACAACTCCAGTAGGAAAGGAGAAACCAATGTGTCTGGAAGTGGCAGGGTGGAGGGTGCCATCTGTACCACTGGCTGCCTCCTTATCCCTCCTTCCCTGAAGAAACCCTCAGAGAGAGCTCACACCACACACAGGGCCAAGACTGTTTCTACAGGCCTGCAGATACCTGCAGCAGGAAAATCAGCAGTGCAGACAGGACATGAATAACCTCCTCATTAAGCTCCTGTCTTGTGCTATTGAAGCACATAAAGAGCCACTAACGTCATATCCGAGCTGCATGCAAAGCCTCTCCCTGCTGCACAAATCATGCATAGCCACATCATCTGTTCTAGATGCACAAAGCTGCAATCCCTAATGATGCCAAGGAGGATACCATTACCTATGGGACATGGCTGGCAGAGGCTGCAGTTAGCAACTGACACACATGGCAGATGTTTCTACATTTGAGTATTACAGCTCTGGTTTTTGCTTCCTTTAGAATGTGGTAGTTTATACATCTGGAAGAGGGTGCTGGGACTTTCCATTAAATTAACACCAATGACTTCTGCTTTATCACTCTAGAAAGGAAGCACAGCACAAAAAGGACCTATGCAAAGACCCCAGATGAGTAAGTCCCAGATGTCTTATTACACACAAGCTTTTCATAGACTATTTCCAAACTGGAAAGCAACTTAGGAAGCTAAAATTATACCCTGTCTGCAGATGGTTTGTTACATCTAATACCCAGCCATAGCACTGCCATGAGAAGACCAGAACTTGCATTTAATGGACTCCTAAGGCATTTTTAAATAAAGTTCACTTAGTCCTCCTTGTAAGCACAGAGAAGAGAACCAGTTTATCTCCCTCCTGTGCAACAGCACAAATGCCAATTGATGGGTGCACTGGCAATACTGGTGATAGCAGCAGTGTAGCTAGCTGTAGCTGGAGTCCAATTATTTGAAACCTGTAAACCTATTTAAAAGCTGTGATAAGTAGCAGCAAGGTCCATTGGGGACTTATGTTCTCCCATACATACCTGGAGGCAAATTTGTGCTCCATCTTCAAATATAATGGAAGAAAAAAAATCTCAGGTTGAATAGCTTCCCCTTGTAGCAGAATTTGCTTTAATGCTTATCCACAGCATCATTCACACTGCTGACACTGGTTTCTAGGCTATGGGTAGTTCTTGTGCTGCACTATAACAAATGCTGTATAATACACAAGGAGTCCCCTACTCTAAAGGCAAGTGATAAAGCAAAGATAGTACTTCCAGATTCAAACCCAAAAGCAAACAATCAGGAGAGTGAAAGAAGTTATGTTTAGACAAATAGCTCAATCTGCTGCCAAATTCCCCAACGTGCCTTACCACACCTCACCTCTAGCATGCTTAAAGTCTGGGGCACAGCACTTGTGATCACTCCTGGCATTTCACAGCACACCCTGTGGGTCTTTGAGATAGCCAGTTCTGAAGTCCCAGGCTGAAACATCTCCTAATCATTCCCTGTTCGCATGGAAGTCAGTCCCAGAATCCGCACTGATATACACACAAAGCACTTCATCACCAGCTACCTCCCATCTAACCTTATAAATGACCTAAACTCCCTGTTTCACTTTCAGAGCTTGGCTATTCCTTTTCAAACTGCTTAGTGTTGGCTTTGCAGCTACTCAAGTATTTTCTCCTCATCCACCTATTGAAAGCACAACCCAAGAACACAAAGATTGTCCTCTTCCAAAACTACAGGTAGAGCTATATGTCTCTGATGTCCATTTGCCACTCGCTGTTCATTCCTATTACACTGGTAGATAAATCTCTGGAGCGTTACAGAGGAAATCAAGTGCTTACTGTCCTCAGACATTTCCCAGAATGCTCACTAAAGGGACAGTGTGTCCCTGATACCAGTATATTACCTGTGAATTTTGAAAGCAGCTTAAAATATGAGTTTAAAGGATATCTTCAGGAATAGAATGGTAGGATTCATTTTATATGGACACAGTTGAAAAGTCTTCAGAGCTAGTAGCTTAGAGTGGGTTAGGGAATCTGACAGACTACAACAGATGTAACTTTTTCTCTTCCTTCTCTGTGGAGACAGCACTGACTGACTGTACTTGGAGTATGTGCAGAGGTGGGGCTGGCACAGCAAACTGTCTTCTGTGCAGATAGCCCAAATGCCCCATGAACTCTGTGGCACATATGCAATTCTAGCATGCTTTAAAAATAGAAAATAAACTTGAGATCTGTGTGATGTAAGCCTTGACCCCTCTAAAACAAACTGTAATCTTCCCTGTGTGCCCAGAGGTGGACTCTCAGAGGTGCAATCAAAAACAGGAAAATTGAGTGGGCTTTGAGATGTGCAAACAGACAGCAGTTCCCTGAGAGTTAACTGTGCTCTGCACAAGGAGGGTGGTTGATGTAAGTCTAAAGGGGTGACCCCAACTCTGAGCAAGGCGAGTGCTTGCTCAGCATTCTTTGGGCTGGTCAGCACAATTCTCCCCACCATCGACAGTCTTGTACATGAAGTGAGGACAGCAATAACATTTCAAACAGTTCAAGAGATTAATGTAATGCTTGTGCAAGCTCTGGAAGTGAGGTTGAAATCCTGCCAAGCCTCCTGTCTGCCTACAAATTCTGATCTGCCATCTTGTCCATGTTTTACACCCTGCAAGCACAAGCAGATGTAAGGGAAGAAGTTTTTTGTCTCCTCCCACTCCCTAAATTTTAAAGAAAAGCTTTCAAGACTGAAACAGCTCTTCCAGGAGACAGACAGGCAGAACACAGCCCTCCTCATACCAGGCCCTTTTCCTGGAGCAGGTACACACAACTGCATGTAGACATGAGCCTTGACTGACTAATGCAAGTTGACCAGAAGCCCTAATACCAAACACCAAGTGCCCAGCCTGTCCTTTGTACACAGCACAGGGTGTTTGCTGCCAGTGCCAGCCTGCGCAGAGCTCCCACCTGCACCATCCCACACCCTCCAGAGCTCGAGGCTGGAGTGCTGCAGTCCTTCTGAACCCTGATTTATTAGCCTCAGCCTGCAGTTCCCTCTGAGGTTGGGGACAGCAGGACAGACTCGTTTGATGACCTGCCTTGGGGCTGAGCAAATGGGATTCATTAGGATATGCAAAAAGCTGACAGCAAAGCAACCTATCTTTCTGTCTGAGCATCTGAGCTCTGCTGATCTGATAAGAGCACATTGCTCCAACATGTCTGCAGAAGAAGATATGAAGCTTCTTCTCATGCATTTCCAGATAGTCATTGCAACTAATAGACAAATAGGTCAGAATAAGTAACAGCCCCCACATTTCCCCCAGCATGCGAGTCTGGATGGCTGAAGTCAAGAGTTAATATGTAACAAGGCTGCTGTAACGAGATGTCCTAATGCATTGCAAAGAATATGTAGTATAATAGCATCATTTATACAAACCTTTCACTAAAAGCTTGTCATTACCCAGACAGAAGAGACATCATTTGCATAAAGAAGCAGAGGAAAAGCAGCTTGAATGAGGTGATCCAAAAATGGAGTCATCAATTCACTGAATTGTTGTATAAAATAACACAGAAGTATGTTTTGCTTAAGTTAGGCATTTTTGTTGCAGCACAATAGGCTAAGTAAAAATACTACACCTAGGAAGAGTGATTGGTTGGAGGTAAGGCAGCCTGCACTCTGCTATGGGAATCAAGCATGGCCCTGCAGTAAGTATGACTGGGCAATGGAGAAGGAAGACTTGTATTAGGCCGTATATTGATTCTCAGCTCCCCACATCAGACCGTGTGGTTTTCAGATGGATATGCTGGGCTTACCCCATGATAATTGAGATGCAAGAGCTGGGGCAGTAAAGACACTGGAGCAGGCAACAGGCAAACCTCATGGCTTCTGCTCGCAGTGCTTAGCCTAACCCCAACTAGAGCACAGCCATTTATGTGCTGATTATGGCTCCTTGGCTTTTTTGACAATACATTTGGCCCTTTTGGTGGAGGCATTCAAAACAAAACAAAGGCTGTTAGTGAGCACATACTCCAAAAAGTAGCATAGTCTCTTAAACCAGGGCTGGGGGGAGAACAAGAGCTAGAAAATCTAAATTAAGCAACCAGCAGTTGGGCTGTTGGCATCGGGCACGGCTCTCCAGCCCCTCGGCAGAGCAGGCTCCCTTCTGTGTTTGCTCGTACCTAGTGAAGGATTTTCAGTAGCAACCATCACCATGGTATCACAGTGCTGCTTCTGTTCTGCAATTTTGCCAGTCCCTGTGGGTTTACTGAATCACTCATGACATTTTAGGTGCAGTGAAGGGGCAGGTGGGTGGGAGGGATGTTTCTTAAAGCACCAGATTCTGGAATCAAGAGAGGGCAAATGCAGCACTTCACGTTTTTCCTACAAAAAGCATACAGCCCTCCTTGGCTGCAGAACAAAGCTCAGAAGCTCAGGAAACCCAAAACCCAGAGCATCCTTGTCCAAGGAGGGAGAGGAGGTTCTTGCACTGTGCCCCTGATTTAGGGGGGAAGAAGAGCTGAGTCACAGGATTTGAGCTCCTAGAACTGGCTTTAGAAAGACAGTTTCACTTCCTGCCTCTGACTGTTACGATGTCCGGGTTGCAAACAGCAAGAGAAAACATTTTTAATACAATTTCCATGTTGATTTTTCAGCTGTGGCTCTCTTAATGCCTGCTCCTCCTGAGCCTGTTCTGTTGTTCATGTGTTCCCTGCTGCCTGCTCCCTGGTGATGACAAAGCGTGAAGCATTTCCCAAGAGTGAGAAAACCTCACAAGAATCATCTGTTGCAACTCCTGTCTGACAAAACCATGTTAGAGCTTTGGGGACCTTCCCTCTATTTTTAATTGAGTGACTCTTTCCCTGGCATTTGCCCCACTGGCTTCTGCATCCCTGCTATTACAGCAGACATTGGAAGGAAAGCAGTACTCATGCTGGGACGTGGAAAAGCTGTTGTTCCCACCTGCTTCCCTGCAAGGATTGCTATATAAAAGGTGCACACGGGGCATCGCTTCTGCTGGAGCACAGGGCTCCCTTTCTCTCTTTGTTCCTCCCATGCAGTCGGCATTCGTGATTTAGTCCCTTCTTATCATGGCCTTGCAGTATCACATCTTGGCTTGGTATTTAGTCTTCTAGAGGCTTGAAAGGGCAGCTTCTCCTTGAGTTTATCAGCTCAAATTGGGGGCACTGCTTGATAGTGTGCCAGTGAGCTTCTGTATAATGCCTTTTATGTCTCAATCTAGTCAGCATGTCTATTTAATTTAAGAGATGGTAATACAAAACACTCCTCTTTGATAAAATGTGGGGGAGAAAACATGCTACCCAACTTGAAGGGGAAGGAGGGATGGATTTGCAAACCCAACAGAGCCCAATGAGAGCCGAGGGCATGGTAGCATGGAGTGGTTTAACAGAAGGGAAGGCAGCCGTTCTGCCAGCAGAAGCCCGTGAGCAGAGAACCATAGAGCACAAAATTAACACACTGGCTCATCAGGAAATGTTAATGTGGGCAAGATGGGGAATTGCTTCATATGGGCAAACAATCTGTGCAGAAGGGATAAGCGTGATCAAAACCTGGTAGAAATTTGGGCACATTTTTCCAAAATCTGCCCTCTACCCTCACTTTGAGGTTCAAGATAGAAAACGCAAAGCCATGATTAAGGTGTTAAATCCTTATGGCAAAAACCCAACAAAACATTTTGCTGAAATGAAAAAGAATGAAAGCGTCCAAGAGGGCTTTTCTAGAACTGATTAAGCCACTGCCACACCAATCCCAGGAGGAGAACCTTGCATCTTGAATTAAGTGGTTTGGGGTTGGGCCTCCATGTTGATGCAGAGTTGAGGAGCTGAATGAGCACAGAAGCTACTCTATTCCCTGTGGAGTTTTTTGTGATTAAATCTGACAGCAACACCTTTCAAAGCAGGAGCACTTGGGTGCCTGGACTTTGCCTAATCCTCACTTGGCCTTTCCCCTTTCTTAGTTTGATTCTGCCAAACCATTCCCTCCTCTGAAGAAAGCTGAGCCATCTCCTTCAGCTGTGCTGCCATCTTTAGAACTGGAGAGCCTTGGCAGAGGCAGCCTAGGCTGAGTACAGTAGGCACACTGCTCCACAGGCCCTCCAGGGCCAGGGCTGAAGCACCTAAGCTTCCCAAGAGAAGGGCTGATGTCCTCATCATTTTGCAGGGGAGAAGGCAACGTTTGCCTTTCTAATGAAATGACAATCATCAGGGTTAAATGATTTCCTAAAAACTCTGAGAAATTCCTCATTTTCATGAGCTGAATGTCCATCTCAAAATATTAAATATTCTAAAACAAAATAAATCAATGTTTAAAAAATTACAGACTCATTATAACAACGTTATTCTCTTCAGAACAGTCCTCCTAAACCCAACTATCAGCTGTTAATGAACTCATGTCCATTACAAGTGCTGGCTCCACTTTCATCTGCCAACTTCTCCCAAAATTTGACAAGGCATTTTTTCTGTCACCATTTCCCATTGCTCCTGTATGCTGCCCCTAGTGGACAGCTGGGACCAGCTTCATCCAGCAACCATCTGACCTCTTTATCCATCACAGTGCTAAGCAGGGGCCTTTATCGCCTTTGCAATGACAGGAAGGGAAGTCAACTCTACCTACAACAGAATTAGTGGCGAAATTTGGTCCTCTTGGTTTTACAGACCCACCTGGGAGGAGCAGGAAGTCTGGCATTGCTGATGTCTAACAGTCACAGAGACTCCGATTTCAGTATCCCAGATGAGCAACTGCTTTATATCCTGCTCGAAGCCTGTCTGGATAGGGCCACAGGCAAGGTAATGCATGCAGCACTTCTCAGGAAGAAGGCCAGAAGAACATTAAAAAGTAATTGAAAGGCCTGGGGGATCAGGGGAAGAAGAGGACAAGCTCAAAGAAACCAAGGAAAAAACCTGAGGCATGGCAGTGTGTGAGTGCACTTGTCTGAGAAGACCTAAAAAAAGGTCATTTTGAAGAAAATGAGGAAACTGTCTCTGAAAGGATCCTTTGAAGTGGTGGCAATGGCAAGGAAACAGTACATGGCAGACTACAGACCCAACACTGTTATAAGGAGGGAGCTCAGCTGGAGGATATGTCTGCAGATCTACCACAGCATTGCCTCTCAAGTTAAGACTGCACAAACCACTACAAGGAAAGGTTGAACTGACATGTTACCAATGCAAAAGTAACCTTAAAAATATTAAGAGGACAGTGCTTCTTATGAAGTACCTGTTCTATTAAATGAATGCTTCCTTTTCATCCACAAAGACTTTAGAATTACACAGATGGTTAAAATATATCTATAGTAGTGGTAGTAATTCAGAATTCTCTCTGGGGGAAAACAAGGTTTTAGCCTTTTTTTTTTTTCTTTTAAATGGCAGTGAGCTGGATTTTAAGGTGGAATGAGTTTCTTTCTGTCGCGGCTGCTGCAGAGAAATCTCCATCACCCACAGATAATGCCAGATGGTGAGCCGTGCCCAAATCCATCAGGCAGAGGCCTCAAGAAGAGGTTCAAAGTATAACTGGGGATTGCAGCTTTTGCTGAAGGAGCAGCCAACAGAAATGGACATAACCATGGTAGCACCAATCCATGGGCTGCCCCACGCTTCAAGCAGCTCTGCAAGTGGCAGAGAAGATTCTGACCAGCCTACAGGACAAAAGATGACCGAGAGTGAGGAAAACATGTGTGTTCAGTGGCACAGCTAATTTAGGGCTAGTTTTATCAAAAACTCTTTTAACTTACTGATATATCATTAAGGTGGATGAATGGGTTACATAGTTCAACAGAGCCGATAATCCTTTGCCTGCAGTGCATTTGCAGAGGTATAAAATTTTCTGGAGATGGTGGAGGGGGACTCTTGATGCACCATATGGTCTTTTCTAGCCCTTGCACTGCGCTGAGGCTCGTGCTCTCATGTGACACACCATTAGCGAGTCACATGCAGCAGAAAAAAACGTTATGGCCAGCTCCTGCTCTTAGAGGCTATGATGACTAAACTAGCTAATCAAATCAGCATAAATTTGCAAACACCGTTTTAGCAGCTGTGACCATAAATATCATCAGCAGAATGTGAATAATCCCGAGCACAAGATGAGTTGAGTAATGGGTTCCCAATGGGCGTTGGAGCCATCAGTCCGCTGCCTGGCAACTCAGAGATGGGGGTGATGGGGGGGAGGTTTGATTGTGATGAGCCTGAAAGAGCAGATGCAGTTATCACGACAAAGCAGCTAGAGCAGACGCACCAGGAAAAAAAAACAAAACAAAACAAAATCATTTACTGAGAGAAATAATTGTGCTGGATGCCCTGTTCTTGCCCTGCTCTCTCCCAATTGCAGGCACATGTGCATGTTCCATGTGGAGAGATGTGTTTTAGCATTCCCAAAGTGACTCATTTGGCATTTTCCAGGGACCTGCAATAGACTCCCTGCACACACATACCATTTTGTCAACAAGCTATAAAAATAATCAGCCGGGGTGAAATTCACTGAGAACACAGACACCGAGGCTAAATTTGTTTTTAATTTGTGCCAGCCTCTGCTAATGGGAGCCAGGGTACAGGGCTCCCAGCACTAACAAAGGGGAGGGGGGGAAAGCTGCCAAAATTAACAGCAAATGGCAGTCTTAACCTCCCCTCTGGTGAGGACAAGCTATGCCCCTGGTCCCAGAGCAGATGGAGCAGGCTGGAGTGGGCATGGTGGAAGGACTACCCTGTGAACCACTCTGCCAGGGGCCCAGGGGAGAAGGTGGCTGGAAACACAGTCAGCTTCTATTCTAGCAAAGTGCTTCAGTGAGGGAAGTGGCTTTTGCAGCTCAGAAAAATGAGTCCACCTTCCTGCACCTGCCAGCATGAATCTGGCTTAGCTATATACGTGTGTGTGTGTGTATGTATATATATACACACACACACGTTTGCAAAAAACATAGGAGAAAAAACAGCCATGATGTTTCAGTCCTGATGGCTTTTGGTAGACTGTTAAAAATGTTTGGCTATTATGGACCATGTCTTGGTCTGATGATGATATCCCACCCGACTCTGAGGCAAAATCCAGAGTCTAAAGGGCAGGAGAAATATTGTATTGCATCTCATTGCATCAAAGTAACCTGTGTTTCCCAAGTTGTCAAAATCTCTTGAAGAGAAGGCCTGTGTGTGTGTATATCTATGAGACAGTTGCTACAGCTCACGCTGATAATGCAACTTTTAGCTGAGCTTTAAAACTGACTGCATTCACCAAAGTGACTGTGAGTGTTTCCAAGGAGCTGGCAGCCCAACCTGAGCTACCAAGTGTGTAGATACCCTAGGCTGCTAGTTTAAAGCTTAAGTATGCACAAATGCATGGCCACTGCAAATTTTATGCTTGCTCTGTTTCCTTAGTTATGGTAATTATTGTTATATTTATCTATCCAAAAGATTAAGCTGTGTCCAGAAACAAAGGACAGCCTTCCTGAGCTCATCAGAGAATTTTTAGATCTAGACTTTCGTAAGTAACTGGCAGCCATAGTGGACCACACAAAAGAATGGGATAAGTTCAGTGGAATTGTAGGTGAAACACGAAAGGAAGAAAGAGGGGGAGGGAGGGAAAGCAGCAGCTCTTCCCTAGCCAAGAAGCAAGTGACACAGCATCTTGACATGCTGATGGAGAACATCAAAGACAGGGGTGGTGCTGGGCGCTGGCTCCTCAGATCATGGCAGTCTCAGTTTACGCCAGGAAAGCTTGTAGCAGCCCTGGCACTGTGCACAGGGAGCGTCTCCGTAAGTATGTGGAAACACCCGTAATATGAAAAGGAAAATATCAGAAGCAAATGCAGGGAATCTAGCTGCCTCCCATACCAACACTTAAGGCGTGTCCCTCAGCAGCTTTCCCTAGAGAAGGTCTGTGGTTTGCATTTGTTTAGGGTTTTTTTTCACTTGTGTAGCATTTTAAATAACCTCCTTCCTTCTAAAGGGGAGTTTCTTTCAGCAATGTCTGTCCACTGAAGCTACCTCAGCTGTTAGCTGCCAACTGACCTGAAACACTTCTACAAGACAAACTACATGCCACTGGCACCAGATGTGAATGAAAAGATGGAGGGAAAAAAGCTGCATCTCTTGGTGCAGAAAAGGACTGGGGGAAGTCAGAACTGGGGAAAAGCTGGGCTGGAGTGGCAAAATCAGCATCAATATTTCTCCAGAACATGAAGATAATTTAGAACAAAAGGGTATGTTCAAAACATTACACTTGGATGAGCTTAATCTGAAAATGTACACCAAGATCTCAATCCAAGACAGCGTACCCATCCCAACCCAGACCTATCACTATTAACCAGTTTCTCCTTAAAAAACACATCCCAACTAGAACTCCAGTTACTGAAGCCAGGCTGCAGAATCACTGACAGAACCAGTACGAACTCCGGCATGCAGTTTAAAGCTTTTTTTCCAAGGTCCAGAAGATTCCAGCTTGCTTTCTTCAGCATGTTTCACTGCAGCATCAGACTCTGCATGCCTGCATTGTAGCTGGGGCCAGGGCCAGGAGGGGCCAGCTACTACAAAAGATTGTTCCTGTGCTATTCCTGGTTCAATTTGAAACAAAACGTACTAGAAATTTTGGAAGAACATCTGTTCCCATCAAGAGTCCAGCCCAAGCCTCCCAGACCTGCAAGCTCTGGGTAGTTCACTGAAAATGCAAGGGAACATCTCAATTTCTAGATGCAGACCTTTTGGCAGCACTTGCTGCTCTTTGCTGTGCACACAGAAACCTTGTCCTTTGTGACCCTCTGCATACAAAAATTTCAGTTCTTGGGCTTTCAGGGGAAGCAGAAAGGATGTGCTCCCCAATTCTGAGAATACTGACACTAATTTTGATTAATGTGCTTGTTTGAGGGGGAAGAGATATGGCTGTTATTTCTTTCTGATGCAACAGCACATCTCAACCATCTTCCATCCCAAGAGCTGCCACAGGGCCCACGTGACAGGATCCTACCCAGACACTAGCCATCGGGTTCATGAGATAATAAAACCTTTCTTTGGCTCTCTGTGCCTTCAGGCAGGACATGACTTGGAGCAAGCCCACCCACAACAAGCAGCATGTCTGTGAGGAATAAACCAGCTGGGGTGCCATGTGATACCTTCCCCTTCCAGGGGATTTCAAAAGTGAGCATCCTCGAGCAGCTCTTGTGCTGCTGCAGGGAGGCTGGGCTCCTCTCCAGCCAGACATCACCTGCCCAAGTAACTCCCCTTCAAGTCCAGCCCTGTTCCAAGTCTGAAATGTACAGAAACAATTTTTTCTGGGACTACAGCAGCTCTAGACCACATGGAGACTGGAGATTGCCACATCACTGCATGGACATGACATATAAAATAGTAATTTGTGGTTAAGACCTTGGAGTTTAAATAGATAATAAACAAAGCAAGAGAAAATCTATTGCTGTTTCTACTCTAGTGTGGAAGCAGTGAAAAATATTGACAATATCTCAGCTGAAGTTACAGTGATGATATTTGCCACACTCTTGGGCCTGTAAGGCCAATATCACAACCAGTCCCATCCAGGCAGATGGGGAATGAGCAGAGTAAACATGGGTTGATCTGCCCTTAGGAGCTGTGTCTGACAAGCACTTTACAACCAGCATTCTAAGATAAACCTAAATTAGGTGACAGTTTACCTCAAAATGCCATGAATCCTTGCCATTTAGGAAGTGGTTGCACAGAGCTCCTCACAGTGGGCTGGGGGTCTCCAGGAGGGGCAGGGCTGAAGGCAGAAGCATTTTTGAGCAGGTCACGCTGGGACCCAGGGAAGGGGTTGGTGGGTCAGAGCCCCTCATTGCCCATATCAAACCTCCCATGAGGCTTAGCTGCAGCTGGTGGAGCAGGATGGTTTCCTTCTGTTCTCTGCCCATTACTATTACCAGGGAGCACACAACAAGGGGGAATACTTCTGGATAAATCCTATTGCCAGAAAGAGGATGTGACATGTTCCTGCAACAACCCAATTAGAGAGAGGTGCGTGCAGCAGAGTTATCTGCTTCACACTCCATATTTTTTCCCAGCAGCAGGAAAAAGGATTTCCTGTCACCCACTAAATCATCAGTGTTTCTTGCCTGGTTGTTTCTAGCACAGCTTTATTATCCCTTACACTAACTTTTGGGGGCACTGTTATTTCTTCATGAGAGAAGATCAGAGTTTGAAGTTTCATGATTTTTTTTTCTTTTGGTCATCCACTCTAGTTCTGTTTCATTTTATTCCTGGTAGGGGAACCAGTGGCACCAGTGACATTTCAAAGCAGCACATTTGCTGCATTGTTGCTCAGAAGAAATTAAGGTCCTGTCTATGCACTTGCCCTCTGAAAACAACTCCAAAATCCACGGCATTAAAAAAAACCACCCACTGATTCACAGAAGCACAAAGACACAAGTTATTTCAAAGGAAGACCATGCAAAATAAACCTATCATTAAATACAAGAGGCTAGAATCAGAGATCCCATCTCTGATTGTATTAATTTCCTAACAGAACTTTTGCCCAAGTTAGAGCTGCTGGGTCATGCCCATTATTTTCTCACAGATACCTTTAACCCAAGCAGGATCACCAATGTGACATCTTGAGCACACATGCAAAAGGCTTTGATGTAACATATGCTTAATCCTCACATACAGAGATACTGTCTCATAACAGGTATAACTGTACACGTACATGTATTGGGGCCAGCAAGAACCACCTTGGAGCAGAGGCACAGAGTTGCTGAAGTTACCTATCTATGTCTCTGGGCCAGACAGAGCTGAGGCTGAGTGCAGCCCACGCTGCCGTCTCGCAGGCGCTGGGGCTTGGCTCTGGAGGCCAGCACACAGCCTCACAGATCTCAGGGCTGGGAGCGTTTCACCACCAATGGCACCAGTGCTGCTGTGGGAGGGTCAGGACTCAGTGAGACTAGGGAATATGACAGTTATGCTTCACTCAGGTTAGAAACAATAGGAATAAAACCAAGCTTGAACACAAGCACGTCTCCACCCAAAGCAAAGCCATATGCAACTCAGCTCAGGAATGAGAACTATGCAGCCAGAGGTTTCCTCTAGTTATTGTTTTGGGTTTGGGCTGCTCAGGGGAAGGAACAGAAAACAGAGGGTGCAGGAAAGAAGCTGAAAGCCAGGCACAGCCACAGGAGCCTCAGGCCGACCTCAGGCCCTGGTTTCAGGATGCAGGGCAAGAGGCAGTGATGCTCTCTGCAGCTGTTCTCTCACCCTCTGCTGCTCCGTGCTGCCCTTGTACTTCAGCTGTACCAGTACAACAGCTTATGTGGCACTCATGTTTTTGTGACACGCTCGTGTGGCATCAATTTCACTACACAGTAGAGCAGAAGTGACAATCCCTAAACAAGAATTGTATTAAAAAGAGCGAACTCCAACCCAATTCTTTTTTCCCCAGAAAGACACACCCAAAAATATCCAAAATATTGAGGTTGTCATTTCAATTTAAAAGATGTAACCTGAAGCATATTATGTGCTTTCTAAGGCAGAGCACAGTTTTTCTTTCCCTCTTGAACAGATTAGGCTTGGCATTTTTTCAGCGTAACGTACAGCCACTCACCACTACCCTGATGCCTCCCCAGACCTGGTGGGAATGCAGGCCTGTGGAGCAATCACTGGAGATTCATGGATGTTGACCTCTTAACTAATAAGCTTCAACAAACTGTGCCTAGAATCAGAGGTAAACGATTGCACTGCTACTGGCCATATTTCCTTTCCAACATCACCACTGAGCTCCCAGCAAGCACAGCAGTACTTCACTGGGTGGAAAGTTAGCTCACCATGCTTCTCATTCCAACTCCTGGCTTTTTCAGTGCAGACAGTAGAGACTCAGGCAGCAGTGGTTTTGTAATTAAGCTGATTTTAGTTCAAAATACCAAGGAAAGGGGTATTTTCACTTTGTCCCCACTCCTGTCCCTACCTTTGTCCTTCTGTTGGCATGAGCATTAGCCAAGCCATGGAACTGATCCAGCTGGAAACTCTGTTTGTCTTTTCCCTTTCTGCTAGGTTAGTTTTCAGAAAGATCAGATTCCTAATCTGGCAGATCACTCGAGAGCTGCTTTTGGCACCAGGGAGAGGACATAACCCAACAGCACAGACTTCGATCAGCTGAAAGCAGGGAGAAACCTACAGCAGTGGAGAATACCCAGAGCCCACCCTGTACCCACCCATGCAAAGATCTTCTGTCTGCAGAAGGCAAGAGGCTTTTTCCAGGGCACTGTTCTGCTCCAGGGGGGGAATAGGCATGTTTTGGGTAGTGATGAGACACCACCTCCCATCTCTACCTGCTATACTGCCCCTTCTCAGCTCTTTGATAAAGCCTAGGGCTTCACTCCAGCCTTCCTCTCAGATCAGTATCTTTCTTTAAAGAGTACCATGCCTCTTACCCAGGTACTTTCTGTCCTTCCAGACACCCATGTATTTACCAGCAGCCACAGACACTTACTTGTAAGATATGCATGTGCATGCCCAGGGCAGATAGATGCAAACACAGACCTAAAATATAACCAGAATACTCTGGTTCCCCCAGGCTGAAGAAATGGGCTGTACTGCTCTGAGCTATTACTGCTAAGCACACAGTGTTTCTATGGCTACACCTTCCTTGGCACTTTCACCCCTGCATTCAGTTTGTCTGTCGGTCTCTCTGCCTCTCTGCCACACACACACGAACTAGACATCCCTTCTTTTCTCAGTCAGCCACCTCCTCTCCACTCCAAATAACACCTCCACTCTTCCTCCACATACAGCCTAAAAATTCAGAGTGGCTGTTTCTTGAGACCCAACAGGAGAGGGGGAAAAGACTTCTGGTCCAAACTGATTTCGGATGCCAGACACCCCACAGCAAAGGTCCTGAGCCTCCACGTTTATTTACAGCAAAGGTGGAGCTAGTAATGTTTACTGGAGTTCTTTAGTGTTATTTATGGTGGCATGAAACCAAAGCAGCATGCAAAGAGCAAGCAGACCCCTTTGTCCCCCAAGCTGCTCACAAGAGGCTAGAGAGCTGGTATGCTGAGTGATAATAAAGAAGAAAATACCTCCCAGGGATGTTCTAACAAGAAACCTCATGCAGAGGGGGTCAGCAGTACCTTGGCCTCAAGGTGATTTGTTTAGCAGAGTGAAATGAAGATATCGGTGGGATGTTGGGGAAATGCTAATGGCTGGGAACAGCTCATGTCAAGCTGAATAAATCCCTTGCTCTCCATTCTGAAACACAATGGCACATGAATGACTAAGCAATTCTGATAACAATTCAACAGACAAATGTAAGCTTGCTTTGATTAAACATGACTTCTGGAGCCGTTTCAGGGCAGCTAAAGACACATCAGCCTGCCTCTCTCATCCCAGTCCTCCTAGCAACCTAGCCAGGGCAGAGAGACATTTATTTCAAAACAACTATAACTGATTTTTTTTCTAAAGCAACTGGAACTCCTGTAATGTCTGAACTAACTCTAGATTTATGCAAGTACAGCTGGGCAGGGGAAAAAAAGCAAAATAGCCCCTATTTTAAGAAGTCAGCTTCACTGTCACTTTCCCTTGCTAGATCACAGTTATCCCTAGCGCAGTAATAACACAGTCCAATTGGAGATATAGGTGGAACCAGGTCATGTAATTACTACATTTCCACATATATTCTTGTGTATTTGCAGTACTGAAATAACACTCTCCTAGTGCAAGGTTAGTCCAGACAAACAGTTCAGTTTAGGGATGTGGCTAAAACATGTAGCTGTGCTTTTATATGGTGCAGGTCTAACCCATTTTTTAATTGCGTTCATGTCTGTGCTGTAGGATGGTCCTTTAAAAATGATAATGAATCCTTTTATTTTTGCAGAGAACATTTACATGAGCAGCTTTTCCAGATTTGAACCTTCTACCTCACCAACCTCCAAATCAGTTCTGAATGATGAAAGAAATAACCTCATGCGCACACATGGGCTTATAGCCTTGTCTTCAGTCAGTTGTGAAATAAGCTGCTCAGTGCTGCATCCGTAATGGGGACTGCAGTGCAGATGGCAAAGCACAGTTACAACTCGTACTGTGCCTCTGCCAACAGAGGTGTATGATGCAAGCAGAGCAGCTCAAGGAAACGTAACACACTAGCAGCAAGGAAGGGAACAGAGACAGCTACTCTGAAGCATTTTCACCTTTCTATCTATAGCAAAGGCTATCTAGAGTAACAATAACATGGAATGATGTCTGGAAGATCCTGAGTGAAATACTGTCTGCACTGCAGTCCATGGGAATTAGGATTTCACCCTGTGATCAGAGTTAGGCTGTGTTTCAGCTATGCTTATTGCTCTGTAGTTGAGAGAATGTAAGAAGAGAAAGCAAGAATCTCCTGCACCTCCACACTACTGATCTGTTGCTGATCACTAAGAAGGGAAATCGTCCCTTGCAAATGTCCACAGCCACCACCAGTCCCAGGGGCCTCATTGTTGCATTTGACCATAGTCTGGGACAGTTAGTGGTAATGTTTTTTATCTAATTCCACTCTAAATAAAGCCCTTTGGCTGCTTTCCTTTCTTCTGGGCTAAGAACAAGCATGTGGAAGCAATCTCCTTGTATATACATAATCCACATCTACAAGAGTACTGTTGAGTCTGTTCTGCCTGGGTTACTGTGAACCGAGGCTATTTCTTTAGCTGTAGTAATTGGCAGATGCTGTGTCCTACAGTCACAGGTCTCAGAGGAGTCATCTACACTGAGCATGCACAAAAAATTCATAGAGATGACTGCATGTTTGTCTATAGGTATAGATGTGTAAACATGCACAGCAAGCAAGTAGAATACAGAAGAGTCCCACTTGACCCTAGCTACAGAGGGGAATTCTCAACTGATCTTTGCAGCTCCCATACGATAGCACAAAGCCACTTTGCAAAATCACCAGGTCGGCCCTTATAGCTTTGTTATTTCCAGTATTCTTTGAGAGTTTCCTGTGATGCCTGATTTGCTTTATTAGAGAAACCTACTCAAAGGGATTTGTGTGCGTGCTCAGCTTGATTTGTGAACTCCAACAGGAGGGGCAGCCAGTAAAATTAATGAGGTTTTGGGCAAATTATTGCACATGCAGACCCAGAGACATAAAGCATTAACTGACCGTCTAATTAACAAAGGCCACGTGCCCGATTAAGCATGCAAACGCTCCTGCTTAGACACACACATTGACACACATTAATGTTTCAGTAAATTTGCAACTGTCTGTTTGGAACGATGATGAAGCACACAACCTGCTTCCATAAACACTTTTCAGTATGCAGAAAATATATACACGAGATAATCTGCTGCCCATTTCTGTAATGAGCGCGAATTCTTTCTGGAAAGCAACACAGCAGGTCTCCAGGCTCATGCAGGCACTGCTTTAAAATCACCTTCTAGAAGGGGGCAAACGAAGGACAAAGAGGCCTTGAAAGAAAAGTTTTAACTCCATTTCAGTCATCTTGTCATTGCAAGTGAAGGGCTGCTTACATCATCATACTAGGTGATAAGGGTCAGGGGCATATGGTCCTGTTCCTAACTCTGCTATGTTCTTATCACATAACACTCACCCTCTGGATCTTCATCACCTTCCTGATTAAAGCTGAGGGGTTTTTTTAAATTCATGGCCATAAAAATAAGTTAAATAAAAAGAGAAAGAGAGAGAAAACCAAACAAGAGCTAGAAACAGCAATGTCTCAGATGTGGTGGTTACAGTACAGGATACCTGTTCTGTATCAGTTCACTTAACTCAATTAACCCTGCTGCCAGATCACATCATTTTGGAACATGGATATGATCACTCAGCTGGGGATGCCAGGAAGGCAAAACTCTGGAAAGCTAGTAGCAATCTCAGGGTGCCAGAGAAGAAATTTTCAGCATCAACTGCAGACCCATGCTTATGGTTCAGCAGGGGCACTGCTGCACAGAGCAGCAGTCAACCTGCAGAGGGTATTGCTGAGAGTGCTAAAAAGGTAATGCAAGTGTAAGAGAGCTGTGAAGGATCATGGTCACCACGAAACAGGGAGGCAATCTGAACTTCTCACCCTCTGAGCCTTGAATGACTAAATCCTGTCCTCTGCTCCTCTCTGTGCACCTCTGCTATCTGCAGTGGGAACTGCACAGAAAATATCTGAGCATTCACTTTGCATTTGCTTGTGGCTGGTAGGTTGACTGAAATTCAGGGTTTCCCTCAAGCCCATGACTCAGCCCTACTCCCCTCAAATGCTCAGACACTCAGTTTCTCAAAGGAGCCAGGAAGGCCAAGGGTGGGTGTTAGGAAAAACTAGTTGTATCTGTGGTGTGTTTTCTTGTGGCTGGAAGGTCTCCAAAGACATTTCAGGTGCTGATGAGACTTTCCAGCACATCCATTTAGAGTCTGCAGTTTCCCCTCCTTCCTGCATTATTTACCATACAATGCTGAGCTGCTTAAAGGACTGTTGCAAGCTATTTTCTGAATCATCCTTTCCTCTCTGTTCTGTTTCATGTAATAATATCTCCAAAATCTATTTTGGGAGTGGTGTTTTGCAGCGGAGGGTTGTTTTGTTTGTTTTCTCCAACTGTTCTCTTGCAGACACAGAAAGTTGGTTCATTATTGTAAAGTTGCTGACAAGGACAGGGTTACATGCCCCATGTCCTGACAGTCTCTGCTTGCTTGACTGTCCTCTCTGGAGTAGGGATGTTGAGGCTCACAATGACAAGTGCAAGGCTATGCCTCTTAATTTGTTGCTTCTGATTATCAGAGCTGCAGGCAAAGGCTTGTTTTCAGAGTTGCTTGGGGATGACAGGTCACATTGATTTCTTAGAGCAAGGTCTCTGATAAAGATTTGGATTCCTGAATTATTCTTATACCATGCAGAGCATCTTGGCAGCCTGACTATTAAAGGAAAAAGAGTGTGGACTTTGCCAGCAGCTGTGTTAGAGAACAGAAAACAAAACAAAACAAAAAAACAACAAACCAAAACCCAACAAAACAAAACAGGGGTTATATTTTGAGCTGGCCAAATTTGAAAATGCTTTTTTCAGAAACACCCAGAAATTCTGAGTCTTTATACCTCAGACCTTATCCTGGAACCAAAGATACATTTTGCATCAGAAAGACTATACTTAATTTGCTACCTGAACTCCAAGTTTCTCAACCACTCAACACTCACATTAGCTTTTTATTTCAAATTTAGTTGCCCTGCTGTTACCCTAAGAGCATCTGACTAGGAAGTGATTGCACTTGCACACCACACGTTCAAAGCCAGAGTGCTTTGCTTGCTTCAGCGGTTTTTGGTGAAGTTCAGTGCAGTTCTCAGCTTTGAAGCATAATTGCCCTACTACAGCAGTGACTCCAGTCTCCAAAGGCCAAAAGGAGAAAGAGAAAGGAGGGAGGTGGGAGGACAGCTGAGGATAGCACATTTCAGATGTAGGATACAATTATTTCTTTTTTGGAGGCCTATTGCTAGATAATGCCAGAGAACTGGACAGCTGAAACAAGAAAGCAAATATAAAACTGAAGATGACATTAGAAAGCACACACACCCAGACACCATGGCAGGCAAGAGCTGGGGGACCTGTGTAATCAGAGCTATAATGATTCCATAATTTCACATGCAAACATAATTAGTTGAGGTACATTCTTTGACATCTAGAGATTTGCAAAATTAGGGTCAAGCGGGTTCATTTTTTTTAATTGCTCTCATTTCCCTCTCCCTCCACCCCTGTGTTGTTTCTTGTCGCTTTATAGCCTCCTCCCTGGGCTAAATTCATCCCTGGGGTAATCCCCTTTTAAAAAAACCTCCATGAATTCTAGCCTTTGTACCTTGGAAGCATGAAAACATGGCAGCAAATAGCTTTCTGCCTCTGTGACTGGCCTGTCATGTGTCTCAGCACATCTGAAGGACTGTGTTCAGCTTGTCAGCTGTAAGAACCAATTTTTTTTCCCAATTCCTTGGGAAAAAAAAAATTAAAAAAAATACATTTCAAACTGTAGGCTGCTCCCTGCTTCCTACATTATTGCTGTTAAGTGCAGCAACAGCAGATAGCAGGAAACCAGCCTCCCTAATTCCAGCCAGATTAGTGTCCGCAGTTTCAGATGGCAGCAGAATGTGCAAGAGGCAATTTAAATATGCAGCCAGATTTCATTAACTAGTTTGAGTCCACCTAACTGACCCAGCCAGGAGGAAAAGCCCTCTGTGTTCAGACATCCTGTAAAATGGTCTCTCTCAAAGATGATGCTCACTCGGATTAGGCACGTCAGGAATTTGAAGTGTTTATACCTTTGCTGCCACAGTACTACTTACATGATGATCCTCACTTATCTAGTGCAGAACTGTAGCACCCACAGTTTATCAATAGACTTCAAGTTCCCATGATTGCTCCAAACATGCATCACTTGCACTTTCTCTGTCCCTGGGAACTGCATAACAGCAGCTTCATAAACAGAGCCCAAGTCTGTGCAAACAGCTTCCCATTCAGAAGCCACAGCCCAGGTTGGGGCCAGTGGAGCTAAATTAAGTGGCCGGGGAGTATAGTTTCAGCTTACATGGAAATAGCCAAGTTGAACAAAGCCCACAGCTTCAGCATAGCAGAATATTCAAAAGCCCAAAGACATGTCCAGCCACACATTGTCTGGCTGGCAGTGTTTGAACATGCCTCCCTAGGCTCTCTGCACTGAACACACAATGGCTGGAAATTACTGTGGGCATACCTAGTGCACACATATGTAGAGGTACCAATTATCTGTGCCCTTCGCAATACAAGGCACAGCATTGATTTCCTAACTAAGCAACAGGCAGAGGTACAAGTGATAGAAACTTTACATAAACACACCCACATGCAGCAGACATTTCTGTGTGCTACTTTGACCATAAACCCAGAAGATACATGGGCATCACATGGAAGATTTGTCTTAGAAGACCTGAGGAGAAGGCATTGAGTATCCAGGTCCAGTGCCTAGGTTTGGAGTGGCTATGTACAATCTTTTCCTTCTCCAATTCATAACCTTTCAGTATAGCCTGGGAAGGCTTAGTGCCACACATCCCCTGGTCCCTGTGATGGCAAATCCAGCAGCTCCATAGCTCCTGAGTTATGTCACACATCCATGTACACAAAAGCCAGTGCAGCTGTGGGACATTTATGCCCTGTCATTGCTGAAGGGTCCCTTCTTCAGGCTGTTGCTTTAGTTAGATTAACAGCAACACCCTGCGTTGGTTCATCTGCAGAAGACCTTCCTAAAGCCATAAGGACTGAAGATCCCTCAAATGTTGTTGGTTTTAACAAAAGCTTTAATTAGTAAAAAAAAATCAGCCACTTTCATCCAGGATCATTCCACCCTGAACTGCCCCCCGTACCAACTCTACACGCTTATGGACATGCAGTACAGCTTTTGAAGGCTGCTATAGAACATAATGACATGGATCTGAAATCAAAACCAAAATACAGGTGTTTCTTCAATCCAAACCAACAGGTTTTAGGGGCTGAGTCACATCTACTACCCTAGGAAGCTACAGCCAGCAGTGCCAGGCCATTTTGTAGGCTGGCAAGGGAGGACACTATCTGTTCCATTAACAGAAGTGAGAAGCCATCCACTGACATCCCATTTTAGAGGTCAACAAGATAAACTCCATTAAAATGGAATCTAGGATGCCAGGGGACAATCTGAAAAGACACTATACAGTCTGGCAGCAAAGGCAACAGAGTTCCAAAAATATAAATCACGTTAAAGCATATGCAGCCCCAGCAAAGAGGACACCTGAAGTTTGCCCATATGGCTGCTCCTCTGGGACAGGGCTGTCTGCTGCTGGCGTGCAAATCAAAGCCTTTGCATCTCATTACCCAGGCTGGGAGACATCAGTCAGGGCTAGGATGAGTGGCTGAGATTCCCCCAGTGCTCTAGCAGGGTGACAGTTTGGCAGCATCAGCAGTCAGATTGGCCTTTATCCTTCACAGATGTTGCTGTGCTAAGGATGAGGAGCTGTTTATTTTACAGGATGATGGTGTCTTGGCCTTTGGCACACAGCCTAATAGCCCAAGGTCAGCTCTTCATATAATGTAGGGTTTCTTTGGCATCCCTCCCAAGCAGCCACAGCACTCTTGGTTGCTGCACTGGTGAGGCAGGAGGGGAGGTGGGAAGCATCCCTATGAGGGGAATCCTCTAAGTCTGCAACGCTCAGGGTTTGCACAGCCCAAGCCAGTGACACTGGAGCTCCTCAAAGTTTACATATCCAGATGGCAGCTATGGATCAGACGCTTTAGGTGTAATAAAAGAGAAAATGTCATGTTAATCTTCCAACATCTCCTTTTCTTGTCATAACACCATTCATCTCCACTGACTCCATTTCAGGTGCGACTAGATTGGAGTGTGTGCACTGAAGCCTTGGAAAAAAGTATTTCCAATCTATAAAAGAGATTATTCTCTCTGCGTGTTCTACAAAGCAGTAACAATGTTTCCTTAATAAGGGCCAAATCTTGTGTCACTTGTACTTGTGTTCATATGGAGTAACTGCACTCAAATTGTGTTCTTAATAGTATTAATTTCTAGAATTGTCAACTCACTACTTGAAGAGTTTCTAAGTATTCAGTACTAAGAAGAGCGTGGCCAGCAGATCCAGAGAGGTTATTCTCCCCCTCTACTCTGCCCTGGTGAGGCTCCACCTGGAATACTGTGTCCAGTTCTGGGCCCCTCAGCTCCAGAAGGATAGGGAGCTGCTGGAGAGAGTCCAGCGCAGGGCCAGCAAGATTAGTAAAGGAGTGGAGCATGTGCCCTAGGAGGACAGGCTGAGAGAGCTGGGTCTCTTCAGCCTGGAGAAGAGGAGACTGAGAGGAGACCTCAGTAATGTCTACAAATATGTTAAGGGTGAGTGTCAGGAGGAGAGAGCCAGGCTCTTCTCAATGGCATCCAATGTTAGGACAAGAGGGAATGGGAGCAAGTTGGATCATAGGAGGTTTAGTGTTAAGATGAGGAAAATCTTTTTCACAGTGAGGGTGATGGAGCACTGGAACAGGCTGCCCAGGAGGCTGTGGAGTCTCCTTCTCTGGAGACATTCCAGAGCTGCCTGGACACATTCCTGTGTGACCTTGTCTAGGTGATCCTGCTCTGGCAGGGGGGTTGAACTAGATGATCTTTCTAGGTCCCTTCCAACCCCTAACATTCTATGATTCTATGACTCTCCAATGAGTTCCAGTGGTGCAAATGAAATCAGAATCTAGCTTAATTTTAATACAGAGAACAGAAGAGGATCGAAAAGAGCTTGGCACATCTCTGTCTTCATGGAAAAGCTCTGACTACAAGGTTTCCTATTTCTAGTTTTGGGGAAATTTTGAAAGGATTCTGCTCCAAGTGACAACTTTCCACTTGAGTTGCACTTCCACACAGCCCACAGAACCCAGCATTCCCTAAACAGTACACGTAGAGCTCCTGAATGCTGCAATACAGAGGTTCCTGTTTGCTCATTTTAAACACTGCACTAAGCAGTGTTCCCCTATATCTGCTACTGCCCATTTTGCACAAACTTTTGATAAAATCAGCTCTTAGACTTCATATAGTGACTAGTAAGAAGACATACCTAGGAATCCTCACCTTGAGAGCCATGCTGAGTTCATTGCATTTGAACAATGGGAAATATAAATACTGCAGGAAGTACTGAAGCAAACAACACCTTATTACTCTAGAGAATCAGGAGAAAATAGTTTAAAATTGGCTTTATCGTCACCTACAAGTCCACCCCTCTCACCAAGCTTTAGTGAAGATTCATATTCCTATGGACCAATATAAATCAAACACTATTTTTAAACACATCTTACAGTCACACTGTCCCAACTGTTTTGCATGACAGAGCAACCAAGGGAGCAACATGAGAGAAAATTATGATGCAGAATTACAACATGAGGAATAGATTTGTGCTTCAGATCCAAAGCCCTCATAGGAAAGAGTAATCTCAAAAGGCAGAGGCAAGGAAAAAAGGAAAAGCTGTAAGAAATGGGGCTGGAGCAGAGCTAGAGAGTTGACAAGGTAGAGAGAAACTAGAAGGGAATGTTTCATAAAATGGATTAAGCTGTAGGAGCTGAAAGCATTAGAGGCAAAGGCTTGGGGCAGAGGGAGGGCACTCAAGGACACTGCAGCAGAACCTGCAGGCTCTTGAAGCTTGTGCTGAACTTTCTGTTCCCTGCTGCCTGTTTTGGAGCGTGTTCTGGGGATGCCTCCTCTTGGGAGCTCGCCTGCTGGAAGAAGGTTATGAAGCCACAGCTCAGCAATGCTTATGTTGTAGCATGACAGCAGTGCATAGGCATGCTGTGACGCAGCATCTCTGTATAGCACTGAAATGTCATGCTGGGGCAAAGGGATGGGATTTGCAGGGTTTACAATTCCAGGGACCCTTTGTGGCCCACAACAGTAGCCACTCAGTGAAAGTGAAATTCAGCTGTTTGCTTCTAGAAAGGATTGGAGCAGTTTCCTCAGGTCTGTTCCATGTGTTGCTTAATTCTACCCCACTCTGCAAACTTCCTCAAGCTGGGATTTTTACCTGCTCTGTGCACAATAAATCTAAGCAAAAAAAGAAACCTCATATGGTTTGCCCAAATCTCTTCAGGGATCCCAGAGGTCATTACAGAAGTTAGTAAATATTAACAAACTCTCAAGGCAGCATGTACAGCCAGTGTGTCAGACCTGGGAAGTTTCTTCTTCTCCAGCATACAAGGTGAGGGGCTGTCTTTGGCAAGTTGATGCCAAACGTCAACTAGAGGCAACCTGGAGCTGTTGTGCATGCTCATTAACACAGCCCACTGAGAGCAGAGGGTGCTGGATGGCTCTCCAGCAGCAGCACAGCACACTCAGATCTCTGTTTCTGTGTTAGCCCACATGCCAGAGGCAGCTGGGCAGTGTCTGGAGCACAGGGTCATAAAAGGGGAGAGACGTTGTGCTGAGCTGCAAAAGGTAGAACTAGCAGAAGTGAGGAGGCAAGACAGAAGCCAACCATGTGAGTCACACAGGGAATCCTGTGTGGGAATGCCAACAGGTCTCTAACATGAAGCTCTGGCAGGAGAGCTGGGACCCATGTGCCAGCTTTGCCAGAGCAGCATTGGGAAAGCCCCAGTTTTGCCACCTCAGTGCTCCCCTCCAGAGGCTCTACCTTTTGCCTTGTGCTCCTAAATGCCATGTGAACCTTCAAGGGAGGTGGGCCAGGGAAAATCCAGGCTCAGCAGTTCTGTGTGCCAGGGGCCTATCCTCCATGCAGGAGTTTTTTGTTGTGGCACATGCTGTTTTCATTTTCCAGAAAGGAGTAAAAGTTAACAGCTTATTTCTTGGGAAAGGGCAAGGAGTGCCTCTTCAGTCAGCCTGCAGTGACCTGAGCTCTGGAGGATGGAGAGGAGGAGGCTGACACTTCTGTACTGCTCATCCCCTTATTAGAAGCAAGCTGACATTCACCTCACCCGTATGTAGGATGGACACAGATGCCAGGTCACAGAAAGCATGAGGGCTATTTACAGTACAAATGTCAAGAGTACCTCAGTCCTGCAGGATACACAGATGGCTGCTGCTCCCACCTAGGTACAGACAGTAAATCCTGCAGGAGGGGTTCTGCCTCTTCTCCCCCCACACCAGATGTGATCCATCATCAAACCCTGCTCCTTTGACTCACTAAACTTACTTTCCTAAAATGATAAATCTGCCTCTAAGTAAATGCCATTGAGAAAGTTTCAGCCTTAGGAGAAGGATTTTGAGAGCACTGTGCTTAGATAAGCAATCTGCACTGAATCCTAACTAGAACATCTCATGGGCAAACTCACGGTAATTATTATATAAGAAGTAGTTTAATATGAGATTAAGTTCCTGCATCCTTTGTACTCCACAGACAAAGTACAAGAGGCAAGCGAACAGAGGAGCTTTATAATTGTCTCATGTCCACACACATGACTGTTACTGCTGCTCAGTTCTTAAATAGCACCACACAAACCCTAAGTCAGAACTCCCTGTACACCCAATCCTTCCATTAACTCCTCTATGCAACAAATGCAGGATTGGACACCATCATACAGGGCCAAGCCACTATCCTTCCCATATTCTCTGCTTACTGGGAACCCTGTGAAAGGCTCACACTGAAATCTGTTACTGTAATGAAGCAGATACTATTGCTCATGAAAGTAAGCTGCACAGACTGATTTGTTTTGGTAGGGTTGCTAGGGAGCACTGGTTACTATTATTGATTTTTTTAAGGCCTCTGAACTACTTCTCAAAACAAGTTATTCCATGCGCACCAGAAGCAATGAAGCCTGGTTTCCTGCAGCTTTGCGTCCTTTGTCCCTGAACTTTTTTCCCAGTGCAATGTCCCCTTCGTCTCCCAAAAGCCAGGATCTCCCTCCCACACCTCCCTTCTGCTTGCCAGAGCAAGAGGGAGCAGAAGTGATAGCTGGGTCACATCTATAAACTTGTTTATTGGCTGGCTGGGAGCCACAAACAGTGGCTGATTGCAAAACTCTGCCTGTTTTGCTCTCTCTGGGGAAACTAAGTTTTGGACTTTCTCTACTATCCAGTCATCAGTTTTCATAAAATTTGTAGGAACTTCATTCTCCTTGTGATTTGATGAGTCTAGCTGAAATCTGGCCAAAAGCTTTTTCTGAGGGGAAAAGGAAGCAGTGGATAGGCAGGCAGTCAAGCTGCACAATCTGGACATTAGGCTAAAAGCGTGTACAATCAGGAACTACCTAGACTTTGCAACAAGACACCCAAGGAAAAAACAACTCATTAAGTCCCAGGTACAGCTACACATACGATACTAAGTATCTGAGAATGATTCTTCTGGCACAAACTATTTAATGAACACACCTAGGACCTGCCAAGGGTGACTGTCAGAACACTGATGGGACGAATATTCATACATGTTGCAATTTAAATGACACAGATACCAGGGTCCAGAGTGCAGAAGCAAACCAAAAAGATCTGAGAAACCCAAGCCTTGAACCTGATCACTTGTTAATGTTAGATTTGCACCTCTTCTACACGGCAGGAGAGTTAGGTAGCCTTCACTTTCTCACATTTTCCTTTTAAGAGGACCATTATGGGAAATCTTCTCATGGTTGCTAACAAACATTCAGCTGCTTCAGCACTAACAACACAGGGAGAGTGTAGGTGAGAGGCACCTGTGAATAAGCTGCACTTGTATATGTGTAACAAGTGAGAAAAGGGTAGTGCATGTGGGTGCAGAGGCAACAAGCCCAGTGCACTTGATCTGCTCATCTAGCCACCTTTGCTACAAATCTGTGATTAAATATAGAAACAACCATACTCAGGAAAAAGCAGGTCTATGAAAACACACATCATACAGTCACAGAATCACAAGACTGGCTGAGGTTGACACAGACCCCTGGAAGTCATCTGGTCCAATCCCCTGCTCAGGCACGGCCACCCACAAATGGTTGCCCAAGACCACGTCCAGACAGCTTTTAGTATATCCAAGGACAGAGAGGTTGCACACTCTCTGGGCAATCTGCTCCAGTGCTTTGTCACTCCCACAGTAAGGAACTGTTTCTTGATGTTCAGACAGACCCTCTCCTGTTTCAACATGTACCCATTTCCTCTTGTCCCACCACAGGGCACCACGGAAAAGAGCCTGGCTCTGTCTTCTTTACACCCTCCCTTCAGGTATTTGTACATATTGATGAGATACCCTCTGAGCCTTCTCTTTTCCACACTTTTCCCAGCTTTCAGCTTCTCCTCATGGGAGAGGTGCTCTAGTCCCTTAATCATCTTAGCAGCCCTTCACTACACTCTCTTCAGTAGCTCCACATCTCTCTTGTCCTGGGCAGCCCACAGTTGAACCCAATGCTCTAGACATGCTTATGAGCACAAATTCAGAGTACCTTAGGAACAGTCAAGAGGAGAAGGGCAAACATTTGGATACGTGACTATCTTCCTAAATGTAGAGACTACTTCTCTTTGCCTTCCTGCTCTGATATGACTCTAGGATGAATAGACTTTGGGAAAGAGGAATTTGGTGACAGGGAAAAGGAACCAGGACCTGGACATGCATTGGCCTAGAGAGCATGTCTGTGCACCATTCCCAGGCTCTCAAGACAGGGCTGAGGCAAGCAAGGACAAAGCAGCAGCTATTAGATCAATATCTCAAGGAGGTCTTCAAACATTTCTTATCATCAACAGGTAGAAGAATTTCATCTCGTGTGAACAATTCATTCCTCAGAGTCCCACCACATCCAGCAAGACTATATTTATATTGAAAAGTATTTTTATTGACTCTTCTCTCTCAAATAATTGATAAGCCCTTACTGCTGTCCCACTTTCATCGGCCTCAGCCCCAGCTGTGCCCAAGGTCTGGTCTAGTTCCAACCCATTTCATTATCTAAAGCACCAGAAGCAGGTGGTGTTTACAGGACTTGCTAGAAGAAACTGAATTTCTGCACAAAGAATACAAATCTGAAGGCCACACTGGGAAACATAGCTTACTCAGAACAAACACTATTCAGCATATTTGATTATGTACTTCTTTGCTGTCTTATTCGTATTGCATTTCTTTTTCCTTCTTCTTTCCCATTCCTGCTCTTATTCCTCATTGCCCTTTCCTCTCTAAAGGACAGTCAGCATTCGTTGAAGTCAAGGAGGAAACTTTCACAGACTTCAGTGCTCTTTGAAACCCTTCAAACCTCCTGACCTCTTCTCCAGTAGCAAATCACCTCAGTTAGTCTCACCGTGCTCGAGTATGGAGAGAACATTAAACCAGTGAACAAAATTAAGAGCATGAGAGATTATCTAGGTCAATCTCTCTGATCCAGGTTGGACTTTTTTTCTCCAGGGCTAAAAAAGGAGGGCTGTGTTATGCCAGGATGAATTTAGGGAGGTTTCAGGAAACCATGGGTGAGACACCTTTGAAGGCTGAGCTTGTTCTTTAAAAAAAAAAAAAAAAGATGACAGTGAAAAGAAAAGTAGTAGCTGCTCACACCAGTGTCACTTGGAATCCTGTGCATCACCATGGCATCTCTAATCCTTCACCACACTACCCAAAAGACACTATTTCCAGCCTAGACCAGTACACCAGAAGCTTTGTCACTCATCCACATTCAGCTAATTTCTTCAAACACCTGGAATGTGAAGTTCAGATTCCACATCTGTCTTGTATGCTCTTTCACTCTGCCTTATTTTCTTTTAATCCCTCTTGTTCATTTGTACAGCTTCTACAGCTCTGCTCTCCCCTGTTCATATCCTCTTCCATTCCTCATGAGAGAGGTAAGGCTGTATCCCACCAAACTCTGTGGACCTTAGAGAATTTTCACATGCCTGAGCACAGCAAAATTACTGGAAACATTTAGCTATGTATGTTGAGGTACCACAACTCTACAATGGCACTGTCCTCCCTGCTGCTGTGAGCTTTGTTGGCCAATATAAGGACCTTTGTCCTCTGCAGCCCCTTTAGAGAAAGCCCCTAATTTCAGGGTTTGCATAGCAGCTCCCTCACAGCCCTCCCCACTTCATAAATACTCTCCAGAGCAGACTCCCTAGTGTGTGCCAGTGCACACTTCATCCTCCCCAAACACAGCTATAAGACCCAAACCCTGAACTTCACCCCAGTTCTGCTTTGCAGTTGCTCCTAGGATTTGCCAAGCTTTCCATTCAGACATGTTCAGCTCAAAGTTAGGCTTCCATGCTAAGCACTGTGGGAAGCTGCAATGGAACAAAATGGACTACAAGGTTGTCAGACTTATTTTTCACTCCTTACATTAACTAATTAGCTTTCTTCCTCATTAAGGTCCCTTCAAGCATATCAATTACCCAGCTCTGATAGCAGGGATGGTACAATAGCCCTAAGTGCAATCAGATGAGTTGGAATTCAGCACAGCAGACCAACAGGGTGAGGATTGGGTTACCCATGTGTCAGCAAAAGGGCATTATTCTCCTGACCTCCCTTTTGCAACAAGAGCTGAATGGTGGTTAGGAGAGAGGAGAGGAAATGCCAGGAAAATAGCACAATAAGCATCTTCCTAGGAGCTGCAAGGGGAAACCAATGCTGTGACAAAAGACAAGAGAAATATTTAAATGTTGATCTAAAATTATGACAGCCTAAAACTTGGCCTTTGTCTTCTTTTGTTTATCTAATTGGAGCAGCCCTGCAATTTCTGTCTTAGTTAAAACAATTATTTCTCTTCCCTCTAGGAAAATGGAAGGAACAGGGAAGTCAAGGAATCCATCTTAGCAGTACCTCTGCTCTCAGAATCCTGTGGCCCAGCACTCATCCACAACAAACATACTTAGCCCAACAGCTCAACAACAGTAGATTTCCATAGGTGAATTCTGGGTCAGTCTCAGTTTTACCAAGGCAATTTGCCCATTATTTGTTACAGTAATATCATATTTGTGAATTGCTTCTATTGCCACTATTAACTGGGTTCCTCGCTTTGCCTTGTACCTGAGCTGTACGTTCCCCATCTGCCAGGAGACTATTATAGCTATGCTTACCTCAAATGCAAATTATTTCTTGAGCACCAACAAAAAAGGTAGCAGCACTGACATTGTATCTGTTAATCTTAAACCACTACATTCAGTTGGTTATATGGCTGTAGATGCATTGCTCAGTGCAGCTGAATACTTAAAAGCACTGAGACAATAAGAATGCATTAAACTTTTATCTCCAGTGCTACAGCTACAATAAGCAATCAAAGAAATTGCCACTCTCCCAGGGCTCTGGTTTGCCTAAAGGAAACTAACTTTTGTCTCTGTGTGTGTATGAAGAAAGATGGATAAAAGGATCTCAAATACCAGCTGCAGTGTGTTTGGCTACTTTGCGTTAGTCAAATGATGAGCGCTGAGCATTGCACAAAGCTCAGAAGAAGGCAATTTTATGCAGTCATATACAGGGAGGAAGAAATATGATATTTTTCACTCCATGGATTTCATGATCAAGCCCAGGGTTTTGTTTTCCCCTCCCCAAAATGTAACATTTATATAGGAGACAATTACCAACCTGATATTCCTTTCAGAGCCACGTTATGAAAACAGTCTTTGCACAAGTCTTTCCTTCCCTCAATACAACACTTGGGGCCTGTATGTCACTAAATTACAGGTGTAGCTCACCTTTCTACGAGTGGTAGCAAAAGCAGGACTATCAAATCACACTAGTTTCTGAAACTACAACAAACAAATTTAAAAGCCCTCATAAAAATTATACATGTTTCTTTCAATTTATTCTCTGGCCACTTAATGATGTAGAAATTTCATTTCTCATGAAATATCCACAAACTAGCCACTTTCCTCATGAAATATGCATGAATTACAGAATTCCTTATGCTCTTGAGAAAATAAACCACTTTAATTTGAGATAATGCTCCATTTCCTTTTTTGACTCAGAACCAGGGTAGTTTCAGAAAAGGAGGTGCTTGGCATTTTCCAATCTTTTAATGTGAAGGGAAACACTGTTCCAAAGAAAAGAAAAAAGAGCCCTGGTTGAGATAATTTCAAAACAAAACTTGCTTTTCAAATACTTTCTTCTTGTTTATTTTCCCACATTCCTTCAATGGGCAAAATTCTGTGTTGAGAAATGCAAGTATTTAAATAACTTTCTGTTTTCAATCCACTTTGTTTCTTGGTCTGACATTTCTTTGTGTATGTTTTCTCTGTACTGCAGATAAAAGTGTGTGAGTACCAACGACATACTTGCTACAAGAACTATAATACCATTTTCTCAGTTTGATTAATATAGCTCCAGGAGAAAAAAAATTCCCCCATCACCCCATGTGCACAATTGTCTCACTTACAATAGCGCCTTTCATCAACGGATCTGTGAAAGCTTTACCAAGAAGCAGTTATGTGTACTTTACAGTGTATTAAAAATAACTTTTTCTAGAAGCCCTTGATGTGAAATAACTTTTACGTATACATATCTCCAGTATAACACATTTTTATTTCAGACTTTAAAAGTGAGAAGTTATTGTAAGTTACAGACTTAAGATGGATCAAGGAGCTTTGGACAATTTTCAGACTAACTCCAAAGTATATCACCTATCAGCCAGACACTGATGTGTCTAAAAAACAAGCATGTTGGAAAGTGTTTCCTCTGCAAGCTGCCTTAGGCAGGCTGCACAATGACTAAAGACAGGAGTATGGATGACCTCTCAAATCCCAGATGAGTGCACAGCTGAGTATGTCAAATCTTAGCCATGACCATTCTTTCCAGACAATGTTCGGGGCATCACAGCCAACTAGCTTCCACAACAGGTAGAGTTTCATACAAAAGAATGAGTGTTTGGGCAGCCAGAATCTCCACAGAGCAGACAGTTTTCAGGATAGAGCTTTAAGTATTTTTAACTCTGCTAGTATCTCTCTCAGTATGGTATTTCCTTAGCAACTTGGGCTGTTACACACACCTTTTCTTCACATTCTTTCATCGTTTTCCAGTTCCAGAAAGATATCAAACTAATGTCCTCTCACCCCATCTCCAAAATATCAAGGGGATATTTTAAAATTAGAGGCAGAAAAACATTTCCTTTTGCAAATAGAACAGCCATGTGAAAAAGGAGTGCCTCTCCTTCTCATAATGGGAAGGGATGAGGGGGACAGGACACACTAGCCTAAAATGAGAGCCTCAGGAAGGAGATTTCATGAAGAAATGTGGTTTTGTTCCTTGAGAATAAGCAGCATCTTCCTGAGACCCATCATTTTGATTCACTGTTTCATGTGTAAATAATTTACTAGGCTAAAAGGTCAATAGCTGCAGGTCCTTAGAGAAGGGAAGAAAACTGCAAGCTGTAAATAAGGGACAAGTAACTTATGTGGAGCATAAAACATGTTATGAGGCTACACATAGATATACATGTGCACATATCCACAAAGAGGCTAAGGCAGAGCTCCAGAACTAGGACACAGAGGCAGAAATAACTTCTGCTTCGTGTTTGCTCCCCCTTGAACTTGAGAGCAGGAAGTACAGTAAATACGATCTTTTGGGAGAGAAATTACACTTTTAAATTACATCCATGGTGCCCAGATGTACTGTTGATGGATGCATGAAACAGAGGGGCAAAAGAAATTAATTTTAAGCCTACTTGTTTTCATCTTTTCATCCTCTAATGTCAGGGTAATTGCTCCTCTACTCCTGGATGTGACAGAGGCTTGTCCTTGCCTTGCTCCAGAAGGTAAGTGAACAGCTGGTTTCCTTTCTGACACCAGTGTATTTCCAATCAGCTGTCAGGCAGCATTAGGTCCCTAAATGCTTACAGTGTGTTATGCTTTTCTTCTGCTCAGAAACTCTAAATATGAGGCTTCATTCCCCAGTTGGAGGTAGGATAGGGCAAAGAGAAGAAAAGAGTCAAAACCTGTTCAGGCTTAAAACTATACAGAATTCCAGGGAAGAAATTCTGGAAAGACAATGCAGTAGAAACAAGCAAGGGATCACTGACTATCATAGTATGCTATCCTGACATATATTAAAATGGAAAGATGAGAAATAAGCACACTTTATCCCACACACTTCACTCATACTGGTTTTTTTTTATAGCAGTACTGCCCTCAGTAGTAAAATCTGCAGCATGGAAAGCGAGATACTTCTCAGGCTCAGGCAAGAAAGGCAAATACTGCACTTTGAGAAATACAATTTTGGTCCAGCAGTTTGCACAGAGCCCAGGTTTTTTGGGTTTTGCCTCTGATACTACGTTCCAGAGCAATCATAAGCAATTCATTTTACCACCAAAAAGTCTGTATTTCCCTGTACTGTGGGCAGTTACTGAATTCATAAGCTTAATTGGCATATTTTTGTGAACGTCTATAAAAAAATGTGAAAACCTCAAATGAAAGCCAATTATTCCAATGTATTCTATTACACAGTTACACTACAAGGTTTCATTTGATGATCTAGTATGAAAAATTACCCCCTTCTGTATATATGGCAATAATATTTATATTATTTTTCCCCACATGCTTTTAGACTTTCATAATAATGGAAACAATGATATAAGAATGAACAACTGACATTTCTGTTTGAGGACACAGCATGCATCTCCTCTGAAAAGTTCTTCAGCAGCTCTGCTCTACAAATATATTTTCCTTAGGCACTTAAAGATACAGTACTCTGAGTTCCAAGTTGTTTCAGTTACAGGATAGAAACCACTAAAAAGGTATAGAATAAAACCACCATTCTGGGGATGGACACGTTATATACAAATTCTATCTACCCAAGTCTCTGTGTACCTGCTGTTTTAACACCCAGATACTGCTAAAGATATATTATCCATATACGTGCACATGCATATAGATATTTACAAGTAAAATAAACTCATGGATAAATTTCAGTATAGTGTTTTGAGCCAATAATATTTGTAATGCTAGAGGGCTGGTCTTGCAAGCAATACATAAAAACAGAACCTCAAGAGTAAATGTATTGTACTGGAATCATTACTATAAGCATATTTTCAGAATTGGGGCCTTCATGTGAGTAAAGGCCAATTCTGAAAGTGTGTCACACATACAGCATATGTTCCATGTTATAATATGCTGCCCAGCATGAATGGTAAACATGCAGGGAATATATGTTTTCTTCCTGGGCTCTGAGTCCTCTGAAAGGTTGGCAGGCTGGGTGCATGGTGCACATTCTTCAGGAGAGAATTATGGGCTGGGGAACATTCCTCTGGCTTCTCAACTCTTGCAATAATTTGCCACCTGTGTAGCCAAGCTGTTCGTTCTGTAAATCTATGGGATCTAAAATCTCTGGCACTTCTTCTAGCTGCCAAAGAAAGCTCACTACAGTGCTGACCCTCATCCATCTGAACACACAGTGAATACTGCACCAACCAGTTCAATGTCTGGTGCAGAGATTAAAAAGCAGAATTGGTGGCACCAAATGGATCAAACTCTTACTCATGCATTTTCTCTTTTTCAGAGGTTTCTGCACTGCTCTCCAGTTAGCACCACAGGGCAAAGGGACTAGGGTTGTATTCCTGAACACAGCTCCACCCTACCATGTGAGAGGAACTGAATCTGAGCTTCTGCAAAATAATACAACCCCACAAGCCAGGAGGCATTGCTTGTATGCTCCCAACCAAGGTGAGCAAATTTAGCCTCATTGACATCGCTGCTGGATTCACCTTGATTTATTGTCAGCTTGTACTAAATCGCATGTTGTAGTTCTCAGGTACAAGCGTATCAGGGCAATATCTAGGTTGCAAACACACCAGGGAAAAAGCTCACCTGCTAATAACAGCAAACCAGATTTGGGTCTGTACCACTGGAGGTCCCAGCACAGGGAGAAAGGGAGGCAGCATTTACAGCTCCTGCCCAGGAGCAGCTGTTTTATGTGTTGTACAAGCTACAGCTGCCTTAATATCAACTCTAGCTTCAGTAGTGTTTTGCAGGAACAGTGAAGTGTGAAGTGTGCAGTGTGCCCCATTCATGGTCTTTACTGCATGTAACCCAATTCCCAACCCAGAAAGCCTCTCCTGCAGAGAAGATAGGAGGAGGTGGTGATGAAACCTAGCACTGATGTTACTTTTCAGGGCAAAAACATACATCTGTCAGATGCCCATTTTGACTGTGCTAGGCTGGGGCAACAAAATGAAAAGTGCAACTCCAATAAGGCCCTGAAATGGTCCCCTTTGTTTTTTTATAGCATGACAAGATTCCTACTTGGCTTCTTCTACATGAATATTGAAGAACAAGCTTTAAAATTAACTTTAAGATTATTTATAGATCGGTTCCATTCAGAGAAAGGAATGCTTGCATATGTACTGAGCTTTGTCTAATGTACTCTTGGGGTTAACCCAGACTTTCTTTCATGCTACTGAGATTCCTCATTTCAGAAGAGATTTGTCTCTCTGCTCCTAATCATCTCCCAGGACTGAGCTCTGCAGAACTGGTAATGAGGGACATCTTGGAGCATTGGGATTTCAAATCACTGTCCATTTTCTTTGGACAGACACAGGAGCATCTGAGCCTGTATGCTGGGACTACTGTCTGCAATTTCAGAAGCATCCCAGTCAGCCTCTTCTCCCAGGTACCATTCCAAAATTATTGGTAGCATCTCTTCTCATTTACTATTACAGTTTTAACACTTGCTTTTTTCCCCAAACACATTGAGCTGTTTACCCTATTGCCAAACCCAAAACACACAAGCAATGGAAAATCATAGTCCTTCGTCAATGCTCTATGCTCTAGTCTACCAAGAAACTCAACGCTGTTGCTAGAACTCTCTTCAATTTTTTAGCTAAAATGCCAGAGTTCCATCATTTTGTTCCCAGCAATCCGGCTCTGTGTGCATGAGGAAGGCAGTGGGAGCACATGAAATATGTAGGTTCACCCTCTGCCTCTGCAACGGTCCCCATGGTAATTCCATCTGTGTTTCAGCACATACAGAGCCTGGGCACAGCCACCTATTCCAGGTTTCTATGCCTAATTGTTGGCAAGGGCAAAGCTGTCAGAAACCAGACTTAGTAACTGGCTTTTTTAGTTTTGTGGCCAGGGGTTGTCAGGACAAGAAAGAGAAAACTGCCAACTATGTCTCCTCTGTACAGTCTGAGTATTTTAAAAATGATACAGGAGCTAGAGGTGGAAATCCTCGAAGGAGGAAAATGAACCCTCCGCTCTTCCCAACCACAGTGATTACCCCCACCCCAAATCCTCATAATCAGGGTTTTATATCTCAAGTCACTCTGCAGGATAAAGTTAAACATACTGTCTAAAGCAGAAATCTTGACAAATGTGCAAAAGCCAACAACGCTGCATGAAATGGCTTTTACAATGTAGTCTGGCATGGGTTTTTTCTGCCTCTCTAGCAGCTGACCTGTTCCCAAGCACTGGAGATGGGCAGATTATACCAGGCCTGGTACCAGGCAAAAGCATGAACAAAGGCAGAAAGCTGGGCTCCACTGCCAAGGAAGGGAATAAAGTCACATTTCTGCAGAGTGATAACACAGAATACACTCAACAGTAATCGCATTTCTACAGGCTTAACCAAAATCAGAAGCTGCATGGACAGGGACCCACACGAGTGTCATTGCTGAGGAAAAAGCAAGCAGGACTCCACTGCTGTGCATTCTACACAGCGAACACCATACTGCCAGCTACACCATCCCTTGCAAGGCACAAAGGATCATACAGGATCTGCATAATGGTGCAAGTTTTCAGTGATAGCTTTAAGAAGCTGAAAGGCCTCAAGCACCCATGAAACCAGGCTTCATTCATACCACTTTCACCGAACAACTTGTTTTTGTCAGCCAATTGCAAAGTCCACGAACTCTTTGTAGGCAGCTGTAGCAGAGGGTAACATTTTCCCTGTGATATCATAATTTCCATGGAAAGAGGTGCTGGATTACAGCTCTTGTGATAGCAGCAACAAGAGAGGGGAGTGAAGAACAGGGGCCAAGAAAGAAACCCAAAATGCAGTGGTGGCAAACAAGGACAAAAAAAAATGACTGAGCTCTGATCATCTGTGGTAAAAAGTGTTGCTCTGGAAGGATTGTCCTTTACAAATTGAAATTATCTCCCTGGTCAACCAAAGGAATGGGTTTCAGAGAAATTATTAACATAGGAAAATAAGACTAAAATAAAATCATTGCTTGGATTGTCATTTTGACTCAAATAGCTTTCTAAGCAAATTGTTTTTTTCTATTTATTTCTCCTGAAATAAACTTCCTCCCTAAGGTTTACATGTTTGCTTCCCCCCCAGCCTAACCATTTATCCCATTGTGAGAACTGCATCTGCAAAAGCAACAGCAAGCAGGTAAGATTTCTCCCTTCCTGAATCTCCTACTGGCCTGAACTGTGTGAACTGCCTAAAGCTTTGTTTGAGGGCATGGATTCAGGGAGAGTTCCCAGATCTCATAAATTTTGTACTAGAGATCTGATGCAAAGAGAGGTCCATAGTTCTCCTCCCTAAGGACCATGCTGCTTTATCTAACACACCACAATTTAGTGTACTTGCCTGTGTGCTATGACGTTGGGCAAAAATACACAGAGAGTAGATAAACCACTGTGTTTTTCTTGTGCCCCAGCTACAGATCTCAAAACTATGAAACACTGCTTCACCTAGGTAACACTGCCAGCCAACTTGTAAGTGGAACCAATGAACCTTCTTAACCCTGCTAACTACCAGGTTTACCTCTTCTCCCATACCCTGAAACACCAATCGCATGTCCCTTAGTGCCTTGTTGAGAAACAGATCACTGCATCCAGCTACAGATAAAGGACTATGAGCAGTGCTTTGCTAGTAATGACAGCATCAACACTGCTCTCCCACCTCAGTATCATCAAGACAGTTCCAGACAAGCTGTCATGGCTAGGGATAGTGACTACATTTAACTGAAGAAAGAAGCTGCTCTGGCTGCTGCAGGTGGTAGAAATCCTGGATATGAGAGGTTTGCACTAAGGCTTTACCTCTCCTGTGTCATGGATGCTCATAGTTTCTTTGAGTAGTTTGTTAACTGGGAGGAATTCTCACCAGTGGCAGTCCCCAGTAAATCCTTGGCTGGGTTCTCCTAAACACAATGTACTGTTGAGAGGCTGGTTCGGCCTCTGAACACCTCTCCTATGAAGACAGGCTGAGGGAGCTGGGATTGTTCAGCCTGGAGAAGAGAAGACTTCAGGGGCACCTACTAATAACTTTCCAGTACCTAAAGGGAACTTACAAGAAGGCTGGAGATGACCTAGGTCATTTACAAACGCCTGTAGTGAAAGGACAAGGGGCAATAGTTTTAAATTGGATATGAGTAGATTTAGACTTGATACTAGGAAAAAGTTCCTTACGACGAGGGTGGTGGAACACTGGAACAGGTTGCCCAGGGAGGTGGTTGAAGCCCCATCCCTGGAGGCATTCAAGGTGAGGCTTGACAGGGCTCTGGGCAACCTGATCTAAACAGGGATGTCCCTGCCCACTGCAGGGGGTTTGGACTAGATGACCTCCAGAGGTCCCTTCCAACCCAAATGATTCTGTGATTCTATTGCTTCCTCCTAGCCCTTCAGCCCTGCAGGGGAAGAAGCCCTTCCTAGGACAACAGGAAACTCATGCAAAAAATTACTGCCTTCTCCATGGCTCACTTTCTACTGCTGCATTTTACACGGGCAGAGAGACCATCCCTCTGGCTTCTGTTGCTTGTCCCATAATGACGCTAATCGATGAATTACGTCCCTGCCTCGCGGGGTGACCGCAGAGGAGAGGCTGAGCCAACCCTGGGACCGCGGCCGCCGGCTGCCCTCTGCTGGGGCCGTCGCTCCCGTTCCCTTCCCAGCAGGGAAACCTGGCCTGGTCTGGAGGTTCCAGACCCTGTCAGATACTCACTGGGGCCGCCAACCTGCGGAGCAGTCAGGGCTATATCTCCTAAAAAATACAGAACCAGGAGGTGCATGCTCAGGCAAGATTTTTGTCTCATAAAAACATGTCTGTGGTGTGTCCTGTCGATGCTGCTGTACATACTGCATCAGCACAGGGCTTGAATGAACAGAAACACATCCCTGTGGACGTCACTGGGGCAGGGCATTACGACAGTTAGATTAATGCATTCCTGTCTGGGGTTATCTTCACGTGGAAGGACAGTGCCTGCATTAGTGTGATGCCAGAAAACTCCATGCTGGTGTGCGTTGGTCACAAGTGGTGGGGGGAAAGGATTGCTGGCTGCTGCCAGGCAAGACTGCAATTGCATAGATACTTCCAAGTGCCAGGATGAGTCGTGAAGGGTTTATCCCAGACTTTGAAATAGCACAGGCTAGTGACAGTGACAACGTGTCCAGTCAGAAGGGACCACTTTTTTGCTCCGGCTGGAGAGCACTCCTGTGTCTCCACAGACCAGGATAGTTGGATGACATGCTTTTATCTGTGTAAAGCCTGGGCTCTGTAAGCGCTACCATTTCTCCCTCTTCTTTCCTCAAAGTTGCCAGAAGGAAAGGGACAGCTTAGGCCACTTCTCAGAGCTACTGAATTTTAATCAGGTAGAGGAGTTGCACACAAAGCGTTGCCATCTTTTGGCTCATTCAGTATTATACAAAAAGAAAGGTGAGGACACACCTATGCAGTGGATTTCCGTGGAGGACTGGACTATTACATTCATGCATGGCTTGTCTTCCTGCACTAGGCTGGGAGTATCCTAGTGAGTTCAGTTCTTATTTACTTATGTAACTAAGAAAGAACATGAATGCATAAAAATTGTACTCTGTGGCTTGTAGATGTAATCAGGACAATAAATGACATCAATAACTCAAAAGCAAATACAACAGAGAAAGCACCATAACCATAGGCTCCTTGCTCTTTTACTCTGCAGGGACTGCTACTGAGGTAGGCCCTTGGTGCTGCCCTTTCTTTTGCTAGCAGCGCAACAAAAGAACCTCTGGTCTCAGTGGAAATCCAGGATGATCCCACAAAACCTGGTATTTTTATGAATTTACACGTTGCTGTCCTCACTACAGCACTGAAAAACACAACCAAGTCACAACCTGGCAGATACCCTCTGGGGAGTCCCAAAGTCTCCCTGGGACAGGGAACCCAGACTGTCAAGCCACACATCCAGAGGAGCCTGCACTACACCAAGGTCAACCCGAGGCCACAAACATAGCACCTGTGGGTGTAAAGGCCTGACCGACTCCGCTCCGGGTGTACCCAGAGAGCGGAGCAATGCGTGCTCGGCGCCCCGTGACCGACCTGGCTGGCTCATAACGGCGCCAGCCCTCTCCCCACACAGTGTGCTGTTGGCGGTGGGCGAC
>VWZO01006630.1:995776-1007108 GCA_013396975.1 Bucco capensis
TGCTGGGACCTACAGTCATCATTCTAGGCCACTCCAGCAACTATTGCAAAACCATTCCTGAAGCTGTCAGGTCACCTGCACAGAGCATCCGTAGGTCAGAGCAGCTTTATCAGGATAGATATATGCTGTGCAGAACAGACACTGCACTTACGTTACCAACTCTTTCATTCATCATCACATATATATCTCAAATCCTGAAATGTAAATGTTGCCACCCCCTTATCTTTTCCTTGCATGATGCCAGGATCTGGATGACCCTGTGTATTTGTATGAGTTTCTTAGTTCAGTTCCTGCTCACTGGAATTAAATTTCCACTGATAAAACCCACATAAATCTTATCTTCTGTGTTAGTGTCACAGAAGCAAATAATTCAGTTCTTTGTAAGTGAAAATATTAGCCAGTTTCTTCGGAATTCCATGATAGAAGGTTTCCAGACAACAAGAACTCTGCTTAAACAACTGACTGCAGAGACAGTTTGCATTTCACTAAGTAATACTATAAGCGGACAACAATTTTAAAACTAATCTATTCAGCTATTTAAATTATTGTAATAGCACGCTGACCAACTGTCTGTTACAATTACCAGTTGTGTTCTTAGGTAGAACAAGGTTACCTTTGTTCAGAAAGTGAAAGGATGGAGAAGAGAGACAACAGAACCATAGTGTACATGACAAAAGATGTACTATGAAGGACTGTGGTGGATGATTATTTTGAGATCTTTTAACAAGATTTTTTTTTTTTTTTTTTTTAAGCCAGCCTATCAAAATTTGAGGCAGAAAGTAGACAACTTTGTATCAACTCACCTGGACAAACAGGAATGGAATCCAGCAATGAACAAAAACCAGTTACGAAATGGCCTAAGGCAGAGTGTGATTCAGTAAGTAATTAACAGTCTGTAAAATAGTGGTAATGCTATTTGATAAATAATATATCACTAGCTTATCACCTAAGTCAAATAAGAATTTGCAGAATTAAGCTTTCCACAGCGATTCCTGTTGTGCTCTCTTGAGTTTCATTATAATAGTGGATGCAGTCTTAACTGTCATTAAAATGTTGACTTTACTGCTTTTCCTGAAAGTTGTATTTTCGTGAGTTGGGCAGCACAATGAAGTACTCATATTTGCTATCTAGTATTGCTCCAAATAGCCAACACTGTGCCTGCTAGCAAAACTGTACCTGATACACTGCGCTGAATGACCTTGATCTTTATCTTCAAAAAAAGGGAAGAGTCTACATCATTTAAAGAAAAAGTCCTGAAGATGTCAAAGCATGTTTAAGTAGACTCTGACCACTAGCAGGCAGCAATGACACTGGTCTGGCCTGATTTCAGGCAGCAGAGGGTAGCTTTTGCACAGCTATTTAAGATACTACATTTCCAGCATGAGAGGAAAGCTTAAACTATGCTGGATAGAGATTTTGGTTAAGTATCTCTTGCTGCTAACTCATTGCAGTCCGAAGTATAAGCCTTAGCTTATTTGACTAAGAGTCAAGGATAAAAACCTTTGTAGCAAAAGTTGTGGGGAGAAGGACAGCAGGGAGTTTGATAATGGCATTTATGCTTAATAAGGAAAGCTGTTAGAGTGTCTTGCACATGGAATAAATTATTTCAGAACACTTGATGGAATCTATATATCATTAGTATGTAGCATTAGTTTGTTCATTCTGTAGTCAGAGAAGGGAATGTCCACTGGAAAGAGCATGTAATAAGAATGTCAGGTGCTCCCCTGTAGTAGGCTATTAGTATAAAGAATAGACAGACAGTGTTAGGGAGTTTGAGGAGTCCCTATCACTCCTGTGGTTGCAAGACTAAGCACTGAGACTGTCCAGCTGGTTCTGCCCTTTGTTGCATGCAGGAATACCATGCTGTTACCTGGAGATGCTGTGATGTGCCATCACCCGCTTGCTCACCAGCATTCATGGCCTTTTGGCTCCTTTTCTGAGCACCAGGCAACATCTCCATTTCCTGTGTCCTGCTCCCTCGCAGACATGACTTAAGCCTGCTAGACAGCCTGTGTCCCACAATCCAAGAGTCTGACACAGCCCCTGAAGTAATAAGTCACTTCAATTACTAGTGTTCAGTTCCAGAATTTTGCCATGTCCTACATGTGCTTGTTTTTATAATTAATACCTATCTGTCTAGACTAACAGTTATAAGAAGTGAGTGACAGTAATGTTATTGGGGGCAGGCCACTTCTCCCTACAGTCAGCCAAAAAAAGAGACTGTGCTCTCACCTGCCCTCCTGCTCAGAATAGTTTGTTTCCCTTGTTTGTGCCAAAATGTGTTTATTTGCTTTTAAGTTGGCCTCATTTCCACATGAGCCCTATTAAAGTGGCTCTCATCCAACATGTCATTTAAGTACCTGGGAGACCAGATGTCAGTTGTTAATTCTGTAGGGAGAAATGAGAGGGGGTGGGGGGAAATAGGTGTTTGAAACAGCTCCCTGTTAAGGATCTACTGAGTGGGCTGCATTTCTCACCATGTTAATGCTAATTGCAGTTGACAGGAGGACTCTGGAGAGTTACTGGAGGAGATTGGGGAGAAGTTTTTCAGAGGAGCTGAATGACTCCTTTGTCTTTGTTCAAGGTCAGGAATGCTGGAAGCTGGAGTGGACAGAATTATTTCTCAGGTGGTGGATCCAAAACTAAACCACATCTTCAGGCCTCAGATAGAGAGGGCGATTCATGAATTTTTGGCTGCACAAAAGAAAGAGGAAACTGTGCCAGCTCCTCCTCCAGAGCCTGAGAATAAGGATCCTCCTGCTCCATCTCAGGATGCCTCCTAAAGGTCTTGTATCTCTGCACTTACTACTTAAATTTTTCATGTACCTCATCTCTGTAGTTTGCATAATGCAAGATAGAGAAGACATTGAATTCTTCCTGGCTTGACAGGGACACTTTGATCATCAGCATGTTGTCAATGTCAGACAGTCATCTGAGCTGCTTCCACTTAAGTTTCTGCTAAAAATACATTAGGACTGAAGACATAGGTATGATGTAAAACAGCTATCAAGGAACACTGTGGACTCTGCCAGTGCTAGTTTTAGATCAGGCCAAAAGGCCTTTTATTCCAGTAAAAGCATGCCCAGCAGTGGTTGACATGGAATTGGCTGGATAGCTTTCAGAACAATATCAAATGGATTAAAAATATATATCCTTTGCTGAAATATAGCTGAAAGTAGAGTGGTGACAAGTTACTGTGCTTTAGCACTGGAAGTTTCAGATAGCTTTTCTTTAGAACATACACTGGAGTGCTGAATTGTTGATGACTGAAGTTTTCACTTCTGGAGTAAGAGTAATGTGTCTGGGAGTGTGTAACTGTTCATTCCAAATTGACTGGTTTAAATAGAGCAACCTATATCTTTCCAGCTGAAAGGACTGAGGGTGCCTTTGTTGCATACAAGTTCATTCTCGCTTTTGTGATTAAAATAACTCATGGGGCCTCAAGGGACTATAACTGCTACTCTGTCTTAACACAGATGACTGTGCACCCATCTCTGGTCAGGCCCTGTATCTTAATGTTGATTTGAATATTGAGGCCTGTGTGCAGTATTACTGAGGAACCACTATCTTGATGGAAAATTTCAGGCTACAGCTCTGCTGGGCAACTTAAAACCATACTGCATGATAGAAAATTAACTGTGAATTATTCTGTCTGCTAGGGCTTTCTGAAAGCAAAAGTTATCCTTATAATCTACAGCTGATATATTAAGGAGTAAGTAACCTACAATAGCTGGTTTTATGTTTGAAATTATTAGAGCAACTAGCATCTTTTCTAACCTAATAGTAGAAATTCAAGTGCCTGTAGTATCATCCTGAGTTATCTGTGACTTGCAGCCTTAATGCCTTGATAGGTCTTTGCATTTGTCTCATTCAGGTAGTTTAAAGTCCATTATAACCTGCAGCTAAGTGCAGCTATTAATATATTCTAATCTATTCTTTACTCAACTCCATTTACTCATGAAGATGCCATCCTGTAAACTCTCTTTTTTCTTGCAGTGAGTTCCTGATACTAAGCAGCTGCAGTTGCAAAATACGTGTCCTGTTAGCTTGGCAATGGACTGCTTGTTCCACTTGGTGCAGGATTGCTGTCTGCCAAAGATGATTAACCTTTATCAGACCTGTGGGAAGGCAGTGAAATCGGTGACATTCAGATGCACTAGGAGTTCTGCCTGTGGAGGGATAGCCAAAGTGTGAAGATACTTTTGCTGTTAACTGCGATACAGAGAGCACAGCATATATTCTTGATAGTCATGCCTTGAGGCAAGGGGTGGGAAGAAAAAGGGAGGTGGCTCTTCTCCAGAGGGAGTAGGGAAGTGGTTTAAGATGATATAGTAGGCTTGGGAGCAGGAAGAAAAGAATGATGGTTTGGGGAGGGGTAGTCTTGGAGACCAAACGAGCTATTTTCTTTGATACAAGCCAAATTAGAGGAAGCATCATACACCTCTGCTGCACAAAACAACACTGAGTAGTAGGTGCCAAGTCAGGTGCCTGCTTTGGGCAAGACATTTGCTGTTGAAAACTGGAAAGAACACTTCAGGATCAATTACCTAGGTAACTTCTATTGCATTGCAGGAAAATGTTTACAGTTGGCTATGACTATAGCTGATACAATTCTTATTTCCCAGGTAAATCTGGGAAGCAAAGGGCACCAGAGTAGGTAAGTGATCAGTTTGAAACTTGTCTCTTTCAACTTGGAAAGACTTTTCTTTCCCATGAAATTTCTCAGGTGCCTAGCAGAAATTGTCCTGTGCTTTTTCTGCTTGAATGCATGCAGTGTCCTCTGGATGACAGTCAAGTAGAGAATGTGATCATGTAAATATGCTGTCAGCAAATGTCCACACACCTTTTGCAATAAAAGACTTCAAAAAGCATCTCTTGACTCCTAGTTTTTTCAGATTTTTTTTTTTCTTAAGGAAAGACAACTTTAAAGAAGTCTAGGAGTCCTGATTGCTGGAACCCAAATGGAAGTGTGACCTTACACAGCTCATAGATTAATCCAGGTCTGACAGCATGGGGCTCTTGGTAGAAAATATCATGAAATAAGACAGATTTAAGTATTCTTCCCCATATCAGGTGTCTGTCGAAAATCTAAAGTATCAAAGAACTGAACTGACCTTACCTCACATTTATGAGCTGTAAATCCTCAGTAAGTTCAGTCTGGTGCTAGTGATGGTGAAGCCACATTCAATCTTGTGAAATCAATGCACTTCTCACAATAAGCTAGAGCTATTCCTTTTTTTTTTTCTCCTTTCAGACAGCAGTCTTAAGAAACCAATAACTGCCTGTGTCACTGAATAACACTTAATAATGTTTGAATCCTTGCTGTTCATGGGCTACACACCTCTGCTATAGCCTTACCCACAGACCTTGTATGTGAACAGATACAACTGCAGCTATACTCTGCTTCCTTTCCGAAAGGAGTAATTTGTAGGGAAGGTTGATGCTGTGGTTTAATCTTGTAGCCAACTTACTTTGTGTAGTGCCTCCTCTCACAATATATGCCAAATGGAGATGCAGAATTATATGCAGAAATGGAGATGACAGAACATGTGGTATTTTAAACCCTTCACAAGAGAGCTCTGTGAATTTCACCACTACACTTAGCATTCTGCACAGTGCTGTGTAGTACTGCTGATCTATGATTCTTCTGTAGTGTTATTATCACATTTAAGAGTGTTCCTCTCAGAATGAGAGCTTAAATGCCTATACTTTTGATAACTATATTGACCACAACCTTCCTGATATGCTTTGAAAAATCTTTATTTTGGGTAATCTAGTAGTGTGGCTTGACTCTTGTCTTTACATAGTCTGTGTACCTGCTATAAAACAGGAGAAGGGGTATGTGAGCAAAGGGCTCTTCCTGTGTGTTGATTTGGCGGTTAAAGACTGCTCTCCAAATCAGTAGTAGCTGTTTTCCCTTAAAGCCTTAAGGACAGCTCTTGGCAGGAAAATACCTCTTTTACCTCTTGGTAGGATGCCTCGACCACTTTTTTGAAACTGAGCCATTTATGCAGGAAGTAAAAAAAATGTTCAGGAGTCTAGAAAGAGAGCAAGTGGAAAGGATTCTAACTGTGCTTAAACAGCTTCTGGATTACAGTAGTAGCAGTTAGGGAGCAGGGATGCCAGTTCAGTTTTTTTAAAGTACTAAGTAGAGCTGGATTTATTGCAGTGAAGAGGGAATCTGAACCTGTGTTTCCTACCTTTGACAAGTGCTTTAACAGATGAGTGAAGGAGAATAGATTCAGCCACCATGGTTTCCAAAAGGTTTCTCCGTTGTCCTGCCTTTGAATGTGGTGCTGTGTGAAACTCAACACTAACACTGTGCCACTGCTGTGTGGCCATGCCTTTAGTTGGTCTCAGCCTATGCACAGTGCCTGACTGCAGTGACTGGAAACTTTCAGATCAGAACTGAGGCACCTAATGAGATCAGGCATCCAATCCACCTTTGGGATCATGGTTTTTATTGTTTGGGCTCTAACATCCTTGCTTTGGATCAGTGTCTTGGAAGTAACAAGCTTTGCAAGCATAGCTTGGCTTAATGGGACAGTGAGAAAAACTAATCTTACTAAGTTGTTATCAGGAAAAAATGGTAGGTAGTGCCCTTTGATTGTATACATTTGGTCCTGGCAGCTGACATAAACAGCATTGCAGCCTTAATAACTCAATGATATTATAGAAGTTTTCACACCAGAACAAAAGAACAAGTTTGTGCCTACTGTAGAAGTGAAATAGTAGCATGTGAGACTAAAGTTAGCATATTAGTTAACATTGCTATGCTGAATGTGTTAAATACAGGCTAAAGAGTCTGGTGAGGCAGAGAATTCTAAGACAGGAGTACTTCAAGAAGCAATTGGATGCCTTTGTGGAGCTGAAGGGGCAGGGCCATACATGAGGAGGATGAGCCTCAGTGGGCCTTCTCTGATTTCAGAATCCTCACATTCAACTTGACTGCTCCTGTTTCCTGGACAGTCATTTAACACTTCCAATTTGCTTTCTCAGTTTAATTCATTTATGCTTTTAATAAATTTCAAGAGATTGCAGCATTTCTTCAGCTGATACACTAATAATGTGAAGGAACTTTAAATTGTCTGCCTCCTTGGCTTTGCGTGTCCCAGCCTGGTGCATTTGCTTCTGCCTAGGCACAAGAGAGCAGCTGCAGTTTCAAGAAAACATGCAGGGACTTTGAGTTGCATTCTTGAATAACCAGCCTTGCTATTCCATGGCTGCTCTGCCCTGTGGAAATGCTGAGGTCTAGAGCCTGCAGGAGCCAGCCTGGCTCAGTAGGTGGCTACTAGATTAGGAAATAGGATGTACAAGTTCTTTGCAGAATCCTGCTAGTCCAAAGTCATGTCTGTGGTTAGCTGTTTTACCTGTTTGCTTGCCTGTAAACGTGAAGATAACTTTACCCTCCTACGTAAGTCCCGGAGTGGGGAGTCAGCTGCTGTATTTGGGCCCAGTATAATGAAAGCACAGAATGAATGCACACAGTAGTATACATACACACTGGGAAGTTATGATATGCTATGCAGGTTTTAAGGATTAAACGTTAGAGCTGAAGTCCCACAGAATCATCTTGAAACTCACATTTTGCTGGCCAGACTAGGAGTTTTAACTATGCCATTTAGTGTCAGATCACAAGTCCAGAATTAGAAGCAGACAGACTGAACTATGAACCAGTGAACACAGTTTCATAAGCCTTATGAAGGAGGAAAAGAAGCCCCACCCAAACCCACAAACCTATCTAGAAGGATTGCATTGCCATGCATCCTGGCACTTGCCAACCACAGCCAAGTGGCTGAAATTCTAGCTGTTGCTTGGCTATAGCACACATCCCCTATGATTAAAAGACAGTAAAGCAACCAATCACTCTGATCTTGAGGTGAGGGGAAGAAGCAGGAAGGGGTGCCACTGATGATAGCCACCCAAAAAGCCATGAGCAGATGTCAGCACACTCGCCTCCAGCACTTCAACTGCTGCATTTTTGCCTTTGGGGTTGATGGATCACTCTGGTCTCTTAACCCAGAGCACATAGTTTCACCTAAGCCTGGATTTCAGACACACCCTTTCTTCAAGCCTTTTTGCAACTGTAAAGAAGGTTCTTGAGCAGATCATTTGGTTCAGGCTCAATACCACAGCATTAATTTAACATAATCAGTTCAATAGCCATCTCACCATCAGGTAGTAATGCTGCTAAGTGACATAGGAAAAATAACTCAGTGAACAAAGACTCAAGCCCAACCAGATCTCTGTCCTCATCAGCTATTTTACTGACTAGTATCTAATCCATTGGCAGTCAGACACTGACTCAAGTAGAATTCAGAAGAAGTAAAACCAAAATTGCCATTATGTACTTAGCCTCTGCCTAAGCCAGCCAGTATTTTCCAGTGTCAGTTCTTGTAACCACATCTCATCCTAGAGTTAGCACTATGTCTCTGTCTGGTAGAGCTGAAGCCAACACAAGTCTCCAGATCAATCCCTGAGTAACTGCAAGCAGGTTTGTTAGCTCAGTCCCTTGTAACTAAACACCTAAATCCAAGCATATTGGGTGAAGGGAGGACAGCCAAATGGGAAAGAGTAGTATATTAGATCTCTGATCTTTGGTTTCTTCACTCACTGGTACCAAGGCCTTACTCATCTCTCACATACTCCCACATCATGGTAAAGCAGTTCCAAGTTTAAAATTTATTACAAAATTCAGAACCAGCCCAGTTTTGAATCTTGATACCAGATGAGTGAGACACCCAGATTCTCAGCCTGCATGTCGGGCAACAAAACCCCTCTCTGGGAAAGGGGAATAATCATAACTGTCTGAAGGCAAGTCCAAACCATAACTCTGACTCTCTGGCACAGAGAAGGACCAAACTTGGGTCCCTGTCAGGATAGTGGGTCAAACCAATCCCTGCACCAAACACAAGCTAGTCATTGCCAAAGCACACTGGAATCAACATAGGGGTCTTGAACTCAAACCACATCCAGCTCCACTTCCTCTGCTGTTGTTAGGACAAGCATGACTGGTTTTAATGAGGCACAGCCAATATGCCTGGAAGAGAGAGTTTTCAATATATCATTTTATTTTGGCCAGAAGAAGAGTACCAGGAGGGTCAGGAATCATACCAGGAACATTTAATGGAGCATTTTGCTCACTTTTCACCATATCAACAGGAAGCACAAGAGCAGGACCCACTGTCACAATGCTGCTCATGCGATACGTGCTTCAAGAACACCGCTACTCTGGACCATGGGCATCACTGGGTACCAGCCATATTTTCTAACAGCATCTTTTTTTTTTTTCAGCATCCAAGGTATAACTGCAATCACTGCTGAGTATAATCCTGTTCTCCAGCTTCTTGTTAAACCAGAGACCAGTTTCTCCAGTTCAAACTCAAAAGAGACTGGAGCAGTTTAACTCTCTTAGAGATATTTTCCTGTTTATACTGTAGTGATCTGTCTTACGAGCTTCCTTAAAGAGAGATCAGCTTAACGGCTTGTGAGCAGTCAGGGCCCCTCATATCCACAATCACCAAAGCTTACAAGGGCAGGGACTCCCTGCTCTCTACCCAAAAGCTTATGCAGCGTAGCCATTCCGAGTCTGGCCATAAGAGGGAGATAAACCATTGCTTCATTTCTCAGTCTTGATGCCTCTATACAAAATCTGAGCAGATCTGTGTCTCCAAAGCTTCTGCTGACTCCTGAATGAATCAGCTCAGCGAGGTGTGGACACAGCTCTCACAAAGTGTTTCCATGAACTCTGTCTCTATTTGTCTACTGCAAATCACACAGCAAATATTGTAATTTCTCAAGAAGTTTAATAGTGGGAAACAAGTATTGATTAGGATTAGGGAGTTTGGAGAGAAAAGTAAACTGCCCAAGCCATCAGGGACAAACCCACAGATTTAGGATGTGAAACTGTAAATTCTGACCTACCCACTGATATGCTCCAGTATGAATAGAGCTGAGGTTAAAACACTACCAGTAGTGCCTGGAACCCCAGTGGGTAGTGCCACAAGACCATAGCTTCAGTTCTTGCATTTTTGTGATTGAAGTAATGAGCCCACATAAGCACCGAGTCAGCTTTGGAAACATGACTGGCAGTAACTAGCCCAGCAATAACTGCCCTTGTCTAGACACCATCAGAAGCCACAGTGCAGAGAAATGAGCTACCTCAGCCAAAAATTTCCTCCAGCATTAGGACAAGCCCAAGGAAAGGCACCACAGCAAAACACAAGTCCAACCCACATGTACAGGTGGAGTGTGAGGACCTTGCATTTCACTGATATCATCTTGCTGACTCTCATAGGAGGAAATCAGGGCCTTTTGCACTAGTGCCTCTGTAACAGGTATCTGTTCACTTGGAAAAATAGAAAAGAAAATTCCTAGACCATTTCAGGTCTTGGCCCCACAAAGAATTCATTTAAGGAGAGATGGCTGATGGCTGCAGTTTGCTTTACCAAGCTGGGGTCTTTAGGAAGCCCAAGCAACTTCATACAGTAAATGCATCCATTTTGGAAGGGATTTGTAACAGAAATAGAATACCATGACATCCATGAGTTTCATATTTCATTGCAACTCTGCAAAAGGGAGATAAAATAATCCTGCTTCAGAGAACACTCATAAAATTTCACCTTTTCTACAAGGGGGCAGCACAACTGTAGCAAAAAAGAAAATCCAGCCATAACTCTTCCTCCGCAGCACTCCCTGTGAGACACCAACACACTCATCACCCTCTTCCATCTCCTCACGTAACAGTATTCACTTCCACCAGCTCCTTCTGCTAAGAATTAGTCCTCCAGATAGTTATCTCCAGCTTCTACCATCAAAACACTGCAAAACAAGGACTGCTTTGACCACAGCAAGCAGCCTCAGAGGTCACCAACAGCAGCTCCTAAGCTGGCCTACAACAGCAGCACAAGCTCCGCAGCTTGCACTTGCTGGCTTCTCCAACCAGCAAAAACCACAGTACAAATGCAAGACCTTCCAAGGAAGCAAATAAAATCCAGTTCAACCTTACCTTGCTCTGGAGACCCATCCACTCCACTCACTGCAGGCTCTAGCACACACTGTGGTATTCCCTGTCTGACTCAGCCCCCGCTGCATGGGCAAGCAATTGAGCTCACCTGTACTCAGGGCACACCTGGGCCATTGCCTTCCCTCCCCATCCCAACCTCCTCCAGGGGGGAATAGCCAAACTGCTTCACCTGCAAAAAGGATAACTGACTATATCCAACCCTGCCTGAATTTCTGCTTGCTAAAGGGGAGCCTGGACTTAGCTAAAATGCAGTGCAACAGCCCATCTTTCCCACAATGATGTATAGTATGGCTAGGCTTCGCGAAC
>VWZO01006634.1:0-37550 GCA_013396975.1 Bucco capensis
GGCAAATTCACTGCAGAATGTCCCCTAAGGGTCAATACTCATCAGTGATCTAGATGAAAGAATAAAGTGCATCCTCAGCAAGTTTGCTGATGATACAAAACTGGAAATGGCTGATATTCCAGAGTGTTGTGCTGCCATCCAGAAGGATCTCAATAGACTGTAGAGATGGGCGGAGAGGAACCTTCTGGAATTTAACAAAGCCAAGTGCAGGGTCCTGCACCTGAGAAAGAGTAACCCCAGACACCAATACAGGCTGGAAACTGACCTGCTAGAAGGTAGCTCTGCAGAGAATGACCGGAGGGTCATGGTGAACAGCGAGTTGTCCATGAGCCAGTCATGTGCCACTGTGTCCAAGAAGGCCAGTGGTTTTCCCAGGCTGCACTGGAAAGAGCATTGCCAGCAGGCTGAAGGAGGTGATCCTGCCCCTCTACTTAGCCCTTGTGAGGCCCCCCTTGGAGTACTGTGTTCAGTTCTGGGCTCCTCAGTACAAGAGAGACATGATGCTTCTAGAGCAAGTCCAGTGGAGAGCTACACAGATGATTAGGGGACTGGAGCATCTCCCTTTTGAGCAAAGGCTGAGGGAGCTGGGCTTGTTTAGCCTGGAGAGGAGGAGGTTGAGACGGAACCTTATCTATGTGTATAAGTATCTGAAGGGAAGATGTCAAGAGGATGGAGCCAGGCTCTTCTTGATAGGAACAAACTGGAACACAGGAAGTACCACCTAAACATAAGGAAGAACTTCCTTACTGTGAGGGTGACGGAGCACTGGAACAGGTTGCCCAGAGAGGTTGTGGAGTCTCCTTCCATGGAGATACTCAAAACCATCTGGATGCAATCCCAAGTAATGTGCTCTAGGGGGCCATGCTAGAGCAGGGAAGCTTGACTAGATGACCTCTGGTGGTCCCTTCCAACCTTAACCATGCTGTGATTCTGTGATATGCTGATGTCCGCTGATTTTACTCCATTGGCACCTCCAGTCCTGAGTCTGAACTGCTTCTCCTTCTACTGCTCTATTTAAGTCTTCTGATACATTACATCTTGTGCCTGCACCTCCACTTTCTCTCTGTAAAATCCCTCACATCTGCCATGGAAGCAAATTTCAGTAAGAGTCTCTGGCTGCTTTCTACCCATAGATTTATGTATTATGCATGCTCATTGTGCATTTGGATGCTCTGTCTAAATTGTTGGGATGCTAAGTTTTGCAGGCAGCAACTGCTCAATTAGTTACACGGTCTGGAAGATTTTTACAGGGCAATCTATGAGATTAGGAGTAAGCCCTCAGGCAGTTTGGTGGAAGTCTCCTGACATGGCATATTTAAACTGGAATTACTGACACGGTCATCCTGACAGAGGAGCGTTTTATATTCCCTGAGTCTTTTATTGCAATGTACATGGGGTCTGTAAAGCACTTTGATGTTGGGGCTGTATTTTAGTGCCAGGCATTGTTTCGAATCTTTCAGGTTAAGAGTTCTCATAGACACGAGGAGGCTGGTTTTTGTTAACTTTCCATTTTATCTTCTTCACACATGGTCTCCTGCTGCACAGACATGGCTTAACATTCTAAAATGGAGAATTAAGTATTTAAGAGGATTTTGGAAAGGTGACTATCAGCCATGGGTGGCTGATGAACAATCTGGACTTAACATGTAAAATCACATGGAGGAAAAATCCTCCTAATGTGGAACTGGAGGAATTTTTCTTCCCTGCTCTGCACCAGCATGCTGTGTGCTGGGCTCCAGAGTCCATCCAAGGTGGGGGCTAAACTAACATACATGTATGAATTCATAAAAGTAACAGAAATTACCTCTTTTTCTCAGGAACAGAAAATACAGTTTTCCATGTTAAGTCTTGAGGAAACAATCTTGAGTAGAGGTTGTTTTGTGTACTTTTGTGGTATTTCCTGAAAAGGCTTTTTTTTTTCTTTGCTAAGAGCCATCTTTCAGTTCTGTCTGGGTTCCTGGGGCTATTTGTGTCTGGTGGTATATTTCTGTGTTCAACAAAACCTCGAAAGCCTGAAGCTGCTTATTTAGAAGAGTCTGACAGTGATTGCTCCTGCCACTTCCAGACATCTTTTAAATTGGAAAGATCAGGAGAAATAAAAAAAGGGTTTAATGGAAATTCCAGGAGCACATTGGAGAAGTAAATCTGTGGCACTCTGTTGGTTTTAGCAGAGTTATGTGTTTTGCATACACAATGAAGGGAAAGATGGATTCACAGTAGTATAGAGGGGACTGTGTTTTCAAGGCTGGCTGATCTTCACTGCTGTTTCCTAATTGGTGACTGATACAAACTGTAAACAAAATTCCAAAGAGGCTGGTTCTTGGAGAGTTATTTTTTTCCCAAATCAAAAGTACCTCAGATGCCTGCAACATACTCACTAAGGCAACCCCGCCATGTACAGGTGAGCTGATGCCTAAATTGCTAGCAAAGTCAAGGAGTTGGGCTTACTTCTTAAGGTGTCTCACTGACTTGGAGAGTTCTGCTTAGGCATCCTGGGACAACCTTACCTTTTGTCATATGAATAAAGCTACCAGGCCTTTTAGAAATTCTGTGGCTTTAAAATCTACTCCAGTGGGCTATAGCTATGAGCTGTTTTCCCACCGACTAGTTAAAAACAGATACTAAATAAGGCAGAATAACTTTGAAAGAATATGTTTAAGTATCTACCTAAATATTTCTATACATTTGCACTCTGAGCACTTATTCATGCTAAAATAAGACTCCATACTTTTTTTTTTCAAATAGTGAAATTAGAAGACTGAAGACTAATATTATCATTTCTGTATTATATTAATCCTGAAAGAAATTGATGTATTACATATAGGGCTAGGAGCACCAGCACAAGACTGTTAATTCTTTATTTGCATTTGAAGGGTTTTTCTGCGTTTTTAATTTCTACTTTCCCTCAGGACAGCTCTTAGAAGAAAAGACTCAGCGAAAACACTTCAGGCGTCCCCAGGTGTGGGGCTGAAATACATACAACCAGATCATCAGTTTTCTTCGAAAGGCTAGAGGCAAGACTTGTCATTTGGTTGGAGATGAGGAAAGAGGAAGGAAAGTATGGGGAGGGCTTAGATTTGTGCCCAGAGGTGAGGAACAACTGCCTCAGTCAGGACTTGGCATTTTTATTGTATGGGAATTGACCAATCACTCTTTCCTTACTCAGAAAATCCTGCCAAAGTTAACGGGGACAGTTGTGCTTTTTTGATATGTAAATGTTATTTAAGTTATTTATGGAGACTGATCTGAAACTCCATCAGGACTGCAGGACAGAGCCTTAACATCGATACATGCTGTGGCTTCTTTGCATCCTTCTATCTTGCTTGTTAGTGCTTGCTGGTTGTGCACTGTGGTCTAGGAAGAGATGCTGCCCTGAGCAGGTGCCAGTAGGCTTCCTCAAGAGCTGAAATGGGCTATAAAGGAAAAATGACTGACTTTGTCCTGTCCTCTCTTTACTTCTGGGGAACAAGAAATGTTTGCCAGGTGCCTGGGAGGCACATACTACTTGTCTGCACATGTCCTGTGCTAAATGGTCAACTTTGATGATGATACTGAGTATTAATGGTAAAAAAGACATGAGACAAGCATGAATAGGTGCAGAAGGATCTTACGAGGCTTCAGTGGCATAGCAATAAAATAGCAGTTGAAATTTAGTTCACTTACATGTTGAATATAGTTCACTTAAATGTTAACTGTATGTTGACAGAGGAGAGAGAGGGAGCAAAATTCAGCCTTAATATCTCTGAGCTGACTGTTACTATCTAGGAGAGAGCCTACAGTTATCTCAGTCACAGTCCAATGTAAAGCAGCAGAAACAAAACAACCGGGAACATTGTCCACTCTTGGAAACACCATTTTCTGATGGTACAAGTCTGTGCTGTGCCCACATCTTGACAGATGCAAACGTGTATGACTTGATTTGGAAGTAGGTGCAAAAAACTCCAAAAGTAGCATCTGACTTGGAGGGTCGTCTAGTTCTAGGTTGGATTTCTGCAGTGCTTGAGTCTCCCATGTGCAAGTTCATAAATGCATTGCATATAAGCATTTATCAGTCATGAGCATAAGGCTCAAGCATATATGGACTTACTGCATAGCTCTGAGTCAGCATAGCAGACTTCTGTCTGCACAATATGGAAAGTAGTGTTTGCTCTTCCTATCTTATGTTGTGTTGTTTTGCACCTATCCTTCTCATTGGTTTCAACATGACAACTTTGCTAGTTTGACAACTTTGGTCCTGCTTTTCAGACAGTTGTTCCTCTTGTGATATCTCTATAAGCATTTCCACCTGTGTTTGTTCCTACCCTGCCACAATTTGTTCCTTTTACAGCCTGTTACTTTATTTGGACTCCCTTCTTCTGCTTTACCCTGTTCTGTTTGTCTGTTTTAAATGGAACTTCTTTTGCACACCACAGTATTCACATACAGGCAATTATTAAACCCTGTGGTATTAACATTCAGGCTACTGCTGAGCTCTGCAGTCCCTGCAGCCTTCCCCCAAAATGTGAAAGCATATAGTAGAGCTTGAAGGGTTTTGGAGAAGAATAGTGGGGATGGTGAAAGGATGACACAGTTTCTGTGCACAGAATGATCATGCAAGTAAAGAAGTTGGTAGCTGTAAGGTAACCAAATGCTGCAGTGAAAAAGTTGATAGATGGAGGACTTATAGCAAAATTTGTTCAAGTGCAATTTACAGATTCAGAGTAGACACAAGTGTCACTTTTTATTTTCTAAATGCTTTTTGTGAAAGTTAGAGTAGGAGATCTAACACTTTACAGAATTCTGGTAAACAATTTCATTTTACAGAAGTATTTTGATCTCTCTATGCAAAATTGTGTCTTCTTTTTTTTTCACTGAAGTAGATTAAAAGTTCTGTTTATTTTCCTGTCCTCTACTCCAACTATTTTACTAGATACATACATAATTTTAATACTCAAATGATGCTATTTATTAAAATATTCAATGTACTACTCCTTTTCATAGATGTGAAATCCCTCAATAGCTGTCAGAAGCAAATGGTGTATTTCTAAGGAGAGGTAAACATCAATATTTCTCTTACTTTCAAGCCAAGACTCCTAAGTCATTGGAGTGCTTTTAAATTCTGCCTGAGTTGCTGGGAGTGGTTGTCACCATACAACAAAGAGCATTATGTCCCAGGATCCTGTCATACTTCCTTTAAGGTTGGTGGCAAAATCCTCACCATTTTGTCAGTACCAGATTTAAATGTCTGGATCTTCCTTTCTCAGGTAAACTCATTTTTCCACAAAGATCACAGTATTTAAATCTGAGCTTTATTATGTCAAATGAAAATTTAATAAGAGCTTATCCCGGATACATTATACCTTACGTTTACTGCAGTCCACCTTGTTTATTTCACATACACTTTCATAGCATTAGAAAACAGCATCAAGGTGTTATTCTTAAGAAATTTTCTCCAAATGAAGAGACCATCTCACAAAAGCTAGTTTGTGGTGAGCTCCATGCTTAATTTTACACAGCCTGTGTTCAATATGCTTGCTGCTCTGTACTGGGCTGAAGATCCTTGCCTGACTCCAAAAAAAGCTACTGTTTGCAGCTATTCAGCTGCTTCAACTTGTGTAGTAGCAGCTATGCTTTTTGTCACATAAAACATTCAATGCACATTGTCTTTTATTTTGTGTCATGCTGCAAAACAAAACAAAAAAATCTAAAAGATCCAAAAAACTGTTTTATACTTGACAGCAGCATATAATGAACTTTGCTTCCTGGGGAAAAAATAACCTCTTAGTGTAAGGGACAGAGGCTAGCTCTAGTTAAGAGTGAGAAACACAGTAATTAAACTCTGATCCACTGCAATTAGGAGAGGTTAGCCCTGAGGGATGCAGAGTAACTTCAAGATGCCAAATTGTTCAAGGACTAATGACTTCCTAAAGAATGTCTGAAGTGAATATGGGATTTCTTTGGAGAACCACTTTCCAAAGAGGGAAAAAACATTAAGAGATTTCTGTCTAGCTGGTGGTTGGTTCTGTATTCTCAATTCGTATGCCTGAGGCCATACCTATGCAGAGAGCATTCTTCTTATACTGTTAGCTGATGTGTGCAGCTTAGTTGTAAGGGACATATAGCTTTACTTGAGCATTTGGTATCATCTTTCTGCTTTATGCTGCTCAGTAAAATCCCAGACCCTATCATGGCAGCCAGCATTGAAGGCCTTTCCTGTTGTTTCTAAGACATCATTTCCAATGACCCTGATATTGACTGATGATGACATTGTTATAGAGCTCTCTGCCCATGACTGTGTATGAGCTAATCTGTTTGATAAGAGATAAATTTTACTTCATGATGCCATTTATTGAAAAAAAAAATTAAATAGCACCTGTCTTTCTTGCAGTAAAAGCTGTTGCACTGGCAACCTGTTGGACAAAATTGCTCAAAAATGCCCCCAAACAGCTATCCCTATAAATCTGCATTATTTCTAATTGCCACACCTGAAGAGAGAGCATGGTTTCTTCTCCTAACATGATGCAAATCTGCTTTGGCCAGCTTTAAGGTTGCAGTAGGTTACCAGGCTTCTAAGCAGTAAAATATGACAATAGAGAGATGTATCCTTTTATTGTCCTGTATTGTATTTTTGACCTGTATTGTATTTTAGGTCAAATATTTTGACCTAAATATTTGAAGAGTTTTGTGATTCCCCTTGCTTTGCAAATTAACAAAGGGAAACAGAGGCACAGAGAGAAGTTCTGTTTCGATAAGTTGTTTGAGGTTTGTGAACAGAGTTCAGCAGCACAGAAAGAAGAGCCAGAAGTGATTGTGAAGCAGAAACACAATAGTTAGTAGTAGTTAGAAGATCCTTTCTGTGCATTGGTTTCTGTGCTTCTTGAGCTGACAGCAAAGTCTTCAGTGATAGCAGTGCATGAAAAATCCACTGTATTGTATATAGAAGGGGTTGCCATGAAGTAGACATGTCTCAATATGTTTAGCCTATGCCAAGTTTTGAAAGGTTTAAAACATTATGATCACTCACTAACACAAAGATACCTTCTTTGCATTGGAATAAGCATTGCTGACCTGTGTCTCAGTGAAGCTGGCTCCTACATTGCAGTCAAATACACAAGATTTGTCTAGTGCTTCTTTTTAAGTAACGTTATTGCTAACAAAAGGTTGTGAGATGAGGACAGGAGAAACTAGGTGAGTCAGCATTAACTTTCTTTGACAATCTAGAAGAAATGGCAAAATGTATCTTGGGAGACAAAATAGCTCTTTCTGTCCTGTCCCTCTTTTTTCCTTCAGGATTCTCTGTCTTAGTGTATATGTCTGTCATGCATAGGTTAGAGGGCCTTTATGATGCTCTTATCTTTATTTGCGGGGTTTTTTTCTTTCCCTTTGTCTGAAAATCTGCCCTTACCTTTACTGCCCACTGCTTGGGCAAAGTGGAGTAGGGAGATGTCCTTCACATGCTCTGGGCTTTTAGTGTCTGCTAGGGAATACTAAAGACAAGCTGGAAGCATCTGTAGGATATGTTTGGTTTAGTTTTTGCAAGTTGGGCCATACTGGAAAGCCTGATTTACTTTAAACAGCTACCAGAAACAAAATGCAGTCTGTGGAGCAGAGGGGACTTCTCTTTTCCATTCTGGTATACAGGGGTGCACAAGCCACAGGGATTCAGAAAACCCTGGGGTTTTAACATAGTGATTCTCTAACTGAGCCATGGAGCAGCTTCACAGGCAGCTCCAATGTGAGCGTCCAGCAGAAGCTTCCAAGGGTGAAACATGTTTCCCTTCAGGAATCCAGTCCAAGACAATTATTACCCCAGCAAATGCAATAGGTGTTGTTGCTACAAGATGCTGTGCAGGCACTACTATAAGCATAGCCACTAACAAAGTAAAAACAAAGACAGTAACAGAAAAACCCACTGCATACCCAGATGTCGCATCTTAAAATGCTGAGTCTTCAGTATGACTGTGAAAAAATAAGGTTGGAACTTGGAATTTTTTTGTCCCATTTACACTTTGCACTTTCTGTATGTTCACACTGTCTGTGATGCTACATAAAATATCTATGTTTTCATGTCAGTGCAGGGATAGTAGTATATAAAACAACTCTAAATGTTCTGCATCCAGTTACCTTCCAGTACTTCTGTTACCAAGTGCTGACCTATCAGTTCTCTTGAAACTGAGACTATAGCAGTGCTGTGCTTAACCAAGGACACACACTTTATGACCATCTTACTCGCTGAAGTTAATTACATCAAGACCCTCTATTACTTTGCCAAATTTGTACTGGTTTTGAAAGATGACACAAATTACTTCCATGACAATTTATAGATGATTCAAAAGTAAAGTATAGTTAGATTAGATCTCCATTAATCAAGACAGTGGTTATTTTGTTAGAAAATGTTAACATTTACTCAACACTTTTTAGAGTGTTTCTACCATCATGTGAGTTCTGCAGGAGTAATTTCATTAATGATTCAATTCAGTTTTATGTACTGCTGCCTTCATTAAAGCATTTAGCTACTGATAGCACTTGTATTTAATGTTCTGTTAAGCTTGATTGGGATACAAGACTAAGTCCACTTATATCTCTGAGAGGGAAGACAATAAAATTTTTCTGCTTTAGTAAGATAATAGCTGTAATTAAGCTGCTAATCAACCTGTAACAAAGCCTAAAATTCATGACTGCAAACTAAATTAAGTCTGAAACAAAATTGGCATAATTAACTCTGAAACAAGGCTGGAAAGACTGGACCTGATTTACCAGGTAAATGCCATCCTAGTTAGTAGTAACAGCAGTTTACAAACTGATCATTTTTGGAGGTGTCTTTTGCCAAATGACCTTCAGTATCCATTCTGCACATGTGGGATTGTCCTGGTTTAGGCTGGGATAGAGCTAATTTTTCGTCTCAGAAGTTATTATAGTGCCATGTTTTGTATTCAGTATGGGAACTGGTATAAGAACATTATTGGTAATATATTGATGTTTTTAGTTGGTGCTAGAAAATCAAGGATTTTTCAGCTTTCCATGTTTTGCTGGTGTGCAGGTGCAGAAGAAACTGAGAGGGAGCATAGCCAAGACAGAATCAAAGAATCATTAAGGTTGGAAAAGACCTCTAAGATCATCAAGTCCATATACCTATCACTAACATGCCACTAAACCATGTCCCTAAGTAAAGCATCTAAATCCATAGCATTGGTTAAGCACCAATGCCTAACAATCCTTTCAGTGAAGAAATTTTTCCTGACATCCAATCTAAATCTCCCCTGGTGCAAGCAACTTGAATCCATTTCCTCTCACCCTCTCAGTGTTAACTCTGGAGAAGAGACCTACCTCCATCTTGCTCCAGCCTTCTTTCAGGTAGTTGTAGAGAGCACTAAGGTCTCCCCTGAGTCTCCTCCAGACTAAACAACCCCATTTCCCTCAGTGGCTCCTCATAAGACTTGTGCTCCAGACCCCTCACTAGCCTTGTTGCCCTTCTCTGGACACACTCCAATGCCTCTATGTCCTTCTTGTACTGAGGGGCCCGAAACTGAACACAGTATTCTAGGTGCAGCCTCACCAGCGCTGAGTATAGAGGGATGATCACTTCTCTGGTCATAGAATCACAGAATCTTAGAATGGTTTGGGTTGGAAGGGACCTCTGCAGGTCATCTAGTCCAACCCTCCTGCAGTGGGCAGGGACATCCCCAACTAGATCAGGATGCTCAGAGCCCTGTCAAGCCTCACCTTGAATGCCTCCAGGGATGGGGCCTCAACCGCCTCCAGGGATGGGGCCTCAACCACCTCCCTGGGCAACCTGGTCCAGTGTTCCACCACCCTTGTGGTGAGGAACTTCTTTCTAATATCCAGTTTNACAAATATGTTAAGGGTGAGTGTCGGGAGGAGGGAGCCAGGCTCTTCTGTGTCATCCAATGTTAGCACAAGAGGGAATGGGAGCAAGTTGGATCACAGGAGGTTTAGTATTAGCACAAGGAGAAATTTCTATACGGTAAGGGTGACGGACCACTGGAACAGGCTGCCCAGGAGGGCTGTGGAGTCTCCTTCTCTGGAGACATTCCAGAGCAGCCTGGATGCATTCCTGTGTGACCTCGTCTAGGTGATCCTGCTCTGGCAGGCAGGTTGGACTAGATGATCTTTCTAGGTCCCTTCCAACTCCTAACATTCTGTGATTCTGTGATCTTTGTTTGGCAATATGCTTTCACCAGCATACCAAGGGTTTCCAACATCTAGCTTTGGCAATCCTAACTAAAACAAAGCCACTTCCAGTCCAATTAATGGCATTTTTACTTCATCCCCTACAAAATCACAGCTACATTTCTTGATAGCTTGTTTTCCGTGGGTAGTTTTCCTTCAGCCAATTACCACACTGATTGAAGTGGATTAGATCTAGCAAGATGTTTTGTTCACCTCAGGTTTTAAAATACACCATTTTTCACATTTCTTATGCCATACTAAAAATAATAGCTGCATAACCCAACTACAGTTGGGTTATTTATTGACCATAACAGTGCCAAGAGGAATGACACTAACAGTGAAACAGGACCTTTGATCCATCACTTGTAGAGCTGTTCCTCATGTCTTGTTCTTCCTAGCGCCTGCTCCATCCCGTGCCAAGGTACTCTGTGCCCATAGGGCCAGGCTGGGCTTTGTGCTGCTCTGCTAGCCCAGTGCTCCATCCTGCTTCCACACTGGCTTTGCCCATGCCTGGCGAGCCCTCTGTAGCCACTGTGCTTTCTTCTCAGGTGGGTTACTTCTGCACCTTGGTGTTTTAGTTTTAAAATAGGGATATAAGAAAGTGGTTTTTTGACATGTAGTGATTGTAAATGAAGATGTCTGATCATGGTCTGGGCTCACTTCAGATACAGCATTCATTAATTAGCCACAAATCATATTTAATATGACTAATCTTTGTGGCCACACCTTTGTGAATGAGCTGTGATCTTTGAAATAAAACAAATCAGATCCAGGTCTGTTGTTTCAGTTTGTCTGAGCTGATGTGATGGTGCCTAGATTAATTATTCTGATTGTGTGGCTGATCCTGTAAAGAAGACAGCACGCACCATGCACACTGTGGAGAGGTTTGCAGGAATGATTGGTTATCATGGACTGTGCATATGGAAATGTGTCCTCATTTCTTCCTTTGTGCTATCCCATTTACAAATGGAAATGACTGCTTTGTAGCCAGTTCTCATTATATTTCTCTCCCATGAGATGAGAAATTAGCACTAGGAGAAATCCCACAGTGGTTGGGGCTGAAGCGTAATCTCTGCCACGGAGTCTGCTCCACCAGAAAGGAGGCAGAGAGGCAGAGACTATTTACAAGCATCAACCCAGGGTTGGCTAAGGGCCAGCCAAGGCTGGGCAAGGCAGTGGTAACCAGACAGGGCCAAGGTAGAGCTGGGAAGCCAAATTGTAGTCAGCCACAGTATGCATACAGTATATGTGCAAACAATATACTCTGGAGGCCCCTGCTAGGTCTGGTCAGGCCAAGGAGAGCCTGCGGGTGCCTTCGTGTACTGCATATCCACACAGGGCCCTGCCTAGTGGCTTTCTACGATACTGTGACTACCTCAGTGGACAAGGGACAACCTGTGGATGTGATCTATCTGGACTTGTGCAAGGCCTTTGACACAGTCCCCACAACATTCTGTTGGCCAAGTTAGAGAGCTATGGATTTGATGGGTGGACTGTTCAGTGGATAAGGAACTGGCTGGCNACATGGATCTGATGGAGCAGGTCCAGAGGAGGGCCACAAAAATGATCAGGGGGCTGGAACACCTCTCCTATGAGGACAGGCTGAAGGAGCTGGGATTGTTCAGCCTGGAGAAGAGAAGACTTCGGGGGGACCTAATAGTGACTTTCCAGTACTTAAAGGGAACTTATAAGAAGGCTGCAGAGGGCCTGTTTGCAAAGGCCTGCAGTGAAAGGACAAGGGGCAATGGTTTTAAACTGGAGAGGAGGAGATTTAAATTGGACATTAGGAAGAAGTTCCTCACCACAAGGGTGGTGGAACACTGGAACAGGTTGCCCAGAGAGGTGGTTGAGGCCCCATCCCTGGAGGCATTCAAGGCGAGGCTTGCCAGGGCTCTGGGCAACCTGATCTAGTTGGGGATGTCCCTGCCCAGTGCAAGGGGGTTGGACTAGATGACCTCCAGAGGTCCCTTCCAACCCTAACCATTCTATGATTCTATGATCATCTCTCACTGCCCTCAGGGCTGAAGCCATTTTGTTTAGTCTGGGGATGTACAGCTGAATTAAATTCATCTGTTCCTGCTTTACAGCAACAGCAAATGTGATCAAGGCTGTGAATCATTGAAGTGTCACTTCACTGCACACCTGGGCAAAGAGACAAGAAACTAGTTCAACACTACAGAGCTGATGTATATAAATGGGTCAGTAGTTTCTTCTGGAGAGATGTGTGTGTTGGTTTTGAGCAAGATGTGTATTAGGACTACCAGCAGTCTTTTTAAAGGTTTGCAGTACTACTTGAGCACAGGTAGGACAGAGGATGTAACAGCTGTGCATCAGATCATGCTCCTTGCTAATTTTAGTGGGCTAGGGAAGCTCATGGAAAGATTATATCTTGTTGCACTAAGCCACACTTAGTTAAATAAGACAATTTAAGTACTGGCCCTAACTTTCTGGCGAGGCATAGTAATACTGTTTTACTTAGTTGTAGTTTGACATAATGTAAAGGAGGTGGTGGTTGTGAGGGTTGGGTTTTTTTTTTCTTCTAGAAAAGGGAATATGCTGCTAAAGACACATTTAACAAAAAAAAGGGTGTGGTGGTGCTTTTTATTTGGTTTTGGTTTGTTTTGTTCCTATATATGTTTTGCTCACCAGTGCAGCCATCTTACCTGAAAGGAACATTGTGAGTAATACGATTCAGCAGCTATTCAGGAAGATACTGTGAAACAGGAAAGCAAGGAGAGCAGTCAGACCATTATAATAACATTTAAATCTTTCCATGTGTATTCCTCTGAGCCAGTGGCAAGGCAAAGAAGTGTTGTTACCCTCAGTGTACAAATGAAAGGCTCAGGCTGACAGAATCATTCTGATTTTGGTTACCACACTGGTAGGTAACTGAGATTTGCACTGATCAAACTTCTTCCCTCAGGTGGCTGCTTACTGATCTGAGACCGGATCCCAGGAAAATGGAATAGGGCATGTGAAACAAGCTCCCTGTACCTTGGCAATGCTGGAATATTTTGCATGTTGATGTAGCTGCCTGGGTATTTCTAATCCATGTTTTCCAATGTAGGTGACAAAGGATTTGCTAGCTTTTGCTTCAGATGAGCTCCCCATTTACACAGCTCATATTTTTCAGGTACTTTCTGGACTATGTCACAGAGAGCACACTTCCAATTCACACAGAAAGGAAAAGGATTTTCTCCCCAAACTCACTAGATGTACTCTTGAAATACAGAATGTGTTTTCTGAGGATAAACAAACAAATTGTCTGATTTTGACCCTGAAGTCAATTAACTGTTGGTAACTTCCAGGTAATTTTAAGTTAGGGTGTTTTTTTTTTTTTTCTTTTTTTTCCAGATGGTCTTGATGGTGGGCTAACAAAGGCACTTTATTTCCCAAAAATTAAAATGAATTTTATCTTGCCCAGAAACTACATGTAATTGAACTATTTTACTGATAATTTTTCTATTTAGTTGCTATGGTTTTATGGGCTGCAGCAGGGTCAGGTCAGTTTCACAATTAAGAAGTAAACCAATTTTTATATCAAAAACTAGTCAACCAAGGTCAAATCTGTATGGCCCTTTTCTTCCAGATAACTTGCATACAACAATTATGTTTCATGTGATATGCCACCAGTGTGATGGAGGTTGTTCATTGTCAATGTTGGCTCATCACTACCTTATGGCACCACTGTTCTTCCGGGGCTGACTATGTTAACTCTGCATCAGGCCTTTTCGTTGCCATTTGGCAACAGTGTGAGAACACGACACAAGCAGAAAGAAAGTAACTTCATACAACCTGAGACCAGCAGCATTAAAAATGCGTTAGTCCTGAATGGATTGCTACAGCTGTGTAAGCGATTGAAAAATTGCCTGGTTACCTTATCTATGCACTTCCAGCCCTCAAGATGTTTGGATATCTGTTGGGAGCTTGGTTCAGTGACCTCACTTGTAGTGCTAGCTTTACACTGATATAGCAATTAGCCCAAATGCAGTGTTCCTAAATTACAAATGTGCTTTCAGCCCTTCTCTTACTGCATTAAGCTTTAACAGGTAATATCATTTTCATTACACAGAGTATTTCAGGTACAAGAGCTCTGTGGTAAGAATTTACAGGTTTTTTTATTGCTAACATGGCTGGTTGTAAACAGTTGTTAAATTTGTCACTTGATCTGCTTTTTTTCTTATTATTGATGCTCTGAAGGGACAAGGTAGCACCATAGAATTGCCACAACAGTCTGGGAACTCCAGTTGGTTTTGAGGAAGAAATGGAAAAATTGTAGATTAAAAAGTGTGTTACAGGTAAAAAGGGGACTGTGAATAATTAATCCTTAAATAATTCTTCATATTTAAAAAATAATTAATTTATAGTCATTTAATCATTTATATTCACATTCCATTCAGGGTACCTTAGCTACGAATCAGGTTGGGGAAATAAATTATAGTACTTCATCTTTTTACCCAAATGTTTGCTTACTGGTGATTGATGATACCTGTCTGAATCCCTAGTTTAAATCCTCTGCTTTGGAGAGTAAATAGCCATGATTTCTTAAGAGATCACTAGCACTAAAATGCTAGAGGAGTTTTGTCATATGCAAAAAGGCTGACATACAAACTTAAATCCAAGATACAGAAATCTTCCTGAAATTCAAGCTCTAATAGAGAGAAAGTTAATTCACCTTCTGCTCAGCATGTCTCTCTACATACAACACAGTTATCTCTCTGCTCAATAAGAAACAGATGCTCACCTCAGGATCCTGCCAGGCAGCAGCAGCATTCCCAGCTCTGCCTTTGGAACATTCATGTTCTTCTGGGGAGCTAGCTCTTTATTCTCCTGTTACATCTTGCAGCTGTAAGGAAAGGAAGCTCATGGCTCTGATGTTTTGGTTGGCATTTGTAATGCCCTCAGTAAATAATTGCAAGTGAAAATGCCCTAAAATCTTTGCTAGTGTTACCTTTCTGTAATCGTTCACACCAAATTTATGGAGGTTGTGCTGGGAATACCTGAGTAGATAATGATAAGTATAGTGCATTTCAAGCCAGATATATTACTCTAAAATATTTTCTTCACATAACACTTTGAAGAGGTAGCTCTTTTGGTTTGCTTCCAAGTGAAGATGCCTATTTATTTACAATAATGCTTTTGAAAGCTTTTTTCTCTGTTCTAAAAATAAGTGAACACACATTGAGATTTCATATTTTCCGGGCTTTGATTACACATGAGCTGTGTGTGGCTCTCAACTAAAGACCTGGGAGGAGAAGGAAGTTTGCTTCTGATTTACAGATTTGTCCTTTCTTAATCTGAAAACTGTGTGTTTCGTTTTCTTTTCCTTTCCTATTAGCAGCTGTGGAAGAAAGATTATGCCAGGCAGTTAACATGTCTTCTTTACTGTTAATTCAAATTCAGCAGTAGCACAAATATGTTTCTTTTGATTTTAGTACTCCAGAGTCAACTTGATACACATTAGACTAGGATTACTGCCTAAAATCTCAGGCTTGTTCCCACTGACTAGCTCCTCTGGAAAAACTAGTAGAGGGTAAAGCTTTCTTTTAAAACATAAAGCAGAAGGAATAATGGTTGTGATTATTTTGTGCCCTATACAATGTTGAGAACTAAAAATAATTAAGGTAGAATTATGGTCAGCTAATACCACAGAAAAACCCAAGAAATAGAGCGAAGTTACCAGCATCATCATGGTTACATCATGTAGTATATACAAGAGAAATAATGCATCTACACTGAGCATCTGGAGAGCTGCTAATATCATGGTTAGGTAGCATTAGATGAGTTTCTGTCTCAAAAGGCAAAACAGAGAATCCATGCAGACAAGGCATGTCCTGTATGGATACCTGCATCCATGGAACATTTACTAGCTTCTTTAGATAACACACCAGGTTGTTTTTTCTTTCATGTACATGCTTAATGTGATACAAATAGTTTTGGCATCATCATTGGTTATGCCAATGGGTGCTTTTTGAAAGCTATTGGATAGGCTTATCTTTTGAGCTCTACCTATGAAATTATTTGCAGCTTATCTAATTAGTAGGAAAAAGTATATTTAGCATCCATAGCCCTGACATAAGTTGAATTGATTTCTTATTAAGAAAATCCTTGTCAGCACACAACTTTCTACAGTGTCATCAAGCACGAAAGTAAAATTATTTTAGCTATGGTAAAGTGTAGTTCCACACATAGTAAGAACACAGAAAAGCCTCAACTTCCGTTACCTCTGTCTGCTAAATACAACTTGTTTGTGTTATTAAAACACTGACAAACTATGGCTTTCTGCTCTCAGTAAGGCTGATCTGGACAAGTTGTAGTCATCCTGCACTGCAGGTGATGGTCTTGGAATGCTATCTAGCCATTTTCAGTTTTTCTCAGCACTGATAAGTACTCCTCAGAAAGCCACAGGTGTAAGCTTTCTCCAGGATGGTGTAATTTAAAATGCATTTAAGTAGACTACTAATGTTATACATGTATATATGTTCATGTTATACATGTTCATGTCTTTAGCTGGAAACTACTTCCTCTTTAGTGAAGGGGAAGCTTTTGCAGTTGCTGCCAGTGTGCTTGGCTGAGGCAGGCACAGTCCGAAAATCACTTGGGGTCNGCTGAGGCTCACGTCTATACCTGGTGGCTAAGGATTTTGTCCATCTCAGTCTTCTTTCCAGATGCTGCATGGGACAGCTTCTGAGGTGTGTAAGCATATGAATTACCTCCTGTTGTACAGTAATAGTTTTTCTGAGTATTTGTACCTTACCCACACTTGAAACTTAAGTATCTTCAACACCTGGAAATCTATAGCAATCAGTAAGGTCAGCCTTGAGTCTCCCACACTGGTTCTCCTTGGCTGATCCTCTCTGCTCCTCCACTCCTAAGCTGCACAGTGGGTGGAGAGGGAAAGCTGTAGAAGCAGTTTGGTAGGGACTACTGATGGGATGAGGTGGCACCTCGAATACATAGACTCTGGGAACCTCTCTGCTGCTTTACATGGACTGGGAAGGTGGAGATGCCTAGCTGGGACTGTGAGGGCTGTGTGTTTGCTGGCAGAATTTATTGCCTGTCCTTTACCACAGCACTGGTGTGCCTCTGTCTTTCCACAACCCAAGGAGGAGCAACATGTGCAATGTGGAGGACAAAAGTAACAGCAAAAAAAAACCCTGCCGTGGCTTAGGTTAAGGCTTTACTTGCCATATGTATTCTTTTGCAACTGAATCTGAATTCACTGTCCTTTATGTACTCCATCTTACATCACCATCCTTGCAGTTATCCCTGAATGCATGTCTGGAGGTGATTTGATAATCATGGTTTGAGTGCTGCCATGCAACAGCAGTGAAATTCTCTGCATTAGCTCTTCTTTCCAGGCATATTTATTAGCAGCAGAAGTTTATGTATCAGTAGCTGAACTTAGAAGCATGAATATTAAAAGCTCTTATACAAGGATACATTCTGTTCATAGAAAGTAATGTCTAAGTTAGCCATTAATTTAGGAAAGAACCGCAGTTCAATTTAAGCACTTGAATAATACAGACAAGTTTGCTCTAGGTTATCCTGCTCTTGCAGGAGGGTTGGACTAGATGATCTCCAGAGGTCTCTTCCAACCCCTAACATTCTGTGATTCTGTGACTAGTAGCATTTTCATTTTACATTTCAAACCCAGGAAACTTTATAAGCATTTGGGGTAACACTTCAAGTATTAAAAATTCTGCTGAATTTGAAGACGAGGAGATACAGCAAGTAATGCACACACTTGTGGTTTTAAGGGCCTTGCCTACATTTAGTTTGTATCCAGGGCTAAATTATAGCAGTTGCTGTATCACCTGATGACCCCTCCCCAGCAGAGAAGGGGGATGGGAAAGGGAGAGAAGACCTGTGGGTTGAAATGAAAACAGGTGTAATGAAACAGCAAAACTAATACCAATGCCAATATAAAGTATACAAAGTTTTACTCAGTCCAATAAATATACTACAGTTACAATAAACAGGAAGGCAGTCCTTCAGAAAAGAAAGAGGAGCAGGAAAAACCCAAGCAAGAAGCCAAAGCCAACACTCCCTTCCCCCTCCTCAGCAAAATTCCTCCTTTATACTGTGATGTTTATGGTATAGGCTACACCTGTAGCCAACTCAGGTCAGCTGGCCTGGCTGACTCAAAACTGCTAATGACCTACAGCCCACAGAAGGCCTATGGTTCTGTCCCAATAAAACCAGGACAAGGTCTAGCCTCAAATACGGATTATTAAAAAAATATGGAAAAAACCTTGGTCACCAATGCCAGCAGATTAGGAAGAATTTAAATAATTGGAAGACTGCTTCCCTGACCAAAGCTTTTTCTACAGCACTTGATGCACACTCAGAAAAAAAGGCTTTTGATAGCGTGGCTTAGGAAAATACAGACTGATGAGTAACTGAATTCCTAATCAAATTCTTCAGGTCATACAGAGCTTGCAGAGCAGTAGAATGATAAACTCCACCAAAATTCTTTAAATCGGGTTTAGATCACTGCCTACTCTTGTCAGCTCAAGCAGAGTATACACAGATCAGTGGAGATAGGGCAGATGGGATTGGGATAGGGTACAGCTGGGTGTTTTATAGAAATTAATAAATTTTCTCTTGATCTAGTTATGTTGCTGTACCTACAGTATAGCAAGCAATGCTGCAGCCACACAAAAGGGAAATTACATGTCTTCATTTAATATTGTACATGATTATTCTTCTCTGCTTTTGGCCCTACTACGTGATACTGCAGCAAGTTTACTTTCTTGCAGAGAGGATATAATTCAACATATATAAGAGCTTTGCCTGGATTCTTGCCAGCTCTGCTTGCATCTTCCATCTCTAAATTTTGTTCTTGGGATGAGCAGTAACATAGAAGTGCTTAGGACAATGCTGCCAGCCACTGAAAAACAGCTGCAGCGATGCCAAGGGTGAGTCCAGCAATCCTAGGCAATGACAGGTTTTTTTATTAGAAACTGAAGAACGCAATGATAGATCGATCGATAGATAGATAGAAAAACATGAAACCTAACTTCACTGAATTCCAGATAGGGGTAATACTTTCATAATTGCTTCTGGTTGGAGGTTTGGTGGGTTGTTTTTTTTTTCTATTTATTCAGTTTGGGGTTTGATTTTTTTGTTTGTTTCTTTGATGTTGTTGTTTGTGTGGGGGTTTTTTACACCTGGGAATAGAATTGCTTAATATTGTAGGTTTCAGTTTCATAGAGATTTCTTAAATGTTTGGCTTTACTTAATGAATAGTTAAATTACTTAAGCTAGAAAATGAAGGCTGTCCTTGGCTCTTTCTTCATGTAATAATTGAAAATACTCATTTGCCTGTCTCAGTTAAGTATGAGAGTAATAGGAGACAGACAGGAAGTAATTAGCATCTAAGAGCACTTTAAAGGAGTTTGTAGGAAAACCCTCTCTTTAGAGGGTGATTTTGCTATTTATAATCTATGTGATATGTTTTGAAGGATGTATTATAAAGACAAGGATATCTTTCAGAAATAACTTTTAAAATTGAGATTTGAAAATAAAAATTTCCTTCATATTCTGCTTTAATATCTTCAGAAGAGGAATGAACTCCAGAAGAAATAGCCATTCCTCTTCATTGAAACATTGAGCTTGGTCTGTTGGAAGAAGAACAGTATCTGTGAAAAGATAATACAGTGGATATTAGGTTTCTGTTTAACTGTGCAAATACACTGCATACTGCATAATGCAGCAATATCAAAAAACAGCATTAAGTAGAGCTGTTCATGTGTACAGAGCAACTGGAAAACTTGATGCACAATGCATGGAACAATTTTGAATAAGCCAATTAGATCACCTCTAATGTGCTTTAAAGTTATCCAGTCCCATAGCTGCATGCTGAATGCTAACGTAGCTGAAAAAATATGGAGTTTCCCTTTCCAAATATCTAAATAGTGTAATTGGGTAGCAGACTGGGTGCAGTGTTTGTAATACATGCTGTTGGACATGCCCCACCATGATGGCCAGCAGCAGTCCACCTGGAAGTGACAAACAAACCTGAAATTAAAGTTAAAATTAAAAAATCCAGAGTTCATCCTCTACTTCAAATGTTGGGCTAGATAGTAGACTTTTTTTAATACATCTTTAGTTTTTAATGTGTTACTTTTTCTGAAAATGTGGCAGTTTTACCGATCTTGTAAGGTTATTAGTAATTGTAGGCAGGAGAGGCCTTGGCCTTAAATAGTGTTTTGCTTTGGCTTTTTATTGTGCTTGACAAATAGATGCCTCTGCTTCCTCCTCCCCACACTTGTGTCTCCTTAATTTCACTTTACAAGGGAGATGCTTCAGTGTCTTGTCACATGCAAAGTTTTGTATAAGGATAAATTTTCCTGAGGGCTAAATCTTACAGCGACTTAGGTACTTCCAAATCACTCCTGAAGTCAGGCTTTCCAAAGAGATTACTTTTTCTGACTTCTGTTGATTTAATAGCTAGTTCGTACTTGAAGACTTCTGAGGGCTGTGCAGCCAAGTCACATCTGAAAATAGCATTAAGATCCCAAAGCTACGAAGGCAATTTTGGAAGATGCAAAAATGCAACTACAGCCCCTTTCTGTTACATCTTTCAGGTTGAAGGGAACAATAGGCTGTTCCCTGTTGTTTTGAGGGCGATATGAAACCTGGGTATGCCCAAAACATTGCTGGTGTGATTCTTTTTCATTACTGTAGGTGATTAGGAAATTTGAAAGAGCTTGCTTATGGATATATCATTAAATGTTGGTTCAGACAATTTGAACTGAGGTAAAGAGGATATAGCTGGTCTTTCAAGAGCTGTGATCCAGGCTGCTACTTTTGAGTTGAAAGCTTAGTTTTACCCTACTCCCTTCAAAATCCAGAATGTGCCAGAAATGTGACCTTTTCTAGACATTTGCAAAGTCTCCAGAAACATTCTTGAAGAGGAGATAGGAAGTTCAAAGGAAGGAGTACCTCCAAAAGCTTTTCCTGTTGCAACTGGTTTGTATTAATTCTGTCTTGACCATGTAATAAGAACAAGTCTCCTATTCATTATGCTGCAAGCTGAGTACATAATGTATCAAAATGGGTTTTTAAACTAGTAAGACTACTTGGGTGACAGAATTTTGCCTCATGCCCATTTGGGACTGGAGACTTCTTTGGGAGGAGGCTGGGCAATAGACAGATAAAGTGCTGCTGTTACCTTGCCATAGAATTCACAGTCCTCTTCACAGAAGAGATTGTGTTTGACTTGTGGAGCAGTATGCCTGTATAAGCAGAGAATTTAGTTGTGATCCCACTGATGTTTCTCACCCAGTGTTCCTTTGTTAAAAGGGAAGTCCAGCTGTTTTAAAAGAAATCTGTTCAGCTAAAGCTCACAAATATTGCTGGATTTGCAAATAGCATATGAATTTGTTCTGGTATTTACAAGTAGCATGTGTTGATGAATACTAATTCATCTTTTCACAAAAAAAAAGCCTAAAATCAAATCAGTGAAGATAATTGTGAAATTTTAAGATTTAAGGTGATAGCTGATATGGTTTTGAATAGACATTTAGCTCAGTTCTTTCCTAATAGCTTGGTGCTTGGTTTGACTCGGATAATGTTTTTTTTTTAGAGTACATTTTATGTATATGACTTTATAGAGAGAGACTGATCTAGAACACAGGCACGTACCCTTCCAAGCAGAGTTAGGAGAACAGTACAGCATAGGTGAGGATGGAGTGGTTTAGGGTGATAACGCAAAGCTGGGGAGTCACCAGAAAGAACTCCTTGAATAGTGATTGAGAACAGGAGCAGAGTGGGAGTCAGCAAAAGGTCTGAGAGAAGAATATACCTTATACTGCTGGCCCAGGGTAAAAAAGAGGAATTTCCTTGGAACTGTGGATCTGAGACCATCAGTGCTGTTTGTTTGAGTTTACAAGGAGGAACTATTTAAGCAAGGAAAAGGGTCCTATGAACTTACCTCACAAGAGAGGAGCTCCTGCTGCTGTTTGATTATAGGGGTCACATACAAGGACAGTCATTTACATCCTAGGCAGAATTTAAAATTGCTTTCTTGCTGGATTACTGTTGCTCAGTGTGTCCTTCCCTACATCAACTTCTCAACATCAAGTTCTTCAGTTTTTTTCAACACGTTTATTTTATATCCGATCCTAAAATGGACGAGATGAGTAAAAAACATTTAAAGATCCCCTGCTTGCTTCAGGCTGTCCTTGGGCCACTTCTCAGGCATGGATGCACTTGTGCAAACCTACCTTGAGTAGACTGAACCTAATCTGGGATTGCATAGGAGCAGACGTGCTGCCTTTGCTTCGCTCACTTTCAGCAGAAGCACCACATGGATTTCCCCAAGTCCAGCAGTGGTGCACATGGTTCCTGTACGGTCAGAAACAGCCAGCAAAGCAGAGATGCCTTCTCTTTCAACCCTGGCTCAGATCTAGCTGCCTCCTTCCCATGCAGCAAGAAATGCTTTAGGATCTATGCAGCTCCTCCTAGAATAGCTGTAGCAAGATGAAATTTTAAAAAAATCCCCTTTTCCATCACTCATAATGGGTCAATTTTTCTTTCCCCTTCCTTTTCATCTTAATTAGATCAGGAGGAGGTAATGTGCTGAATGCAACCCCTGGCACCTGTTAATGTACAGGAGAGACTCCCTACATTCCTGGAGGAGGATTACCACAAACCTGATTATAGCAGCATGAGAGCCCTGTGAACCCAGGTCATGGGCACTAGAGAGGAATCTTACTATAAATCTAAGACATCTAGGAAATATTTCCAGTGCATGCTTATGTATTTTGACAAAATCTGTTTTACATTGGCTGGAGATAACAAGGAAATCAGAGTGAAGACTACTGTTGGCACATTTTCTGCGTGCCAGAGCTTTAAAGTATTTAAAAATGCTCTGACTATAAAGCAGCCACTACAGTATTGCTGCCAGAAGAGGTGTGGTTTCATTACATCTATTGGCATAGCTTTGCATGCAATTTTATCAGGCAAAGCACAGCTAGGCTTTAGCATGCTGTTAAAGGTGAAACCCAGACTACAGTAGCCTAATGTCTCAGCACACGCAGTCCCCAGAAGTGCAGGACTGAGCTCAAGGCAGTGAGCCCTGCTGAAGACAGCCTGTTAAGCTAAGGCTCAACTAGACATTAGCACAATTAAACAGTCTGCAAAATACCTTGTAAATGTACCTTCAGAAAAAACTCTCCCTGGAGTATGACATTGTGGAGAGCTTTTACCTTCTCTTCATCCCTTTTTCAGACCAATGGGGAATCTCATTTCTGCCAGAAGATTCCTTCAGATTCGAGTCTTCTCCAAGAGGAAGCCACCAAAAAAAAACCCTTAAACACCTTCCTCCTTGCCCCACATTCCACAGAAGAAACACAAATTAGCTAATAACATTAGGAGCTAATGCTGAAGTCTAGGCACAGTCTGAAAAATCACTTGGGGTCTCCTGTGGCCCCTGGTGCGATAACTGTGCCGACAGCAGAGGGAGCATTAAACTCATTGCCCACGGGAAAGTGTGGGGAGTGATACCCATGTTCCTATAATCCTTGGATGGGTAGGATGAGCTCATTAGCCTTCTGGCAGTCATCCTAGGAGAGGGACAACTCTGATTCCAAACCTGGGCAGATGGAGCTCGTTTAGCCCTGTAAGGCCTTCCATCTAAGAGGTTAAACCTCTGTCCTAAGGACTTTGCTGCCAGTGTCCAAGCTTGCTAGGCCCTGGCAGATGAACCTTAGGACTAAAGGGTGGGTCCAGCTCTGCGCATGCTGTGTCTCACCTAAATAAAATCCATTGCGCAGGCTCGAGGGTGCTATCCGCTATCCTCTTTTTATCAGCGTACTTGTAAAAGGCACTGATGAGGAGCATGGATGGAGCCCTCCCTGGATCTTCGTTCGCGAAGCCTAGCCACGATGACAACGAATGCTGAAGTTTTCAACCTATAAATTCTGAATTTCATAAATTCTAAGGAGAGGAGGATGGAGGAAGGGAACAGAGGTGACAGGAAAGTTATCAAGAATTACAAAACCATTTACACAATTCAGAAGTTTAAAGCAATAGATCTTTTGGCTTCTAACGTCCTGTTTACTGTTTTTAGTTGTTAAAATGGTGACTTTCAATAAAAAGAAATTGAAATCATAATAATGAAATATGTTATTTGCCCAGCAAAAGTTTTCCATAATGGAGGAACTAGTATTTTTAGTTTAAAAATGGTCTAGCAAGAACATGAGGTAAATAAGGCTGTCTGTTTTGTACTGGCACAATGGTGTTCTCACCCCATTAACTGTTATTGAGTACATATATCAATTTTTACATCCAGCTGCAGGGTATCCAAAACAGCCTTAATCCGAGGTTTCCCCAGACTCTTTCTGCAGAACAGGTAACTGGATTTCTTCTGATTTTTAATAACCTGCATTGTGGCTATGCATCTCTTTGTGCTTAGGAAGCACCATAGCCAGCTTAAAGCCTCAGAGTTCATTCAGGTATAGACAAACCCACTACAAAGGAGAGGAATGAAACAGGCCTCTAACTCTGTGAGTATCATTTGGAGGTGCAGAGCAGGAATAAACCTGATACAGTTCCCTGAAAATGGAAAAAACTGGGGCTGCAAGGGGTCAGGCATCTCTAAAGCTTAAACAATTCAGATTTCCCCTGTCAAATTTTGTGGGTTGGCTCTACTTACTTATGAGACTGAATTGCTAATAAAATTAATTAGAAACATCGTAAGTTGGTTATCCCAAGAGTACTTCTACTTGAAGCAGTCATTAATTATTCTACGATTGTCTGTCTTTCTATTTATAGGCTGGCCATGGGCGACACTGACTGTTCTTGGGTTCCTGTACTGCTATTCTCATGTTGGAATTGAATGGGAGCAAACGTACACTGTGAATTAGGAATGACGCAAAACAGTGACTTTAAGACAGGTTTATGGCTTTTCTACGCTGGATATCTTATCTGCAGAAGGATGTACCAGACCAAGTCTTCCATCAGTGTGTTAAAACCAAAAGCTCATTTAATTGATTATGGATTATGAATGCAGTAATTGAACCAGAAACACTGATGGGTTTCAGTGGGAGTGGGGAGAAATTATTAGGCGTTATGAATTATGTTATTTTTATAAAACAGCATCTCTGTGACTCTATGTACATTGGAAGCATGCATCTCAGAATAGTTATTTGATATAGGTTGAAGATTGGTTTTGTTTCTTCCAGTGTTTTGTTTCCTATTTTGATATACTGAAGGAAAAAATTTTTCCTACCTTGCAAAATTCAGAAAGCCCAATCTCTCACAGCCTCTGTTCAGAGGCACACAGGGTTGTGCCCTGCACTTATGCTACTCCATGAAGGGCATGGTGCTCATCAGTTCTTCTTGATTGCTTTCTGATGTAAGTTAGACCATTTTTGCTATTCTCACTGACTGCACTAGTTTAGTGTTCTGCTACTTTACTACCTACTGTAGCACAGTGCTTTTTCTATTTAATGTCTTCATTTAAAATTTTGCCTTTAAAACGACGTCCTTTTTTTCTTAGTCTTGGAATGGTTTTGTTTCTTTAAAAAGAGGGAGTAGGAGGCTGATACCAAGAACAGCTTTTGTTTTTTAATGAAATACGACCTTACGGCTCCTTGTGCTTTAAGTGCTCTCTGCCTTGTGGTAGAGTTAAAGCATATGATACTACTTTTATTATGGGGTTAATCCTACCTTCGAGAGAACTGTTCAGTCTCCCTTTTGTGTTTTTCTGTTACAAAAGAAGGTAACCCCGCGCTAGCTGAATGGTAAATCTGTTCAGTCTGCCTCATTCTCTGGTGTCCAGGCAATCAGCTCCTGCAATATTAAAGACATCCTAGGAGTAGCATTTTATGACCTTTAAAAAAAGCCACAGAATAGCCCAATACAGTGGCATCAACTTAGCTAGAGCTCCACATCCCAAATTAGCCAGAGCTTCATATCCTTTGCCCACAGCCAGACCTGTTACAGCAGTATCTTTGCCAAAAGACTGGATTGCCCAGAGCTGGGAAGTTCCTGCCTGCAAGCATCGAGGCCACAGGAGTGCTTCAACACGTGCTGTTTTCTGAAGGAAGGGGAGACCCTATGCCCATCTCCCAAGCCGGTGTTTTTTAAACTGATACTGAAGAGTAGCCAGAAGACCTTTAGTCTTTCTGAAGTTAGACATTCCCCCTAGGCCTGGTGCAAGCCCACTAGACCTGGTGAAGACTTCTTCCTAGAGCAGCTTCCTGCACTCAGAGCAAAAGGATTCCTGTCAAAACTTGTTTCATGCCCCTGGCAGCCATTTCAGACTGTTGGGAAACACAATTCACATCCCATTGTCCATCACTCCTGCAGCTTCAGCCAAGTCTGATACAGCTTAGACCTTCAACAAGAAACTGAGTCCTGAGATGGACTTCAGCTTAGTGCCTGTATTTGCAATGTCTCTGCTGCTCAGAACTATGACAGCCTTCTTTTTCCTTCATTTATTCCTGTAGAAATAAGGGCAGAGGCTTCAGCTTTCTACCCATCCAGAGATAAAGCCAGTCTCTTGCTGTTCCAAAGCAGAAGATCAAGCCCTTTATTTTTAGGGAAAGAATTCCTGTCCCCTGCTCCCCACCCCTGCCATAAGAATGCTGTTATTTCCTCTGGAAGGCATTCCCCTGGAATCACAGAATTGGTAGGAGTTGGAAGGGACTTCTGCGGATCATCTAGTCCAACTCCTGCACCACCAAAGCACGTTCACTTAGATCAGGTTGCACAGGAACACGTCCAGGTGGGTTTTGAATACCTCCAGAGAAGAAGATACCATAACCTCTCTGGGCAGCCTGTTCCAGTGCTCCATCACTTCCCAAGGAAATAAGTTTTTCCTTATGTTTAGGTGGAACTTCTGTGTTCTAATTTGTGCCCCTTTTGCTGTCACTGGGCAGCACTGAAAAGAGACTGCCCCTCTGAGCCTTTTTTCCAGGCTAAACAGACCCTGGTCTCTTGGCCTTTCCTCATGAGAGAGATGCTCCAGTTTCCTAATCATCTTTGTAGCCTCTGCTGGACTCTGTCGACTGGTTCCCTGTCTGTCTTGAACTGAGGAGCCTAGAAATGGACACATTACTACAGATGTGGCCTCACTAGGGCAGAGTAGATTTGGGACCTGCTGGTCACATTCTTCTTAGTGCACCCCAAGATACCATTGGCCTTCCTGACTACAAGACCACACTGCTGGCTCATGGATACCTTCTTGTCCACCAAGACTCCCAGGTCCTTCTCCATGAAGCTGCTTTCCAGCAAGTCAACCCCCTAATCTGTACTGGTGCATAGGGTTATTCCTCCCCAGGTGCAGGATGCTACACTTGCCCATGTTGAACCTCATGAGGTTCCTCTCTGCCCTACTCTACAGCCTCTACAGGTCTCGCTGAATGGCAGCACAATCTGAAGGTATGTCAGCCACTCCTTCCAGTTTTGTATCATCAGCAAACTTCCTGAGGCTACACTGCATCCCTTAGATAGTTGGTGATGTTGAGTATGACTGGACCCAGTACTGACCCATGCAGAGCACCACTAGCCACAGGCCTCCAACTAGCCTCTACACCACTAATCACAACACACTGAGCTCTGTTGTCCAGCCAGTTCTCAATCCACCTCACTATCACAGAATGACAGAATCACAGAATCATTAAGGTTGGAAAAGACCTCTAAGTTCAAGTCAAATCATACCTATCACTAACATACCACTAAACCATGTCCCTAAGTAGAGCATCTAAATGTTTCTTAAACACCTCCAGGGACAGTGACTCCTCCACTGTTCTGGGCAGCCTATTCCAAGACTTAACAATCCCATGAGTAAAGAAATTTCTCCTTGTATCTAACCTAAACCTCCTCTGGTGCAACTTGAGGCCATTTCCTCTCATCCTCTCACTGTTAATCTTGGAGAAGAGACCTACCCCTTCTCACTCCAGTCTCCTTTCAAGTAGTTGTAGAGAGCAATAATGTCTCCCCTGAGTCTCCTCTTCTCCAGACTAAACAACCCCAGTTCCCTCAGCCGCTCCTCATAAGACTTATTCTCCAGACCTCTCACTAGCTTTGCTGTTCTTCACTCTAACGCCTTTATGTCCTTCTTGTAATGAGGGGCCCAAAACTGAACACAGTATTCCAGGATACTTCCTGAGCTTGCCTATTAGGATGTTACTGGAGACAGTGTCAAAAGCCTTGCTGAAGTCCAGGTAGACGACATGCACTGTTCTCCCCTCATATACCCAGCTAGTCACACCATCTCCAGTTCTTTAGGACCTTTCAAAAAATAATGGAGAATGGCTTAGTGGTATTGCTTGGATGAGTTCTAACCCAGTCCTCCTCAACTAAGGGAGTCTTTTTTCCTCCAGATTCTCTCTCTCTTACCTTCAGGGACTGGGCTTACTGAGGGCCAGTCTTAGCAGTAAAGACTAAGCAAAGGCAGCATTCAGTAACTCCACTGTGGACTGTGGAAAATAACACTTACCCTGAATACTACTTGGCCAGAGACATGGATAGGCTCCTGATTTACTTATGATGATTACAGGGATTCTCTCAGCCACAAAGCAAGCAGTATAGTCTCTCAGACTCCGATTTTACTCAAGGGATCTGATATTGGCCTCTATTTTGGAGTAGAACTGAGCTAAGGGCGAGAACTTTCCCAAACTTAACTCAAACTTTGTAATTAAGTAGAATTAGTCATGACTCTATTCTTCGGTCTTATCGATTGCCATTATTACATTAAACAAGGGGCTATTAAGTGATTAGATTCCAATTTGTATGCAGGCAAAACTCCTTACTCCTATATGGAAATGACTTTGAAGGTCATCTGGAGTATGCTTATTTCTGAACTAAAATTTTTTTGGGGGGGGTGTTTTTTTTTGGTGCTTTATACTTCTTTCATAATTTTGTATCCTTTTCTGTTTCTATAAATAAAGCTGAAACTGACTGCTGGCTTGAGAGTTGTGTTAAAAAGCTACAGTTTGGCGTAAGAAAACTAGTGCACCACTGCTGTGAACAAACAGCACTGTGCACTGGAAACCTGTGGGATGGGTGCAGTGTGGACTGGTCATGTTTATTGCTCTTGTGCACTGCATGGAACATGGATTCACTAATGGTGTGAGTTTAAAAAGCAAATATACCTCTTGTAGATGAATTAAGGTGATACTTCAGCATATGAAGCTTCTGAGAACGGTCACCAAGAGTAGTATGCAAGTAGAATGATGCTTCTCTTTAGACTCTTGTCATTTTGGTCCAGAATCAGAAAAATGAAGTCACTTGCACAATTTAAAAAATAGATACTATTTCTTAAAGTTTAAATATTTATTTAAAGAGAGTAGCCCCAAAGAAAGAGATCTTGGGGTTCTCATTGATGGCAAGTTGAATATGAATCAACAGTGTATCCTGGCAGCAAAAAGGGCCAACCGGATCCTGGGGTGCATCAACCACTGCATTGCTAGCTGATCAAGGGAAGTGATTGTCTTGCTATACGCTGCACTGATGTGGAAGATTCTTCACCCACAGAGTGGTCAAGCACTGGAACAGTCTCCCTAGGGAAGTAGTGACAGCACCAAGGCTGACAGAATTCAAGAAGCATTTGGAAAACACCGAGGCACATGGTGTAATTTTTGGGTTTGTCCTGTGCAGAGACAAGAGTTGGACTCTATGATCCTTGTAGATCCCTTCCAACTCAGACATTCTGTGATTCTGAGGATGTATGCAAGTAAAAAAAGAGTAGTATGCAAGTAAAATGATGCTTCCCTTTAGACTTGCTCTCCTGGTCCAGAGTCAGAAGTATGATGTATGCTTGCACAATTTAAGAAATAGTATCTATTTCTTACAGTTTAAATATTTATTCTATGAGAAATATATTTATTTCCTTCACTCTTGGTCTATTCAGAGGTTCTTTATCCAGCTACCTCGAATTATGTATTTCAAGAACAAGTCCACTCACAAAATTTCTGCTCTGTCTTGCTTATAGAGCACCAGTAGGCAAGATACGGGGCAAATCTGGGCACACACAGCTCAGACTGTGCCTGAAGCACTTCAAATGTACGTAGCCATATATTCAGCTTGGAGACACACTCTTCAGCAACATGTAAGAACTGACTCTTCATTATCATGTGGCACCTGATGTAATTGTGTGGTAGCCAGAAGTTCCATCCTCCAAGCAAGTCATCTGTGACAACTCTCTGTGAGTTTGCAGAGACCTGGAAGAGAATAAAGTAGCCACTTCACTTATCAAAGGTAAAAATAGGTAAGAGAAGGGGGACAAAGACTTCCAAACACTCCTAGTGTGGGGGAGGAGTAGATAAGGACTCTGCTGCTGTAGATCCTAAAAGTCACAAGAGTGCAGTGACCAAAAAAAATCCAAGGTGGGGGCTCTGAAACTAAGCTGGACAGACACATGATGGCTACTGACAAAAACAGTTTACAAGTGATTTTGAAAAACTGCCCAAGTGATTAGGCAAGCATAGCATATGGCAGTATATGGCTTTAATGGCTGCCACAAAGATGTAGTAATCAAGCAGCTCTCACACTGACATCCTTCAGCTCCCTCCTTGGCTAACAAAGCTCTCCCAGCCATCACTGCTGAGGATGGTAAGATTATGCTAAGTGGCTCCTTCTTTAATTCTGCATTGATTAGAGGGCGAGTGAGGCTTTGCTCATGTATCTCTTTCACATCCGAGAGCTGAAAGCAGCTTAGTTGGAATAACCAGCTTACCACAGGTCACAAGAAAAACCTCTTAACTATGCAAGCCTGCAGCAATTTTGTTATTAGTCATAGCATTAAAATAAGGCTAGTCCTCTCTCTTGCTCACCCACTTAATTTCCTCTGTCACTGCTAACCCTTGAGCCAGTTGTACCTGGCACTTGCCAAGGGGAGGCTTGCCTTCCTCAGGCATGATAGCACAATTTTTCTTCAAGGAGCTGTGAAGAGCAGGGAGATGGCTATGCATGGTCTGTCACAGCTTCTGCCTGCTTGCACTTTATATAGTCTCCCTCCCCACCCCCAGTCCTGCTGCCCGTTACTGATTTGCAAAATGACTCTCAGTGCACAGCCACTTGTTAGTCCAGGCATATATTTTAATCCTGCTGAAATACGCGTTGCAAAGCTTGTGAAGAACTGAGGTTGTGATGTCTTTGAGGAATGAGGGGAAATCTGCATTACAGTAGATTGTTTCTTGTATTAAGGGACACTCTCTGGTGTGCGTGTCTTTGTCCACCCCCACCCCTCTCACAGGCAGACGTGGATACACAAGGGGTGTTGTGCCCTCATGCACCAAATTCAGCAGTTCCACCAGCAGCTGCTTATGGAGCAGTTCCCCATTAGTTGCAAGACGAAAACAACTGTTTTATTTGATATTTCCACTTCCAGCATTAGCAATCATGTCAAGCCTAGGTTCTGCCAGAGCATCTAAGAATAAGTCTCAGCTGCCTGTGGCATGATTCACCTCATCATCATGGCTAGGCTTTGTGAACGAAGATCCAGGGAGGGCTCCATCCACGCTCTTCACAAGCGCTTTTTACAAGCGCGCTGATGGCTGAAAAGGCCAATGTGGGACAGACAAGAGCGGTTGCGAAAGGCACAGCAGAAGGACTCCTTAGGAGGTATCACCTGCAAGACACAATTCTTTCTACACTGTCTTTTCTCCTCAAGAGTGATCCTACATGCCTTCTCAAAAACATCAGCTGCATTAAAAACAGTGTGACTCCAGATCTCCCGATTGGAGGCCAGAGTAGACCAGTTAAGGTGATCAATATGGCCAAGGCTGAGATGTTGTTTCAGGGAGTCCTTGTATCTCCTCTTCGGGGCTCCTCTCTTGCGACAGCCAGTGGCAAGTTCACCATACAGTATGATCTTAGGGAGGCGGTAGTTCTTCATCCTGGAGACGTGCCCTGCCCAACGCAGCTGNATATAGCATGATTCACCTACACCTGAGCTTACTGCAGATGAACCAAGCCCACTCAGGCATCCCAAGCCTGGGCTGGGCAAGCCCTGGCAGCTCCAGGCTTGAGAGGCTTTCAGGGGAGCCACTAATGCCCAGGAGGAAAGGAAAAGTGTCTAACAGATCTGACCCATATACTTTAATCACTGCAGTGGAGACAGGGAAGAGTGTCAAGGCATAACTTTCAGCAGTCTTGGCACCTCTCCATTCAGGGCAGCTCCCACAAGCTTTAGCAGCAGAAGTCCTCCAGCCTCATATCAGCATTGCTGGCCTTGGAAACTACCACTCTGGGGGGAAATAGGCATGTGCACTCAGTACCCACCACAGAGAATGGACAGGATGAAAACTACAAGGCAGCTTTAGTCAGGGGATACTTAGAGATACTCAAAACCTCATTCCTTATGCTAGGAGTCACAAAGGTCTGGGTAAGAGCAAGTTAACAGTAGGATTTAACAGGCAGGTTTTGACCACAACCTAGGCTGCATCACTTTCCATCATATCCAGGGCCAGTTCAGTCTGAAGTATAAATAACCTCAGGCACCCGCATACCAGGATCTCAAAATGGACTACCTGTGGTATACGACTTCCCCAGCAACAGCCAGCCTACAGGTAATAGAAGTGCATCACTATCCAGAGGGATTTGAGGAAGACTTTACATATGGTTGGGCAGACGAGGTAAATCATCGCTGACAGACGCATCAGCCAACCACTGAAAAATTAAAGTCTACTAAAGAAATAATACAGAAATGTAACTTTGATTATGACCTGTGAAGTTTAAATTCTATTATCCCTCCCTCTAGAACTGACCGTTCTTGACAAAATTAATTTTTATGGACCACAGGACTTTGATCCCCGCACTAGTGCATTTGAGTTTCCAAAAACCAGGTGGCAAAAATGGAACAACTGGAAATGCTATTAGAAGACCAGAAACATCTACACTGTTGGTAAATGAATTTAAAAGGCAAGTCCTAAGGAAAATAAAGAAAATTTCTTAAGGAAAATAAGATCAGTTGACTTTTTTCAGACTGCTGCTGTTTTAAGGGCTCAGGTATGTTGGAGAATTACACAAACTGCAGTGATAAAAATAAGTATTAATGAAAGTTTTTTAAATGTTACTGCTAATTTATGAGTTTCTTTACTCTTGTGGTGGTAGTTCTATGCTGAGGTGGAATTACAGGCTGATAACATCTCTGCTCCAAGCTATTTCAGTAATCTCTCAGTTGCCTTCCTCCACCTCTTGGCATCATGTCCCAAGGCCATCTTTTGATCAGATGATTGGTTCTGCAGGGCATAGCCTACATCCTGTCTTCACAAATATCTTCCCAAGACCAGGCTGCCCAACAAGGGAACTCAGATAACCTAGGCAGGTACTTCTGTCACAGCTCCTTCCAGAAGATACCACAGGAACTACAGCAACTGCTTGGCAGACAGTAACTCAGAGGACTACAGAGCATTATAAGCTCCAGCCTAAGGAACTTCCTTGGGCAATCAGTCCCATTTGCTCTGGTGCCAGTGCTGTCCTTTCATTTAGCTACTCCTGCTCACTCCCTGCTCTCTGCCCCCTTTGTAGGTTTGCAGACTCCCTCACTTTCAGCCTTTGTTTTTCTAGTGTTTCCTCAGATGCTTTCCTATGACACAGCTAGGTTTCCTCTGTGAACTACTTTCTGGACAATAAATATGCAGCAGATTCAACTCACTGGTACAGGTATCCAAGGCTATACTTTGGCTACATTATATGTGTCTTCCATATACTCCTACAAGCTTAGACTCTTCTGACACCTGATCTACCACAGCCTGCAGCTTCTCAGCATGCCTGCCTACAGCTGCTTTATTTGCTGCTCACAAATGAGCAATGCCCACCCCCATTTTACAGAGCTATTTACAGTTCTTGTTTCCAGAAGTGTAATTTCATGCAGTAGCTCATGCACAGTTTCTGCATGCTTTCCTAAAGGGTGCTTTTTCGATTTAGCTTTCAGCTGAACTGTTTTAGTTTCTATTTCTGTCTCCACACTTCCAATAGACAGGTTCAGTATGGCTACATGTGCAGTGTCATCATCCTAAAGAAAACCAAATACTTTATTTTGACTTGGGTCTTGTCCTGGTTTGGGTTAGAATGGAACTGATTCTGTCCAGTGATTTTATTTTTCAGCTAAAGCTCTTCTCAGTAACTGCAATTTCTGAAATTAGCAGCATGATTAGCAGACACTGCCTGCTTCTAGCAGTGATAAAACTTAACGTTTAGATTTCTATGATTCTATTATTTACTACCAAGGACTGGTATGCAGACCAAGGTCACTGCTAAATCTTGTGTACCATGATGGGAGGTGAAGAGTAAAAGGTTGCTGCACCTGCAGGTAGGAGTGGAGAGTTCAACTGACCCTAAAGTGACCAGCTAGGTTTTCCATTCTATGTATGTCATATTCAGTTTAAAGAAGGGGGTCAGTTCCTTCTTTCCTTTTCCTTCTTCTCCTGGCATCTGAGGAGGACTCTGTCTGTTCTCCCTTGATCCCGACCTGAGACACTATGTAGAACAACAAAAGCAAATACTTTGAGGTTGCTCACTTGCTCTTGCCTCCATCAGTAGTAGGTAGTAATTACAGGGAGAAAGGTTGAGATTTGGGCATGATGGATGAACCTAAGTTAAGCTTCTCTTGAACCTCTGCTTGTGCCATGGGGCAGCTTATATTTGAACTTGACTGCGCTACATGAGGGCTTGAACTTAATTAAGAGGAACAAGAGTAGAAAGGGAAGAGGAAACAAAAAAGCCCACAAGTCAAGGCTTGAGCACATTATTTTCCAGCTATGGCTCTTCAGAAATGTCTCCACATCTGCTTCTGTCAGATGAGTTAGTTTAGTTACTCTAATGCTACTCTTTGCATCTCTTGCAGGTTTTTTTACTCCTTCTACCTTTCAAGAACAGGACAGGTTATTCCCCCCAGCTTCCACGTACCATCACTGAGGTTACAGTGAATTAAAACAAAAGGAGCAAAAATGTAATCTTGTAGGTGAAAAACATTTGTGTTTGCTGATATTCTTGATATGTTATAGGCCTGTTGCAATTAAATCCCTCACACCAATAGCAGTAATAAATACCATAGCAACACTGCATCCTTCTCAGCATTCTGGGGTTGATGTGCAGCCTTACTTGCTGCCCTACCTCAGTAGAGCATAAAGCAAGCATGGAAAGTAGCTCATCAGCCAGGACCTCCAGCAGCCTTAGTACTTTCCACAGGTGGGCAGGTTGGAGTGTAGTGGCAGTCTCTGACTAAGTGAGGGGGCAGGCAGCTGCCAGGCTTGTTGCTCAGAGCTGTCCTGAACATCCTCCTACACCAGGAATATGTGCTGCTGGCATGCACTGAAGAGAACCAATTTTGATGTTCCTTTAGTGATGGAGGACGCAAATAAAAGACATTGCTAATAAAAGACACACATGAGAGGGAGTGGATGTCCCACAAGTTCTCACAGCACAGACAAGCTGTTTAGGGTGGTTATATTTACTCTAATGCAAAAAAAAAACCATTGGGGTCTGAGTGCTTCTGACCTCACTAGAGACACACCAATTAAAGAACCCTCATTTCCAAAATACGAAAGTTAAAACTGCATAAGCAACACTCATCTCCCTACAAGCAAACACATTGCAGGCTACCCCAGGAGTCACTGCTGCCCCTGCAGCCAAGTGCCCCAGGGCTGCAGACCCAGCAAGGTAAAGCTCCCACATCCCTGGGAGGGGGCCCCAACACATACAGACACAAACATAGAGCAATATGCTGCTCTTTGCCCACTAACTCATAACAAAACAGAAGCAACAATACCTGTAGTCATTGCTGAGAAAAGTCAGAACCTGCACTATGCACTTTGTGGTCTGAAAATCTTTTGTCCCTGCTCTCATGTGCAGTGAATGAGGAGCAGGGCTGGCACGGGTGGCCTTGAGGGGGTGGGGAGGGTGCTGATTCTGTTCAGCTGAGCCTTTGCAATTTTGCACAGAAATTCAGGCAAGTCCTGTAGTTAATAATGTATGGCTAGGCTTCGCGAACGAAGNCTAATGTAGTTAATAATCTTTGGTTTGAAATGCTGTGGGGCTGATGAGGGGAGGGAAGCCAGGACATGGAACACTGTGCAGGCAATGCTACCCCTCTTTGCATTAATTTAAGCTTACAGCACAAACAGGGAGGCTGCAGGAAAAGCCTGAGCAAAGAAAGTAATGGAAGGTTCAGAAACTGAGAACAACAGCCTGTACAGACCTCATAAAAGCCCCTCCAAACATACGTGCCTTTACTATGGTAATTTTCCCTTTTCTAGTAAGTATAGGGAATGCCATATAATATCAGGAAAAGAAAGCTGGATTTTCATACTGGCCAGTGAAACAATGCTAGTGACTGGAGATCCTGTCACACCGCATACTACAGTGGATGCAGAAGTGGTATTAAAATAGCTCCTCATTGTGCTCCTTAGCTGCCCTCAGTATATGTTAGCCTCAGCTTGCAATCTGAAAGCTTATGCTTTACTGCTGTTCTTTTGAAATCCCATGAAGTATCTTAATACAGGTGACAGCCATGTTCAACAGACCCTCCAGTTAGAGGATGGAGAATGAAGCACAGAAATGAGTGGGAAGCTCATGGGGTCCAGGCTGACATCCTGAAGACTAAAATTTTGTAAACAGATACTGAGCAGCTGCTGGCATGCAGGAACAGCCTCTGCACCTGATCCCATCAGGTATGCCCATCTTAACCTGAAAGGATCTCCTGTTCCTGTCCCCTTTGGTTATCAGTTTCTTTGCTGAGGTAGCCAACAAAATAATATTCACTGCTACCCATTACAGTAGTGTCAATAGCAGATGACACACTGCTAGGGGCTACATTCCTGTTGGTTTTGTCTTCATATAAATCCGTGGTAAGGTCAGCTTCCTCTGCAGCAGATGACAGGACAGCAGAAGCCTCTTTTATCTCTAGTACTCTGTTTTCCAGAAGTTTTGTAATAGTTCTCAGATAGTGCAGTAGCAAACAGCCTAAACCACAGACCAACCACAAACATGGGATTTTCACCACTGCAGCTTCTCCAGGTGAGGAAGCAGTTTCACCCATCCCCCAAGAGCCAGCTAGGACTACCGGACGGCCCAGCACAGCCTGGGGCATTTGAAAAAGCTTTCACAGCATGCATGGGATTTTTAATTATTTTTTGTTGCTGTTGTTGTTGTTGATTAAGGAAAGTAACTATGGTTTCAACCCGGCAGAAGGTTTTGCGTTACACAGTTGCCAGAGTTGACGTGGGAACCCAGACTGAATGCCAACTGAAGCATACAGCCATCCAGGTCACATGCTGCAGGGAATGCCAGAACCCTTCCCTAGCAGCAGGTGGCAGTTCTGAAAACTGCTGTGTGCTCTGTGAGAAGGTTGATGACCTACTCATCAACAGACTGACAGAGCCCTCAAGGAGGGATGAGATGGTCCACGTAGCAGGCTG
>VWZO01006635.1:0-10382 GCA_013396975.1 Bucco capensis
CCATTCTATGGTTCTATGATTCTATGAAACAAGTGCGCTGGGCGGGCATGCCCAGGCAAGTCCCCGGGCTCCGACAAAAGGCAGGAAGGCCAGGCAGTAGGCACCATGTCTGTGAAGCAGGCACGCACCCGACCCCAGCCCCCGGCTCCAGTAGCCACGCTGGGCAGAGGCACCTGACCCTGACCCCAACCCCGACCTCCATGCTGACCACATCCCCATTCTTCCCTACCTACTAATCGGGTCCCTGTTGGCTCCGTCGAGCAGGGACCCCCCAGTCCCGGCCAACCCAGCCTGACCTGACCCAAAACCACCGCCACGCTGTGCTGGATGGGGACTCCTCACCTCCCGCTCTTCCCCTTCCCACTTATCAGGGTCCTGTCAGCTCCGTTGCTGTCCTGCTGCAGTGGTACTGCTTGTCCAGGCTGTAGGCACCTGGTACTTGGTCCCGAAGGGGGGCCACTGAGAGAACCGGGCAGTGATAGACCCCAGCCGCGGTTGATAGAAACGGCCAATAGAAATCCTGCAGTGTGTGCGCCGCCATCTTGGCCGGAAATCTATTTATATGGTCAGAACATTTTCAGACTCTTTTCAGTACTAGTCATCTAGTTCAAGATTCAGCAATACAGTCTATTTCACAGCAACTGGTGTAGAATGAATTGGATATTTACCCCTACTTTGGAAGAAACTCTTACAGCCATACAGCAGGTGAAAATTGGCAAGGCAGCTGGGGTTGATGGAATTCCACCTGAAGTCTGGAAATATGGGGGTTTCACACTCCATACTAAATTTCATGAGTTTGTGGTGCGCTGTTGGGAATTAGGTGAACTACCATCAGACCTTCGTGATGCAGTCATCATCACTTTGTATGAGAAGAAAGGAGCTAAATTAGATTGTTCAAATTACTGTGGGATCACTTTGCTTTCCATTGCTGGTAAAATTCTGGCAAGATTACTCTTGAACAGACTAATCCTGGCTATAGCAGAAGGATTTTTATCTGAAAGCCAAAGTGGTTTTAGAGCCGACAGGAGTACCACAGACATGATATTTGTTCTCAGACAACTGCAAGAGAAATGTAGGGAACAGAACAAAGGTCTCTATGTAACCTTTGTTGATCTCACCAAGGCTTTTGATACTGTGAGCACAAACGGTCTATGGCAGATTTTGGAACGTTTAGGTTGTCCCCCCAAGTTGCCTAAAATGATTATCTCATTACATGAGAATCAGCATGGCCAACTCAGATACAGTGATGCACTTTCTGAGCCCTTTCTAATAACTAATGGCGCAAAACAAGGCTGCGTTCTTGCACCAACTCTATTCACACTCTTTTTCAGCATGATGCTCCAAGGGGCCACGGCCAAATTTGATGACCAGGATGGTATCTACATTAGATATGGTACTGATGGAAGCCTATTTAACCTAAGGCGTTTGANTGGTCAGATTATGTGACAAATACCTCTGTCCTAGAACAAGCAGCAATTTTAAGTATTGAGGCCATGCTGCTGAGAACGCAGTTGTGTTGGGCAGGTCATGTCTCCAGCATGAAGAAGTACCGCCTTCCTAAAATCATGCTTTGTGGTGAACTTGCCACTGGCTATCGCAAGAGAGGAGCCCCGAAGAGGAGATACAAGGACTCCCTGAAACAACATCTCAGCCTTGGCCATATTGATCCACTTAACTGGTCTACTCTGGCCTCCAATCGGGAGGTCTGGAGACATACTATTTTTAATGCAGCTGATGTTTTTGAGAAGGCACACAGAATCATTCTTGAGGAGAAAAGACAGCGTAGAGAGAAACTTGTTTTGCAGATTATACCTCCTAAGGAGTCCTTCTGCTGTGCCTTTTGCAACCGCTCTTTTCTGTCTCGTACTGGCCTTTTCAGCCATCAGCGCCCTTGTAAAAAATGTGGACAGAGCCCTCCCCAGATCTTCGTTCATGAAGCCTAGCCATGATGATGATACTTAGACTGCAAGTGTTCGTTGATTGACACTGGCCTTTTGCAACAACCATTGGCATCCTCAGGTCTTTGTGAAGAAGAATCCGAAGTTTGTGGCAGAAATTTCTTCCACCTAATACTGGGACCTACTTGGATGTATTTTTTATTTCCTCAGCACACCTTACTACCTTCTCCAGGCAGCTAGGTCAGTGTGACCAGCATTCACTTGCTGTCTGCTGCCCTAGCCACCCCCAAGGCTGGTATTTGTCACTTTGTGATGACCATGGCTGCCCATGCGTTTATCGCAGATGGTATCACACAACCCCAGCTCAACCCCAGGGAGCTGAAAGTCACTCATACCTAGGCAGTCAGAGTAGCCAGCACCACTCAGACAAGGATTAGGGTGGCCCCACAGGCCCCAGAACCTGTGCCCCAGAGTACTGTTGGATCAGGGGCTTTATCAATGAAAGACTGGCTCATTTGCCTTTTCATTTCTTCAAGTTTGAAATGGCAAAGGGAAGACTGCCAGTATATGACAGTCCACAAATAAAGACAATTGATTCTTCAGTCTTCCTATTTGTATCTGTGCTTTCTCAGTAGTAAACACCAGATGAAAGAGGTATACCATGCTTTCTTCACTGGACACATCTTGTAGTCAGTTTTCCATTGATTATAGCCATCTGAGACCCTGGTACATCATCATAACTGTAAATAAATGTTCTAAACCCTCTCAAGCTCATAGATGATACAGCTAGGGCTCTGCCATGCATTGCAGTGTTCTAGTTGTCTGCAGCAACGGGATCACTGTAATTCTGAATTTACATGATAGATGAGCTTTGCTAGAAATGGCTATAATTCTCTTAAGCTAGGTCATTAATCAGGGATGGAGACTGTTCCTGTTACTCTGGTTAGTGTTAATAATGCCTGCAGTAGTCAAATAATACAATTCCAGAACTACCTCTTCGCATATTTGAGTTTAGGTAATTTATGGATAGTACCAAGTGATATATTCCACAGCTATGAAAGCAGTAGCTACCCACAGAAAGTTTCTTAGCAACGAATATGAAGCAATTTCACAGCATACAGTGATTTAAGACAGAGCCTTCATTAAAATCTTTACAAAGAGGATATTTTTTTGCAATCAATATATTACTACCTAAAAGCAGCCTCATGCAAGAGTTATTTATAATTTACTAGCTTTCTTTCTGTCCCTACTCAATGAAGTGTAGGAGTCTGATGCCCTTATATACTCCTTTTTATTCTGCACCACCCTTAGGATTGCCTGGGCATGTCCCAGTTTACCTGGTCCCCTGGAAATGGTTTACTAGGCAAATGCTTCTAGAGAAGAGCTGACTTTTTTTTATTCACTCCTCCCCTGAGCACTATCTGTCAGATTCAACTGCAATAAACTTCCTGTACTGGAGGGAGCAGGAGACTGTAATTAAGGTTAAGCATAAGGAAGCCTTAGCTACCCAGCAAGGGTAATCTCATGGCCCCTTTTTGCTGGAAGAAAAGTTCAAAAGAATTTTCTTGGGCCCTGACTAACTTTTTCGTCTACAGTTGAAAATAGGGCTGTTACCACCTTGACTTGTAACCTTTACAACTCCCTCAAGTGCTATATTTACATCTGCATATGAGCTATTGCCTCTTCTTTATACTCTGTGATGAAAGTAGCCTATATGGTTAATATTTTATTATTACCAGAGATAGTAAATTTAAACTAAAGACGTTTACATGAAGTATCTCTTTAGTTAGGGCTTTCCTCCATTCCCCAGATGCTCCAAATGCACCTTCTAGATGCAGAAGAAAGTTTATATAAACCTCAAGGAGACATTGCTTTAACCTTAGCACCTATCTGAACTGCTCGTTTAAGTCTGGCACTTAAGCCACGCTGTAGCCTGCACATAGACCTTGCTGTGTAAAACCAGAAACACCAGGAAGCAATCAGCTTACTGCACATATGGTGATTTTGAGTGTTCCAATTGCACCAATCCCAACCTATAGCAAAAATTATATTCCTTTTCAGGATAGGTTGTTTAATTCATTTCCATAGTTGCTTAAACATGCAGAGATGCAATTTATTGACCACAAAAACATTTTCTGAAGTCTTCTTTTTTTCCTTGGTTTTTCTTTTCTGCATTTACGTGACATATTTGAAGCAATGTTAGAAAATATCAGCACAGTATCACAACAAGCTTTCTGTAGTGACTGAGGGTTTTTTTAAAACTTCAGAAAATAATATAACCAGTAATACAGTAATGAAGCAGATTATAAGTTGTTGAGACAAAATGTCATTGATTTTTCAGTATCCTGGTGGAAAACTGTCTTGACAATGGAGATTTACTGCAACATGATTTGACTTTTTTATGTGTTAGTGTTGTGCCTTTATTTCTCAGTCAGTGATTGGAAGGAACAGCATAGAGCAACCTCACTCAAACAAAAAAAAAGACTGAATTCCATGCATCTGAATTCAGTATTTTTTGTAGCTCTGTGACTCTTGTTCCTTTCCACCCTATTTCTCTCTCTACCACCTACTCCTTTCTGTATCTTTTGACATATCCTATTGAATTCAATGCTTGTTTTCTATTCCTTGAAGCTCTACAATTGTCTTACCACAACAATTTGAAGGCTGTCTGACATAGTTTCTGAGTAGCCGTCTCTGACCCAATCTTGGTAACTTTTCCACCTTTACTTTCATGATTCATATGGCTAACTGGATGTGACCTGTGTTCTTGATTATATTAGTAGAGATAATTCAAGAGCTAAGCTATTAGGGAGCTGGAAAACATGCTTCATCTATCTGCTTTTAAACAAAAACATTTATGTTCTTATTTCCACACCTAACTCATACATAATCAACTTGGCAATAGGAGGTAGATTTGGTACTAGCTAACTTTTGCAAGATAAGATTGTTTTAGAAGAGTATAAAGATAATTCCATTACAAAAGGAAGGCCTTCCATCACATAAAAATGGCTCAAGAAAAGCAGCTTCTCTCTTAAACAATTTTAAAATAATTCAATACAGATAGAATGAAATTAATAATGACACACAAGCCGTTTCTTTCCATATATATAGAAGCCTCATCTCCCCAGTCAACAATCTCTATATTAACTATTTCCTGACCCAGAAAGTAATAAGCTATTTATTGCCTGTTGAAATGTGGCTCAGTATACCTAAAAAGAAGAAAAATAGAATTCCACGAATTTCATGTAGGTGTTAACAATTATTGTTAAAAGATCATGTGCAGAAAAAAACAGTATTTTTTTTGTATATAATACTATATGTCCTTTACAGTCACTTCTCTTCAGCACTGCAATGGCTGCATGTATTTTGTTTCAAAATAGATGGGAACGATAAAATGAAATTGTTTCCTCATTCTTATTACATTTCTATCTCACAGAAATCTGTCTAAGCACTGAAATCTGATTCCTGCCTTGATTTAGATACTATTATGCCAACTTGTAGAATGTCTCACCATTCTCTGTAAGCAGGAAAATCAGGACAACAGAATGAAAGGCAAACTCAAATTTAAAACATTTTTTAAAGGATATTCCTGGGACACAGGAAGCAGGAAAGGGTAGTGATACAAATATTGAGTCACCCCAGAAGTAAGATAATTTGTGATTCAAGAAAACAATATAAAGTGAAGAATTTAGATCTCCTACTGAGATCCAGATGGGACCTACTGAGTGTAGAAATTGTTGACAGCGAAACTAGGTAGACAAGACTGACATGCAAATGCACTTTGAAAGGCAAACAGCTGCCTCAGGTTAAAAAAACAAGCAAAATACCCCAAGTATAAAATCAAACAGAAGCTTTCCCCACATGCATCCAAATTGGCACAATTGTGCAAAACTTACCTATAGAGCTTCTTCCTGCTTCTATCCTTTACTTGCTTTTGGTTGACTTAAGGAAATGTATGATGATCAACAGGATGCTAATACCATCTGAAGAATATATATGATGGCACGTCTAGAAGTGGAAAATCACTTGTGAAGAGTTGAACCAGACAAGATTTTTCCCATTTAATAATTTCTGAAACCCCACTAAGTCAATAACCAGGATTCTTAGATTAAAGCCAAAAGAAGTGTTATTTTATGAAATCTAAACTTACTTTACAATCCAAGTCTTGAAATGCAGGATCAATGGCATGCAGACAGTACAGACAACACTTGCCAGGATCCTCGTTTTGGTAATGAGTACTCCCTTCCTCTGCTTTGAAGAAACATTTCAGAGTCTGCTTATACATTTTTCATTTAAGACTTGTCATATAAGGCAGAGATAGCAAAGGACATGTTTTGTAATGCAGGACTCCTGTCTTCCAACACAGTGCCCCATTCCCTACTCTGGAAAATAAGGAGCCTTTACGTGTTTCTCTTTTCTCTTATTCTGAGAAACCCTGCAAGCCCAATGCACACTGAAAAGCCTTAACTGTGTAAATTAAAAATGACTATATTTGGTATCTCCAGGTCTGTGGCTAGAGCATCTCTTCCTCCAACACCTTTTATAGTTCGAGGTGAAAATGGCTGCAAGTGGTGGTTTGCCTATGGAGCATAATCTACTCTAAGCAGGTGACCTGCAAAGTGAGCTTTCCCAGTTGTTATCAAAGGAAGAGGTGAAATTTAAATGACTCTTCAGTCTATCAATGGAGAGAAGATGATAAACATTTCTACTCTGGATTTTAAGAAATAACATAACCAGTCAGTGTACAATTCTACTCTCCATTCTGATGTGACAGGTGGTAACTGGGTCCCTACTCCAAGTTCCCCAGAGAGACATGCACTCTGAGGGTGAAAAAGCCATTTATTCAAATTCCGCGGGGGTTCTTAAAGTCTCTGTGAGGAAAGGAAGTGGCGTGGCTAGCCCATAGGGGAAACAGGGTATCAGGAGCCAGTAACAAACCAGGGAAAGACAAGGGAAACAACCAACAGGGCTAGAACAGAGGCAGGGAAGGCCCAGTGGGCTGTGCAACATGATGCTGCCCACAGAAACCATGCGGTTCCCGCACGCGGGGAATAACAATAAAGGTAAAAAGTAACAACAATAACACAAGTGCAAAACTGGAACTATAATGTCCCCAATCTCTGTTGGTTGCCGTCGTGGTGATCCTGCACTCAACAGCACCCTTTCCAAGCCTTGTAATCCATGCTGTCTCCCACACTGATGTGTAGTTATTTTGAGCAACCAGTTTGACTGGTTAGTTTCCTCCAAAAATCATGATAGTGTTCCTACTGAATACCCTAGCAGGTCCCACTGAACTGAAAGTGTGACTGGGCAGTGTGTGTTATGTTATTCTACAACAGCAGTGTTCTGTCCTTCAAATATAAATTAATCCCAGGTTAGACACCTCCAGCCATACTGGAAATACACATCAGAAGTACTTATAGAGCTCCAGGAAACAGTGTAGCAAAGTTGAAAAGGCAAGCAAAACAAAGAACAGAAATAAAAGGGCCCCTTGCTTTATTTCTTCCTTGTATCAGAGAATGACTGCATCATATAACTTGAGCTGTGAAAATTTTATTTTGTGTCCTATTAACAGGTAAAAGCTCCAATCAAAGACTAACACCATGCTGTATCAATACTGCTCTGACAAGCAATACATTTTCTTAAATAGCTAGGTCAAAAAAACCTAGGTCAGAGTATTCTTTTCCCCGGTCCCCATCCTGTACAACCCTGAAACTCTCTCCTACTGCAGAACTCTTTTACTTTTACTGGAAATTTAGGCTACTGAGAAGTATCCCAAGGTTGAAAGAAAGTGGGGACACGAACAATCAGCTGGAAGGAACAGAACATGTAAACAAAAAGAGACTGTGGAGGCAGGACCAAGGGATGAAGAGGGCATAAGGGAAAGAAGCAATGCTCACCCTGCAGAAGGAATTCCATAGTGTCAGAGAGCTCTTGCCTTTTCATGCAGGCTCCAGAAAGGGACCACCACAGTATTAGGAATAAATTCAGGACACTGGCTTCTGGCAGTCATGAGCTCATCCTGCTCTGCAGTTTACAGTCCCACTGAAGCCACCTCCTTGTAGCACAGTGGTGACTAGAACTCAAGGAAAGAAGTATTGTTCTTGAATTTATTGAAGAACACCCTCTGCTTCATCAATTGCCAAAACACAACCCAAGTACCGTCCAGCTTCAGAAGGAGTCTATAAATTTTTAACTTGCTAGTAAATAGCAGTCATGTGCCCAAAATTTGCCTGGTATGACTGTTCTGAAGTTGATAATTCCTGGGTGAATGTTTAGCAAGGCTGGCTTTGTGGTTTGTGGGGTTCCCAGCTACATCCCCTCTTGGCACCTGCACCTGATAAATGTAGTTGTGATAACTTCTGCTTGCTGTTATCATTTTAATTATACCTCATTCTCCCTCCTTCATAACTGTGAGTAATATTTTGAAAGATCCAAATAAATCAAGGTGATATATATGACTCTATTGCTATTGGCTAAGCAAGCCTGATTTCAGTTAATTCATAATTAACATTTCCATCTGACTGAGTCATATTAGTATGTGCTGGAATATCTGAATTGGTGGTAATCAAAGGAGATGGTATTTAACCAGGAAGTCTCACCTATAGGTAAAATAGGTACAAGAAGATTTCATGAGATACAATAGTACATCTAGTTCTTACTACTCCATATAACACAGGCCAGGCAGTAAGTATTCTTCAGCCTTTAGAAGATCACCTTGATTCAATTTTTAATGTACTTTTTTATTTTTAATAATACTGTATGTTTAAATTTAGTGTTTGAATGACTGTGAAAAAATATTGGGAAGGCAATAAAAATTCAAGGTAGAAAGTGATTTCTCTTCATGTTTCTTTTGTTTCTTGCATGTTAGTGAATACTAAAAGCAAGTAAATCAAATAGAACAAAAGTATATATGTGCGTGTGTGTGTGTATATATATATATATATATAAAACACAAAAGATTTCCATTGAGAATCACATGTACATAGAGTGTTTTGGTATAGTAGGAAATGGTAAGATATAAATTGTATGTTCTAGGATATTAACAGAAGTAATTGTCAATATGAGGAATAAGTTTTCTGCTTACTCAAGAAACACATGATTTTGTAATTTCTGTGCTCTTGCTAATACCCTAATTAATGTAATTAATACATGACAGGAAATGGCAAAACTTTAAAAATCATTATTCAGAGGTTAGATATACAAAATGAATTTTACAAGAAATAATACTCATCTAGTATTTTCAATCCATCTGAAGCACTAGTTCTAGAATATAGTGCTATCACTCACTTCATTACAGGAATCAATAAACATAATGTCATCTGAGCTCATCTTTCCTGTCTTTAGTTGAAATTTCAAATTAATTGTCTCATGCAGTCGATGGTACACATAATCCTCTGTAGAATGGAAGCACCAGATTCTTAAAGAGAAGTGGCACCCTAAGCTGCCTAATAGCCTTTGTCACTATAGCAGGTAATTAAAAGTCTTCCCACTTCAGAAATTTGGCAGCAGAGAAGCAGACAGAATACTCCACTTGTAAAATGAGGACTGAAGCTAGTATTTTAAGAAGGAATGATAATATTCTGCAATTCAATAAGATCATTTCTTCAGGGATTTAAAATAAATTAATAAACATTAATTAATATGACCTTGTAAATTCCCTGAGAAATACTTGTGGTACCCATTATAAAAGAGGACAAAAAGGAATTCATTGCCTCAATTTTCAAAGGATTATTATTTTTTGGATGCCTCAGTACTGATGAATTTAGTTGGAATATTATGTTGGGACAACTGTTGAGCATTTATCGTCCCAATAAAACAAGAAGAATTTTTCATGCTCATCATCACTGCATGTCGGATTTTGGATGTATTTTGTTTGACAATTAGAATTCATGTACAGTATTAGCAACATTTAAGATACAGAAACTTGAAAAGTAACCTGGTGCCAGGCAAAACTTCACTGCTAATGCAGATACAGTAATAGTAATAATGCTTATTATTAATAGATAATAGTAATTATTCTGTAATAATGTCAATAATGGCGAACATATCCAGTCATTCATTTGGTGACATTAAAAATTATTTTTATTCTGAAAACATTCAAAGAAAAACTTATGTTTTCTCTGGTCATCTGATCAAATTATGTGTTCCAGCTCTTCAGAGGTTTTCTGTGAGAATTTTTCTTTCTGTAGTATTAGAATAAGTCTCAGGTATTAACAGAGATAACATCCATCACCATATACCAGCAAATATGCTATAAATACATCACGGTGGAGTGTTTATAACTAGTGTTGTAGTTTGTTGTTTGTTAGGTGTTTGTTTTGCATTTTTTTCTATAGGTAAAACAGTTTTTTAACTGACCTATATAGCTTACACATGCATAAAACCCAAAAGACTGCAAAGAGAGAAATTATTTTTTCAACACACTAGTGGATAAGGAACTGGCTGGATGGTCGTCACATCCAGAGGGTAGTGGTCAATGGC
>VWZO01006638.1:0-18938 GCA_013396975.1 Bucco capensis
GCTCCACCACCCGCTGGGTGAAAAACTTTTTTCTATCATCCAGCTTGAATTTTCCCCGGGACAGCTTCCTACCATTCCCCTGTGTCTTGTCACTGTCCACTAAAAGAGAAGAGCTTACCTCCCACTCCTCCCTCTCTGGTAAGAAGGTTATAAACTGCTATGAGATCCCCCCTCAGTCTTCTCTTNACTCCTCCCTCTCTGGTAAGAAGGTTATAAACTGCTATGAGATCCCCCCTCAGTCTTCTCTTCTCCAGACTGAACAGGCCAAGGGATTTCAGCCTTTCTTCATATGACTTCCCCTTCAAGCCCTTAACCATCTTTGCTGCCCTCCTCTGGATGCTCTCCAGCAACTTCATGTCTCTCTTGTATTGTGGATCCCAGAACTGCGCACAATACTCCAGGTGAGGCCACACCAGTGCCGAGTAGAGCGGGTCTATTATTATCCCCTCCCCCATTGTACCTAGTTTAAAGCCCTGTTGATCAGTCCTGCAATCTCCTGAGCAAAGACCCTTGTTCCCCTTTGGGAAAGATGTCTTCTGTTTGGTGTCAATAATCCTGGTGCTGTGTAGTCCAAACCACTGCTGAAGAACCCAAATTTGTGGCAGTGACACCAGCCACAGAGCCATGTGTTAATGGAATGGATGCAGTTGTTCTTTCCTACATCATTGCCTGTGACCGGAAGAATAGATGAAAAGCTAACTTGTGCCCCAGATTCTTTCACCACATCCCAAGGTCCTGAAGTCTCTTTTTATTGCTTTAGGACTACAGGTTGTTACTTCCTCTCCTCCCACATGGAAGATCAGTAGTGGATAGTAGTCTGAGGATTGCACCAGGCTGTGGAGTTTCCTAGTAACATCTCTAACCCCGGCTCCAGGGAGACAGTAAACTTCCCTATGAGGAGGGTCTGGCTGACATATTGGCCCAAACATATATGTTTTAAGGTTGAACTTAGTTACCATTGATTTAAAACTAATCAGATTGAATTTCATACTTCAGAGAAGAATAAAAGACAAAAATCATCTCCTAACTGTTTAAAACTGTGAAGCCTTGTGAGCATTTATTCCATATTTCATTTCCATCACTGCAGTAGGTTTAGAGCAATTCAATAGGTAAAGGAACAAATTCTGTTCCTGCTCCTTCTCAATCATCTGGACTCATGTTCATGCTGCTGCAAATCTTCCACTGCACTCTGAACTCAGAAGATTTGGGGAAAAGCTACGTGGAGTTGGACAATAGTTATAAGGATTACAAACTCTGGATCAAAATGTGCCATAAGCATTAACCTTGCTGCACCCCTCATACTATCACTGAGAGATCAGACCAATCACACAAGCATAAAACCAACACACAACACTAATTAATGATAATGAGCCCTGCAAGTATCACTCTATGAGTGTATGTTGATACATATTCATTTCTCTTATGTACAATAGATTCTAGGGATAAAAAAAAAAGGAAGCAAGCTTTGGACTATGGCCTCAGGGCTTAAATGACTAGTGATGGATAGAACACTGCCTGCTATGAATACATTAATATGAAGAGACTGTCTCACAATTAATGGACTGAAAAGACCTCTGCTGAGAATGGCACGAAAGTGTGGGAAGCTAATGATGAAGAGTAGAAGGCAAAAGAAGAGCTATCACTGCCATTGCCCTTGCTTATAAATTTCACACCATTATACTTAGATTACTAGCCAGGAGTGTGTCCTGATTGCAGCAGAGGGGACCCAGCAAGGGCATTGCCAGCAGTTTAAGGAGATGATCCTGCCTCTCTCTTCAGCCCTAGGGAGGCCCCACCTGAAGAACTGTATTCTGTTCTGGGCTCCTCAGTGTGAGAGAGACATGGAACTCCTGGAGTAAGTCCAGAAGAGACCTACAAAGATGATTAGCGGACTGGAGCATCTCCCTGAGGAAGAAAGGCTAAGGGAACTGGGCTTGTTCAGCATGGAGAAGAGGAAGCTGATCTTCACAGCAGAGATGCTGACCACAGAGTGATTTTACACCCTGCTGCTCTTCTAGCAAAAGAACAACTTGACTGTCAAAAAATCACAGGTTAGAAGCAGAAGAGCACCAAGCCCATGGGACCCTTTCCATTGCCACCAGTCTCCGTCACCCCCGCACCAGAGCAATCCCTCTGCAGCCAGCTCCACAGCTACTGTATGACTGCAAGCAGGAACTCACAGATTGGCTCAAACACAGACCAGAGAGGCTGCAAAACAAAGCAATAATTAACAGTCTCCAACTTGTGGGTATAGAATCTCATTGCAGAGTTGGCTTCCTTGATTGTTTATTTTCTGGCTGGGGTTCAGATTTCTTAGCCCCTGCCAACAGTATTTATTTCTGAAAATGGAAATTCAGCAATAAGTTAATCAAGGAAACTCTGCCATGTCACAGTGCTTTACAACAGGATCACAGTGAATCACTCTTCAAACTCCACACCATCAAAAAAAAGCTAACAAGCATCATAGCATTGAACTGGCTTCATCAAAATGGTTTCAACACTGAAAACAGTCACTCACTGATTTAGAATCACAGAATGGTTTGGGTGGGAACAGACCTTCCAAGGTCATCTAGTCCAATGCCCCTGCAATGAGCAGGGACATCTGCAACTAGATCAGGTTACTCAGAGCCACATCCAACCTGACACATAATGTTTCCAGGGATTGCGCTTTCACACCAATCTGGGCAACGTGTTCTAGTGTTTCACCACCCTCATCGTAAAATCTAAATCTCATCTCAGTCTCAATCTCCCCTCTTTAGTTTAAGACCATCACCCCTTCTCCTGTCACAGCAGGCCTTGCTGAAAAGATTATCTCCATCCTTCCTATTGCCCCCCTTTAAGTACTTAAAGACCACAACAAGGTCTTTTCAGAGCCTTCTTTTCCCCAGCCTGAACAACCCCAACTCTCTCAGCCTTTCTTCACAGGAGAGGTGTTCCAACTCTCTAACCATTCCTTGCACCTGGGGATCCAGAATTGTACTCTGGAAAAACATCCTTAAAAAACCAGAGAATCACAGAACAGCAGGGGTTAAAAAGGACCTATGGGGATCATGTCATTCAATCCCCATGTCAGAGCAGGATCACCTAGATAAGGCTTCACAGGAATGCATCCAGGTGGATTGTTACAGTGTCCAGAGAAGGAAACTCCACAATCTGACTGAAGTATAACAACTCAAAGCACCTGAATTGCAGTCCAAAGTTTTCCATGGTAAATCCCAACAGCCTCCACATCAGTGTGGGAAAGGACCTTTGTTTTTTCTTCTAGGTAAATTGAAATATCACTGCCTTTTCTGCTTGAGACAGTAAATTCTTTGTGCAACAGCTATTGTGTCACACTCCACTGCTTCTCCCCATATAATCTGAAGGGCCTGAAGAGTGTCAATTAGAATAAAGGGTATTTTATCAGTAACATCACCCAGCCTCAGTTGTTTCTCAGGACAGAGCAGGAGGAGCTGGTAATCCTCCACAGTCCTGTCAGGAATGCCCTGAGATTTGTTATTTGCACCACTGGGTCTGCAGGCATGTTCCTGCTAAGAGCTCTGGAGCTCAGAACAGTGCTTGATGTTTCATGTAAAGTTACAGTCTGGTTCTTTATTAGGAAGTTTCTTTCTAGCTACTGAAGTATGTTTAGGAACACAGCTTGTTCCTATGGAAATGAGTGACAATCCTGCCCTTGGCTCCAAATAGAGCAGGAGCAGACTCCCTGTCTGCAGCACCAGGCATCCTGGCACACAGTGACAAAACTGGGTGGGCCTGCTAAGCTCCACCAGGATGAGGTGGTCAGCAGCAGGGCAGGCTGCTGCTGGGGCTGCTGCACACACAGAAGTGACATGTCTCCCTGCCGCAACCCCAGAGAACACCACAGATCTGCACCTTGGCTTCCACCCTGCAGAGCCACCCAGGCAGAATCTGTCAGCTCCTGTGTGCCAAGGGTCTGGGCAAACAGTCCCACCACACAAGCAATGCTCTACCACACCAGCTGAACACTGAAGGCAATTCAAATGCAGCATCTAATGGCTGAAGCGCCTCCTGAGCTCACAGAAGTACTCAGTGGCTCCTTTCTGGAGGCATTGTACTTTAACAGCGGGTGCTGAGCTGTAAGTGGAACATGCCAGGTGGTTTTCCTGCTGTGTATTGATTTCTTGGGGGTGGGTTGTTCCTTCTGTACCTTTTGGCAAGCAGGATAGGCACATTTGGGGTACCAGTCAAAGCAGAAATCTCGCCTCTGTCCTACAAACTAATAGCAGATAAACTTGCCTACCTCCTTCTAGTTATCAGAAACAAAAGGGAAAAGAATAAATCACTTTTCCCCCCAGTGCTTTAAATCTGAACTGTTGTAAAGGATGCACCATGCTGTTCTTTGATTTCCAAGGATTCGCCTGTGAGCAGAAGCATCTGAAGTCTACTGGCTATTACCCAGGTACCGGCGCAAAGCTCTGATATGGCAGAGACGAAGCCTTTGCCACGTTTTTTGCCTCTATCTCTAGACACCAGTCAGCTTCCTTCAACCAGAATTACACCACTGATATTTCACATCACCAGTGGATGAACTCTTTACAGGCCAGGCAAAGGCACAGAGATAATTAAGACCTAATACTGCAGAATCTATGGAGGTCAGTAAACAGCTCCGCCTTTGTTTTCCAGCCTTTGAAACAAATCCTTTTGTTTGGTGTCTCTGAAGCAGTGAGGCAGGCTGCTTGCTCTCAGGTTTGATCTGTTCTAACGCCTGTGATTTAGCTTCTGCTCTTACTGGGCTTCTAGTGACTATCATCACTAACTGTTACTACCTGATTCACCAGTATCTGGTTAATTCTTTGTCTTCACTGAGTCCTGATTTTTTAAATCCTTATAAAAAACTCCCATGCATTCATGCAGGAGGCCACACCATGTGCAGTGGGGCTCTGTGAGAAGGAAGAGTTACTTTGCTCTTCAAACTTGTCATAGTCTGGGATGGACAAATTGATCCCTGCCAGAGTTCTACAGCTACTGAACTCCAGTGCTGGTTTGAGCAATACAAAAATTTGGAAGTAACTTGAGCTGATGTCTCTTTAGATATATTTTGTAGGCAGAAAGCACATGCAGGTTCCAAACTTCCCAAGGGACTAGGGAGTTTGTACAGGTGAACTTTCAGGTGTGCAACATCAGGCACTTCTGAGACCTGCAAGAGGTTTTCCTCCACTTAAAAAACAGGTTTCTTTGGGTTTTTCAAATTTGGGCCTTAAAATTCCAAGTCATGTTGCAATCATGATACACAGCTTATTAAGAACATGGCAAGTGAATGAAAGGTCAAAAAGGAGCTTTTCTACATCTTCCTATTTAAGAAGTCTCATCCTTAAGAAGATTTAAATGACCAAAACAGAAGAACAGAAGTTATACTTTACCTTCCACTGATATGCAAAAATACATTCTTTGTTTTATCTTAATTTTGCCACCTGGGTTCCGATGGAAGACCGAAGTATATAAGAGATCCCTTTAAGAATCAGTTTTTCATCTCTAAATCTTCCATAGAAAATAACCTTGCTTCAATCTAAAAGCCTAGTTTATCAGACAGAATCAGCATCAGTAAGCATGGTGATTTTGAAAAGTGAGGCCAAACAAAAACTGAACCACGTTCATCATATTTGGAAATGCAAACGTTTTATGAAGAACATAGTAAAGCTCCCAATTGGAATAACACATAAACAGCTCTCTTCCTACCATCACTACTCACTTGTGTCAAAGGAGGCTGTCTGTTTTATAAGCTCAAATAGTAGAGTTAGAAACTCAACTTTTTCCTTCCTAAAAAAAATGGAAAAAGAAAAAAAATAATAATCAAGATTGCACTTTTTATCTTTAGTGCTGGTTTCTGCCCCTGCTGAGCCCTTTGCCACTAATATCCATATTTCAAATTAATGATTGCCTTATTTCCACATCCAGAAATCTAGTGCTTTTTATTTGACAGCAAATACAGGTGTTCAGGAAAAGCGGGATCAAGCCATTATTTACCCTCTAGTCCTTGAAGCATAGATCTGTGAACTTTTTCTCTGAAAGCTGTTTTCTTTAAATATATTTAGCAGAAAGAATTTGAAGGAGCTAGCTCCAGAAGCAATCCCTCCATTACATCTCGCTGCCTCCCAGGCAGTAACTAGCGATCACACAAAGGCGACAGTGACCGATACAGGAAAAATGCTGGCTATTATTTCTTGTTACTGTTCTGCAGTGACATTTTGCTGCTCCACGAGAGATCTGTCTGGGTACAATATACCCATCCACCTAACAAGACTCTACACTGAAGATTCTACACTCCAAATAAACAAGACTGAATGATAAACGGGGGTGGGGGGGTGGGGGTGTTAATTAAGGCAAAGATAAAATAGACGGGTAAAGTGACCTGTCCAGAGCAGATCAGTAACAGAGAAAGGAGCTCAAGCACCTCCACTAAATACTGGTCCAGTATCCTATTCACCAAAGCAGCCGAGGGACTTCCCACACCAAAGAAACAAGCAAGATTAAGTTTATTTCCACATGCCAAAGTTTAAGCAATACGCAGCTTGAACACTAGGTAACTTGAATATGAACACAGAAGTATTTTTATGAAAACCAGTGTACATTATATCTACATTGTTATGGCATAATACTAAGTAAAATACAATACCAACTAATACCATCCATACCCATGGATTTAGCCTTCAGTGTACATACTTCTTTCCCCACTCCCTCAAACAGAAACCTTTACCAGTGGCAGCTCACACATACTCAGATGTCTTCTTACAATCTTGTGATAATTGTTCTGAAAAATAACTATAAAGTTACACAGGCTTCTTACCAATTACCTTTCTTGCTGCCCTGTTACCAGACTTTGAAAAAAATATTACTTTGCTTTTCCTCTCATGGCAACTGGGGTCTGAGAACTGAACTGGAATCTCCTGTTGTTCTTACTATCACTACTACCAGAAGGCTGAGCTTTGCAGAGGACATGAAGCACATATGTATCTCTAAGTAGTAAACATTTAATAGTTAAGTATGGAAATCTAGGTCAATGACCTCCAAAGGAGACAAGAAGCTGACTAAAGTATCATTTCTTTTCCTTTCTTTCTCTTCATGGGATTGTCATAAAATTACCTCACTGGTATCCAAGGGCTGATAATGGTGGACAGTCCTCAATTCCAAAAAACCTTTTCAGACAGACGACTTGCTGCTAAGATGCTAAAAAAAAAAAACAGATACAAAAGTCAAGGTCACAAGCCTTGGTTCTTTAGAGTATTTAAGTCAAAGCTGGAAGCACAATTTGTCTGCTGGTATTAGAGAACACTAATGCACTTGGAATGAGGTATGTTTTAGCACTTTGCTGAACTGAGCTGACCTGGGGATAGACTCTTCCTCACAATATGAAAGAGATATTTTATAGTGGTTTATGCACATAAAAGGAGCATTTCAAGGAAGAAGAAAAACATATACTTCAGTTACTGAAGTTCCCCTACTGCTATAACTTACAGCCCCTATAATCTCAAACAGTCACAACTGACTATCAGGCAGTATTTTGGTTTGGAACTCTACAGTGTTTCTTACACACTGCCAATGCTTCTCAACAAAACACAAGATATCAATATGTTTCTTGGAAAACACTGAAAATTAGCAGAACAGTTTCAGATGTTAGACTTGACATACAATTAAAAGTGTGCACTTGCTCGCTCGCTCTCATTTAAGTCCCTCTCGGGTTGCAATGCTAGTGATCAAGATTGTCATTCAATTTTATAGTCTCTTCTTTCTTTACTGTTGTATCTTCCTACTGGATGTACACTGCTTGTCTTAGTAAATATTCCTACAAATATAAGAATGCTAAAGTCTCTCCTGTTTACCTGATTCTTAAGAAGTTAACACAGGAAAGCAATGACTGGTAGTTAGCACAAATAAAATTATAATCACTGGTTTCAGCTGGATGGTAACAGTGTACATCACTTGGGGAGCTAACATGACTGTGCTACAAATAGAGACTGAAGTTAAAAAGGAGGATTTTCACCCACCTCATTAAGGAAAAGGGGATATACAAGAAATGTTTACTCCTCATAACACAAAACAATATATTTAGCTTGAACAGCACTTCATCTTTGAAGACATCTTTTTCTTGACTAGCTCAGAGCACTTCACAGGTGCAAATGGACAATATCCCCTTTTGCTGAGACAGGATGGGATATAAAGAAGAGACCTGTCAAGGTCACACCACAAGAAGGTGACAAACTTGCATATTCAGTCACTACTGATTCCCATCTCTGCTGTAGCGGTAAAACGAGAGACACAATGCCTCCTAAAGGCTTCTGTGCTACTACAGGATAGATACAACGATAGGAAACAACACACTTTCCAGTACTAACACGTCTAAGGACTACTTTGAACACACAGGACAAACTCTATTCTTAGTCTCAGCTTTCTAGCTGAAGGAAATAAGGTAGTAAAACATGTATTAAGAAATTTTGTGTCGTAAAGCAAGTACTAAGAAATCCTGTATAACTCGCATACTTGCTTACTCCCATCTATATCTCAGTAATTAAGGCTAAGGAAGTAACTGCCGGAGCATTAGAGGAACCCTGACTAGGGGCCACACGATCACGCAGGTTTTATCTGCTTGTGTCCTCGGTGATAAAACAATAAAACACACTCCTGGGTATGAATATGCTTCACAAAAAGGGGGGAAAAAAAATAAATCGGGCAAATAGATAACCTCGTAGACTCGGAGGGTCCTGTTGTCATGGAAACGAGTCACTGCTAACGAGCTTTCCAAGCCATTAATACCCGAGTCCTGCGAACAAATACTGATTCAGAACCCAAACACACATAACAAACTACCGCAAGCAGCCGAGACCACGGGAAGACAAACAGCAGAGCCATCCGGCGACTCTCCGGTATGTGCCATTCCGCTTCGCCTTCCCCTCGCACCGGCAGAGGCACACGGACAAAGTTTCCCGAGCGGGGGATCGGCGATGGCCGCAGCGCCCATGGCCGGGCCGCGCTGCTGGGAAGCGGTGCAGGGCGCCAGCAAGACTCCTCTAAGATAGTACGGCAGCAGCGAGAGCGAAGCGCGATCCCGGCAAACCCCCCACCCCTCACACCCCCCACCAGCCCCACACAATCAACCCCTAACCTTGCGCTAAAGTCGCTCCTGGGGCACAGCCACTTTTCCGAACAGTTGGACGGCGAAGTCCCCAAGGAAAACTCGCCACTGAGGCGGATCGGGGGGCAGCGAGGGCAACAGCAAGGCTCGGGGCGGTGGCGGCGGCGGCAGCACCGCCAGCCTCCGTCAGCAGAGCGCGGTGCTCCACTCTACAAACTGGGGGACGAGGCGCCGGTGCTCAGCAGCTGCAGCTGCGACCTCCTTCCTTCCCCATCTCCTCAATCTGCAGCTCCTCCATCCTCTCTTGTCCCCGCCTGCTTCTCCACCTTCTCCTTTCCTCCTCCCGCCCCGCCCCGCTCCGCTCCAACCAGCTGCTCTCTCGCCCCACCTGGGGCCGGCTCTCCAGGTGCCTGCTCTACTCCCTCTACAGCCTATGAAGCAGCAGGAGGTCGCCGCGCTGGCTCTTCCCGCAGCAGCTCTGCTGTTTTGCACGCAAACTTCCTCGCCCGGGTCTCCTGCGGGGCACGGAGCGGGCTGCTCGGCTGGGTCTACTGCTGTACGGAGCTTTGCCCGAGGAAGGACAGAGCCTCCAGGAGGTGGCCGCTAACCTTGGGGAAGACCGGCGGGATTAGGGAATTGGGGTGGGGAGTCGGCGGCAGCGGCGTTGACCGATCTGGCATCACTCACTGCCGGTACTGGCTGTCCTGCCGAGAAGCCGGGCTTGGCTCTGCGGCTCGCCGTGGCTGCCCCTACCACGTCCTTCAGCGGGAAGGAGGTCGGGTACGGTGCCGCTCGCCGCTTCTCTTCTTTGTCACTAGCAAGGGAGCGGCTCAGCCCCTCTCACGGCGGCGTCTTTCTCCGTCCCGAGGCTCGGGCTCTGCAACGGCTCCTAACGGCCGACGACAAGGGGACAGAGACCCGAGGCCGCTCCCACCCTGNTGCTGCCCCCCACTCTGCTAGTAACGAGGACGCCGAGGATTAAGCGTACTTTAGATTTTAAGAGCATTACATTAATAAATAGTGGTCTGGTGATTTTAAATTACTCTGGGAGTGCGTTCAGCAGCCTGTTACCAAGCAATCCCCTCCAGAGACCTTTTAATCAAAGGGATCAAAGCCCCCTGGGTATCCTCCAGCGCCTCTGGTGCAGCTTCCCTCCTGGAGACCCTCAACAGACCCTCAGTCTGCTTTTGATTCCATATGCAAATACATTATAAGAGATCTAGCTGCTAGCTGTCTGAGGTGGCAGCCCTGCCCTCTGCACCTGTCTGTCCATCCATCTGTCCTGGCCAGAGCCAGCCTGTGGCAAAGGCCTTGTGTGTTCCCACAGGTGCCAGCAAGTAGCCGTGGGCACTGGTAGGAGCCACAGGCCAGTGGGAAGGCAGCGTGCAGCTGGGTGTGTAAAGACAGTGGCACAGCATCTCCTGGGGGCAGCGGGACGCAAGCCCCGGCCTGGTACCTCTGCTGGGAAGCCCCAACCTCTACTTAGAGATGGCGTGAGGATGTGAACCCTGCGTCTCACTACGAATTACAATAGCCAAGGCTAGGCAGGGTCTGCAGGGGGTTAGGCTCGGACTAAGTGCAGGTCTTGCAGTAGTGGAAGCCCGAGTGTTTGACAGTGTGACTCCAGCAGATGCACACATGCACTGATGGAGCAACATCAGCTCTCCTGGCTCTGTACCCATGGGTGATCCAAGAGCACATCTGCACATCTGTGCCCTTACTACTCCAACAACAGAACCTGCCCCTCTAAGACAAAGACTAAAGCAACTCAGAGAGAGGAAGATACACACTGATTTAAGGGCTCAGTCTTCTAGAAATGGCTAAAGCTTCCTCTTCCTCCCTCCTCTTGCACCACACCTCAGTAGTCCAACAGGTGGTCATGAGCTCAGAGCAGGAGACTGCTCTAAACCAATGTCTATGAATGATGTCTCTCCTATGAATTCAAATTACGATAGAAACTATTTTTCATTTACATATTAATGCCTAAATCATGCAAACCTGGGAGCTCCATAGTCACTGCTGCAAGAATGACTCATGCCCACCACATGTAAATTATTTACTGTTTGGGGATGGAGCTGTGTTTAAATTAGGCTGCTTGAGAACATAATCTGGATGTTCTAAACTTTTCCCCTATAATTAAGAGCTGGAGGAAGTAAAGCATCATTTCTCAATCCTAGTCTCTCCCCTTGACATGTTGTAATTCATAGTCTTGCATGGAACTACATGCATTGAATATTCAAGCAGGTGAAGTGCACTTTCTGCACAGGTGTTGCACATGGGAAGGAGCAACTGCAGATGTGCTTCTTGGCAAGAATAGAAACTGTGACTTTTTTCACGATAGAAAACTTAGCCGGTTGTTTAGAAACTGTGAAGTTGAACTATTTCAAATATAAATCAAGGTCCTCTGCCAGCTTAGTGCCAATTTCTCATAGCTGGACGTCTCATTACACAGCCAGGTAAAACTAGGCTGCCCTGTCCCATTGGGATTAATTCTGTTGCAGACACCAAATAAACTCCTTGCATGGAATAATTACAGAGTACAAGCATGGTAGACTCCCAGTTCATGCCTTTGGGTTTTTTTCTTACAGTTCTGTAGTGTTGCTAATTCATCCATTTCACCAAACCCTGAAAGGACAAGGACAACATGCTGTTCCATTCCCAAGACCATAGCAGATGGTGTTCCCCAGAGCTCAGGTGCTGGGGCCAGCTCTGTTCAATATTTTTATGGGTGATCTGGATGAGAGGACTGAGTACCTCAGTAAATTTGCGGATGACACCAAGCTAGGAGGAATGTTGATCTGCTTGAGGGTAGGGAGGGTCTACAGAGGGATCTGGACAGACTAGATTGCTTGACTTTTTTGCTGGACTTTTACTGGTTTGAGCTTTCAGTTGGGTTTTGGTCAGATCCCAAAGCCACAAGGCTGAAATGCAATAAACAGCAATAGGAAGTGCAAACGAGGGCAAGAAATGAAAATTAAATCCTGATCAGTGATTCTACCATCCCATGCTAATGCAGACGCAGCAAACAACTGCTTGTGTCCCAACAGCCTCATCATCATCTGCTGGATGTTGTATGGCTCTTTTGCAGTCACTAGAAAATGAAACCAATCTTATATTTTAGGTAAGTAGTAGACACTTCCCATTTTTATAATAGCTCTAGCACTCCTGTTTGATGTAACAAAAGCTGTTTAAAATAATGAGCTCTATCACTGTGTAAACTTCAAGTGCATGCCTTGGCATGGAAAGCAACACTAGACAGAAGACAAGCGAATCATTCCTCTATCAATCCTGCCTAAAACAGAGCTGGAAGTGATATTAGGGCTGGGTTTACTGAGCATGGCAGTGTTCCTGATTAAACCTTTATTACTTCAAGGTTTCAAATTTAAAGCTCTATATAAAAACACAAAATACGGTTAGAATCCTAGTGGTGATTGTTTGTGTAACTGTGGTATAAAGAAGCCTCGAATGGGAACCTCATCCGGGCCTTGGGATGACATCACAGTAAATAACATAAGCATGAAAAATAGCACAGAGCCACTACTCAAAGGTTTCCTTTTCTTTCTGAAGTAAAGTGCTGTTTTAAAGTTCACAGCACTTGAGTAGCTAATTTACTCTTTCAGCTGCTTGTGGGCCAGCTCTGCTGGCTCACACAAAGAACTTTGCTCAATGCAGAATGTCCCAGGGCCCTCAGGAAGGACAGGTCACACCCTGGGCTCTGCAGCACAGAACTGTGCTGAACCAGCCAGAGCACAGGCCAAATGCTTAACAATGTGCACGCATGAGTTACACATAAAGATAAGCATATGTGTAAGCCTTTGTGGGACTGACCCCAGATTTCTCAGGTTTTCATCACTGGAGAGTACTTTGCCAAAGCCAACAAGGCGGTATTGTTCCATCCTTGGAATTCCAGGCATTTTCACCCTCACTGTAACTGCTCACATATACACAGCTTTTTTCCTAGGCCATATAAGAATCTTAACAATGCATCATGAGTGCAGAAGTACAGCACATGTCAGTATCAAATTCATTTCTGAAATGGCTAATTCATCTTTCCTGGTATTTTCAGCAGTTTTCATTGGACTATTATGACATGAACTGCACATTGTATTTGGACAACAGAGTGTTTTCAAGTATTGCTTCAGCCATATTTCACAGCTCATCTTTAGATATTATCAGTTAGATATTGTTAGTTTAACAGACCTGTCAGTTTAACTTCAGTCCCAGGGAAGCTGATGGAGCAGATCATCCTGAGTTCCATTATGCAGTACATACAGGACAACCAGGTGATCAGACCCAGTCAGCATGAGGTTATGAAGGGCAGGTCCTGTTTAACAAACTTGGTCTCCTTCTATGACTGGGTGACCTGCTTACTGGATGAAGGAAAGGCTGTAGATGTTATTGATCTTGATTTTAGCACACAGTTGCCCACAGCATTCTCCCAGAGAAATTAAGTGCTCTTGGCTTGGATAGGCATACGCTTCGCTGGGTTAAAAACTGGAGAGATGGCGGAGTCCAAAGAGTTGTGATCAACGGAGTTAAATCCAGTTGGCAGCTGGTCACAAGTGGGGTCCCACAAGTCTCAGTACTGGGGCCACTCCTGTTTAACGTCTTCATCAATGATTTCGACCAGGGGATAGAGTGCAGCCTTAGTAAGTTTGCAGATGATGCCAAGCTGGGTGACAGTGTCAATCTGCTTGAGGGTAGGGAGGCTTTACAGAGGGATCTAGACAGGCTGGATGGCCTGGCCAAGGCCAATTCCATGAAATGCAATAAGGCCAAATGCCAGGTGCTGCACTTCGGCCATAACAACCCCCAGTAGCATTACAGGCTTGGGGAGGAGTGGCTGGAGAGCTGCCAGGCACAGAGGGACCTAGGGGTGCTGATTGACAGCCAGCTGAACACGAGCCAGCAGTGTGCCCAGGTGGCCAAGAAGGCCTGTATCAAGAACAGTGTTGTCAGCAGGAGCAGAGAGGTGATCATGCCCCTTTACTCAGCTTTGGTGAGGCCTCACCTGGAGTACTACGTCCAGTTTTGGGCCTCTCACTACAAGAGGGACATTAAGGTGCTGGAGAGGGTACAGAGGTGGGCTACCAAGCTGGTAAAGGGCTTAGAACATAAGCCTTATGAGGAAAGACTGAGGGATCTGTGCCTGTTTATCCTGGAGAAGAGGAGCTTGAGGGGAGACCTCATGGCTCTCTATAACTACCTGAAGGGAGGTTGTAGAGAGGCAGGGATTGGTCTGTTCTCCCTGGTGGAGAGTGATAGGATGAGGGGAAATGGATGTAAATTGCTGTGGGAAAATATCTGTGGGATAGCAGCTGGTCTAAAAAATGAAGATATTGTGTGAACCAGCAAAGAACCTTGGGCAGAGTATGTATCCTAAGATAAGGAGGAAGAACAACTATTACTTCATTAGCAGAAAAGGAAAACAACCCAGCTGGAGTAGCAGAAAAAGATAGAAGAATCAGCAACTCTATTAGCCAATAAAGAAGTTAACCTGCACTGAGTGCTTGGTGTGCGAACCAATCATTATATGCGTGATTGCACAGAAAAGGTATAAAAAGTTGATCTTATCACAATAAAGGGTCTTTCGCTTGATTCACATTGAATCGTGTGGAGGCCATTATGGTCTACCTTCTACAGTAAATTGCACAAGGGGAGGTTCAGGTTAGCTATTAGGAAGAATTTCTTTCCTGAAAGGGTTGTCAGCCATTGGAACAGGCTGCCCAGCGAGGTGCTTGAGTCACGATTCCTGGAGGTGTTTAAGAGACAGGTGGATGTTGTATTGGGGGGCATCATTTAGCAGATTGATAGGGCTAGGACAAAGGCTGCACTGATGATCTTCAAGGTCTCTTCCAGCTGTAACTGTTCTATGATTCTATTATCTAGGAGGAACTTGCATGGAATTTTTTTTGCACGAGCCTTGTATGCTAACAATGTTCACCCAAGGCAGATCTTTCCAGATGAGAAGTGCTGACATCTATAGTCAATTAACAATGCAAGTGCTGACTACACACAGTGGTTTGGACATGGCCCTGGCTACCACATGGATCTGAAAGATTCCCAAAGATGGTTTTCAGAACTAAATGTCAAGGAAATGATTCAGGGACAGGCCTCGCTCTTACTGTCCAGGCTTTACATATGTGTGTGTGTGTATATATCAGGCTATACATATGTGTACATATATCTATATCTATCTATATATATGTTTCATGTGCAAGAAGCAGCTGGTGTTTAGAAAGCAGATGAGAACCAAGAACACTGGCATACAATTCTGTAGGCACTGTTGGAGCCATGCCTCTGTACAGGACTAGCTAGAGCATACACATTTTGTTATTATTATTAGCTGAGTTTCCAAAAAGAAAAAAAGATAATAAAGAATATAAAGCAATGGTTAATTACAGCCATGCAAGAACATCTATCTGTGTGACTGACACACACACAGATGCGCATGTACACAAACAGACACGATCACTTCCAAGCTCCCACCTAGGGCAGCAGAATGGGTCACAACCATACCCAGTGCAGATGCCTCTGCTGTGTTAGCTTATGCTGACTTGTGCTGATAAATGCCCCCCAGAACACACACATGTGTGGGGTTGACATTAATCCTGCTATTAAGGTGTGGAGGACGTTCACTCCTCCTCCTCTTGTGAATCCAGAATGCTCTGTCCCTCCTCTGACTGCTGAGCAAGTCAGACTGCAGCGCCCCTCTCTCACTGCCATGCCCTCTGTCCAGCTGCTGCTGGACAGGAGGGGAACTATTTCTGGGTGAACAAATAAAATGATACGGGTTTCTTCTTTGGCTGTGGCTTCAGCTACAGCATCAGGCATGTCAAAGCCATTAACACTTGTCATAGAGATGTTCCACAATGGTGGATTATCCCCCAGCAGCTCAGAGAGGCCATGCCTAGCCTCTCCCTCTTTTTTTGTCTTTTACATACTCTTTGCCCTTTCACTTTCTACTGATTGCCTAGGAGAACATGTATGATTTCCATTGTTCCCAAATGGTTAATGGATCTGTGCTTTGCATCTGTGTGTCTATGGACCTGAAAAGTAGAGGCTGGAGAGCTGGAGCAACATTCCTTCCTGACAGGAAAAGCGAAGGTATCTTCATAGATCTCTGTAAGGGCACCACTTCCTCAGAGACAGTCCACCCCTGGAACCATTCTGTGTCCAACGGAGAAGTCACCACTTCCAAAAGAGTCAGAGCTGGATGGGACTGTAGGACTTTGTGTTCATGGAGAGAGCAGGGAGGAAGTGGAAAGAAAGAAAGAAAGAGGTTTTGGCTCTACAAAATCCAAGTAGGTCTTTGTAGCCACAGCGTCCGATGATACCCTCCAGTTATGGAAAAAGAGGTGCAGCTAGATGGAGCATTTGGACTTGGGTGTGGAATCCTTAATAAGAGAAAAGAGTGATGGAAAAGCAATTGCAATGCAAGTAGAGTTATGCAAAACGGGAAGTGTGAAAAGAGATAAAATTCTGGGACAAGTTCTATATTCTCCACTACTTATGGTGTAAATTATTGTACAATGAAGATCAGAGATCTTCCACAGGATTTATTTTGTCACTGTTCACTTTCTGTCAGAGATTATCATACAGAACTGGCTACATTTAATTCTGAACATGGCTACACATCGGTGGTGGGATTGTTATTGCAGAATTCTGTCTTTCAGTTTTTAATGGAGTCTGAGATCCTTGACATGGAAAGAGACACAGATGTGTGATGACTAGATGATCCACAGAGGTTCCTTCCAACCCCTACCATCCTGTAGGCTATACTTTAGTGTGAAATCATAGAATCCTAGAATGGTTTGGGTTGGAAGGGACCTCTGGAGGTCATCTAGTCTAACCCCCCTGCAGTGGGCAGGGACATCCCCAACTAGATCAGGTTGCCCAGAGCCCTGGCAAGTCTCAGTTTGGATGCCTCCAGGGATGGGGCCTCAACCACCTCCCTGGGCAACCTGTGCCAGTGTTCCACCACCCTCGTGGTAAGGAACTTCTTTCTAATATCCAGTCTAAATCTACTCCACTCCAATTTAAAACCATTGCCCCTTGTCCTTTCACTGCAGGCCTTTGCAAACAGGCCCTCTCCAGCCTTCTTGGAAGTTCCCTTTAGGTACTGGAAAGTCACTAGTAGGTCCCCCCGAAGTCTTCTCTTCTCCAGGNGCAGCTGGACTTGGAGCCGTTGTCCGCTACCCTCTGGATGCGACCATCCAGCCAGTTCCTTATCCACTGAACAGTCCACCTATCAGATCCATAGCTCTCTAACTTAGCCAGTACAATGTTGTGGGGACTGTGTCAAAGGCCTTGCACAAGTCCAGATAGATCACATCCACAGGTTGTCCCTTGTCCACTGAGAAATCTTAAACGAAAGCAGGGAAAATAGCACAAAGAGTGAGTTTTCTTACAGGTTTTTGGGAATCAGGGTTTCTTTTACCCAGGCCTTTAATTCTCCAGTTACCATTGGCAAGTGGAACACATTTTACCTGAGCTATCCATATCACAAACAGAAATGTCTGCTCTCCCACATGTGCAGTGGGATCCAGTGTTTGTATTCTAAGGTTCTCCAAATATGGAGTTCTGTGTTGTGTTTTGCTTACTTCAAAGCAGCAGGAGCCCTGTGTGCTTCCTTTCCGGGGTCTGGAGTGTGGAATACCTGAGACACATGGGACTGAGTCTCACTTATATTTCTTAGCTGGCACAAGTGACCTTTGCAAGATAGATTACTTAGAATTTTGCTAGGAATATAGGTTAGCTTCAAGTACACTGGTCTCCTTCGGTCTTCTTACAGCTCTGGGTCATTTAAGGATCTGGTCCAATGAGGGAGAAAAAGAAGGCTGCTTTCCTTTGTGGCAAAAAAGGTTTTATTTTGATGGGTGCACAAAAATGAGATTTTTTTTTTCCCCTTAATCTCCCATGCAATTCATTCACATAATCTCTTTTTAGGCACATCATACTAATCCTTGTTATTACAGAGAGAACCCAAAACACTGGAAGTGTCAAAACATACTGCTCAGCAGAAGAGGCCAAGTGTTTGGATCTCCCTACTTTTTATACTATAATAAAGATTTACATTTTTTATGTTCTAGCACTTCACTAGAAATAGTCCTTGCAGTTACTATTCATAGGAAAAAAAAAAAGATTTGAAGGAAAAAACATGCAGTGCAACCTTGAGCGATTACAGCAAACGGATTTTTCTACTATATGGTAATGAACATGCAAAAGAGTTTTTAATAGGAGCTCAATCTAGAGGCTGAAGCATGTTTAGCAGCATTGCTTGTTTTCCTTTTCTACTCAATCTTTATGGAATCTGTTGATGCAGAGCAGACATACAAAGAACGTATCCTATAAACCATCATGTAAAGAGATCTGTCTTGCAGAATGTTCCACACTCACAGGTTTCAGATTGCCCTACTTGGGCTAGGATTTCTCTGTTCTTGTGAACAGAGAAGGTCTTGTGGATGATGTGGCAGTTGGAGGTCATCTAGGCAACAGCGATCATGAAATTATCAAGTTCTCTATTATTGGAAACGCTAGGAAGAGTAAGAGTAAAACTGCCATTTGGGACTTCTGAAGGGTAGACTTCGATTTGTTTGGAAGATTACTGAATAGAATCCCTTGGGAATCAGTTTTGACGGGCATAGGAGTCCAGGAAGGCTGACAATTCCTTAGGAAGGAAATCTTGAAGGCATAGGAGCAGGCCATCCCTATGTGCCTTAAGAAAAGTTGGCGGCACAGAAGACCAGCCTGGCTGAATAGGGACATATTGCTGAAGATCAGGGAAGAAAAGAGAGTTTATGGCCTCTGGAAAAGAGGGCAGACCACTCCTAGTGAGTATAAGGATATT
>VWZO01006638.1:28762-41688 GCA_013396975.1 Bucco capensis
CTAAGAGAAGGACACTCTAATAAAACCTATGTCCTAAGGACCTCGCTGCCAGTGTCCAAGCTTGCTAGGCCCTGGCAGATGAACCTTAGGACTAAAGGGTGGGTCTAGCTCTGCGCATGCTGTGTCTCACCCAAAAAAAAATCCATAGCGCAGGCTCGAGGGTGCTATCTGCTATCCTCTTTTTATCAGCTCGCTTAGAAAAGGCGCTGATGAGGAGCGTGGGTGGAGCCCTCCCTGGAGCTTCATTCGCGAAGCCTAGCCATACATACATACATACATACAGATAAAATGTGCTAAAGAAAAAGCTAAAAGCTGCTCACTTCACCATCCTGCAATAATCCTTGGGTTTCAAGCTGCATTCATAATGGTAAGGGATTTCAAATGAAGTTTCCAGAAGGTTGGAAGGCAGGGTATATGCTGGAAACCATCACTGGAAGTTTCTTCCAACAGGCTGTACCCACTATTTGTTTGGAATGAGGTAGTTACAGTTGGTTCTTCCTTGGGCAAAGTGATAAACTACAGGACCTCCTGAGGTCTATTTCTGCAGCTCTATTTTTGGTATGATGATCAGCCTTTGCTGGTGAGTCCTCCTTCCTGGAGCTGCACAACAACTTGTGTTTCTCTTGGTGTTCACACACAATTGCAAGGCATGCTAAGAGGAGCTGGCATTACTCCCAGGCCATGGCTGAGCTGCTGGCAGGCTTTCCAACTAAAGCTGGCTAAAACCAAGTCCACACTAGAATAGAAGAACTTTGGAGAACATCGAGTTGCTCAGAAACAGTTGAAAAGCTGGGAAATGACAGAGCTGTGTCTCCAGCATGGTTCCAGTCACTTCTGATGGTTTTTCAGGCTATCATTATCCTGGCCAAACATTTCTTGCTCCCTGTGCTCCCTGTGTGATTTAATGGATAAAAGGATTGTTCACTCTTTCCGTACCAACTTTACACTCAGCATATGCCAGAGAACTGACTGTTGGGAAGGAGGGAAGGAAGGCCCACATACAGCCCTGGGGCAATCAGAGTTGCTTCTGTTTTTTATGGCTCTCTAGAAGAGGATTTTTCTGTTGACAGGTCAGAAGCGTAAGGCACAGTACCACATAGATCTGCCTCAGCTGTCTTCAAATTAACTGATTAAGTGCCCAGGTGAATGACAGGTACCTAGTTCAGATCTGTCTATATCACTGCACCGATACAGACCAACAGTCAAGGCTGGGATCTACTGATCTTGTGTTGGGGTCCACTGTTAAAGTGAGGCTGTGCCCCATTTCATGACAGGTTACTTCTGTGATGAAAAGTCACCATCACACATTAAAAAAGTTTATTTTGGAGGGTCTAGAGTGTGCCCTAAGATGGTCTTCCCAGCTCAATTACTAAAACAGAAAAGAATTCCAACAGAAACAGATATAACAATAGTATGACAAATGAAATCCTTATGGCTCCCTCTTCCTGTACATAGAAAGTGAAGGATGATTAACCACACATTGTGGCAGGACCTGTGTTGTTGGCTGTAAAAACATGTTGATTTTAAGTGGTATTTATGCTTTATTTTGCCTATTAGTTGTGTTCTGCTTTAGACTGATTACGTTCTCTGTAGATGGAAGCTCTCTGGAAAGGGGAGATCCTAAGCATCTGTCCTTTATTTTTGTTTATTGTAGCTTTTGATTTTATGTTCATGTCACCACAGCTCTGAAATGGTTCCTGTGAGTAGGAAGTCTGAAAGAGCTGATGGCTTTCAACAACACATGGACAAAATAATTCTCCAAAAGGATATAAGGTGCAAAGATAGTAAGTTCTGTTCCTACCTAACTGAAGGCCTTGACAAGTTAGAGATTTAGCTGATGTGCTTACATTAGAAACAAGGTCATGTCAGGCTTCCTACATAGTTAATTCATGCTTCCTGATGCTTCCTGCAGCCCACCTAAGCCATGAATCACCCTAGCATTCTTCATTGAATGCAGAGTTACCTTGACCCAAATATAGACTCTTTAGCTAGGTGCTTGAAACCAGTATAAAAGAATCCAGGACTCTAGATAGTTAGTTCAGTTTAGATTAAAGGGAGAAAAAAGGCAAGATGGCAAGGAAAGACATGCTGTGTTTAAAGAACCCAAGCACATTTGGGGTTTGAAGTCCTGATAAGAAAAACCCAACACCTTAGAAAAGAACTTCTGACTGTCATACTTTATGCCCCATTTTGGCCTCTGTTCTTTCATTCCAGAAAAGAACCCAAACCAAAAATAAACACCCTGGCCAGGAATGTGAGACCACCTGTCCTGGGTCCATCTCGGCCAGGACCTCGTTTCCAACAGTAGCCAGAAATACCTGTCCTGGGGGAGCACAAGCACTGGAACAAACACAGTGTGACATTCTTCTGCAATATTCTTCCAGTTTGTAGCAGTCTGTGGCTCAGGGACATCCTTTGGAGTTAATAACCTTCAGTTGTATTTCTCTAGCATTAATCTGCCAAATGTCCTCTTTAAGCCATGTGAACTGGTGACACCCACAACTTCTCAGTGCACGGAATTCCACTGCTGAACTGCATGATGTTTTAAGAGTTCCCTTGTTTTCTCCTGTTGTTGTAGTGTTTACTGTGCCCTATACTTCTGCACTTAGCTCCAGGAATCCCTGATAGTACTCCTTTCCTTTGAAACCTCTGACAGATGAATGGGTAACTTGTGGGTGTGAGCTCACAAGTGACTGAAAGGGACTTCTTTCTTTTCAGGCTCAAGAGGACACAGCTAGAAGAAGTGGCTAAGACACAAAGGCCTCAAGAAGACCAATAGTAGGGATGAATGACATGGAAGGGAGAATGCTGGTGATGGATCAAGTGCAAGAGCTTCGTAGCCAGCTGAAGAGAAATGGAGATACATGAAATACAACCTATCCCAGAACCTGAAATGAGGACATTCTGCAATTGTGATGACAGAGAAGAGCAGATTCTGAAACTGTGCCTCTCCCCACTCCATAAAGATGTTTTTACCCTGTAGATAAAATAAGATTGGTTTTGATAGGTTATTGTCTCCTAAACAAACACTGAATGTTAAACCTCAGGAATTAATTGGAACATTTTTAAGGTTTCCCTTAAAAAAGCATGGAGTTAGCCTGTGATAAAAAAGGAAACTGTTGGGAAACAGAGTGTATTAAGATAATTATTTGTAAAGATTTAGATAGTAGAGCAGCAAGAATAGAGATCAGGCTGCTCAAGGAAATAAGCTAAGCAGGGTAAACCATGTTTCTCCATCAACTTTTCATGCCAGCTTTAATTCAAAGTTGGTTACAAAGTGCATCCTTTCCAGAAACCACAGAAAGATTTTAGTATTTTTAGCATATTTTTGTTTGTTTCACATCAAGCTCCTTCTAGTTGTTACAGTTGTCTACCCTACTTGTAAATAAAAACCTTAGCCAGTGGCTGTGACAAAGACATCCAGTAACCCTTTCCGCTCCAAGCACATGCTTTGTTAACTCCTGTAATAGGTACAGCAAGTTCACTACACAGTTGAATGTGATGTGGGCCAGGAAGAGATTAAAATGAGTATCAGATCTACAGATTTCTTAGGGGAACGAAATACTGGTGTCCTGGTTTGACCAGAAGAACTGAGAATTTACTAGGGTCAAGAGGACAATCTCTTCGAGAGGGCCTCCAAGATGCCCCCTCTCCCCAAATGGGGACAGCAAAATAAAATAAAAGCACCAGGCATGCAGATAATGAATATTTAAGAATAGCTTTATCTATATTTAAATGATACAACAGTATGAAAGGGATAAATGATAGGGAAGACAAGGTTGTTAGTTCAAGACGGCTTCAGCCCTTCGCCCTCCTAATAATCACAGTGCCTGACTGCCGGCAAAAGCTGTCAGGCACGTAAATCAACCACCGCTCCTTATCAGGACCTTCCGCTCCCCCCTTACTTTCACCCCGGGAAGGGGGAGACGTACAAATACCAGAGGGGAAGAGCTGAGTCCAGGGAAGCCGCAGGAGAGCAGGAAGGAGGAAGAGAGCGAACCAGGAAACAACTAGATCCTTATATAGACTATTCAATGTCCTTCTCCATGTGATTCAGCTGCTTGCTTCTCATTCGTCCCTGTAACCTTACAGGCTTCAAACACAGTGCGCAGGTGCAACTTTTCTTCTTTCATTTTCCTTATCAGTTCCTCCCGGTGGATTCTTTCGTGGGCGAAGGGAGGGGGAGAAAAAAAAGAGATTTAGCTCTCATCTTCTTAAAGAGGAAATGTCTCTTTTCAAAGGGAATATGACGTACAGAAGATCCTTAATGTCTCTTTCTCTTCAATTTTAGTTACCCCATGACAACTGGTATGACGGATGGATTTAAATCATGCTATCAATGACACAAGGTGTCCCTGGTTCCTCCAGCTGTGGCAGGGAGACAATGCCATGTTGGCAAGCATACCTAACTGGGCAGATCAATACAGATAATTCATTTGCAGATAATACAATGTTATCTCAGCACTGAGTTGTCGTTGTCGTCGTCGTGGCTAGGCTTCATGAAGGAAGATCCAGGGAGGGCTCCATCCATGCTCCTCATCAGTGCCTTTTCCAAGTGTGCTGATAAAAATAGGATAGCAGATAGCATCCTCGAGCCTGTGCTATGGATTTTTTTAGGTGAGACACAGCATGCGCAAAGCTGGACCCACCCTTTAGTCCTAAGGTTCATCTGCCAGGGCCTAGCAAGCTTGGACGCTGGCAGTGAAGTCCTTAGGATGGAGGTTTAACCTCTTAGATGGAAGGCCTTCTAGGGCTAAACGAGCTCCATCTGCCCGGGTTTGGAATCAGAGTTGTCCTTCTCCTAGGATGACTGCCAGAAGGCTAATGAGCTCATCCTACCCATCCAAGGATTCTAGGAACATGGGTATCACTCCCCACCCTTTCCCGTGGGCAATGAGTTTAATGCTCCCTCTGCTGTCGGCAGTTATCGCACCAGGGGCCACAGGAGACCCCAAGTGATTTTCAGGCTGTGCCTGCTCAGCACTGAGTGACACCAAAGAAATGGTTCCCCTGCAGGAGAGCATTAACTTTGCTTTTGACATGGAGTGCCTGCAAAAATCCCCTCTGTGCCATCCTGTCTGGCTGCTTGGAGTCCACAGAGTCTTGTGACTCCAGTGGTGGAAGCACAGAAGAACGCTGCTCCTACAGAATGGTACCTGTGATAGGTGAACCACCTGAATGATGTCCTGAGGGGGGCTGAAAGGACACAAGGATAGTACAGGTACTCTGATTCCTACCCATCCAGAGCTTTACTTTGTCTTTCTTTCATTACTTTGGATTTTTTTTTAACCTCAGATGAAGCCTTTTCAATTCTCAGAACACAAGGACCTGCTGGGTCTGAGCTCACTGCTGTGCTGGGGCTACATATTCCAAACTTGCCAGGAGTTGTCTCAGTGCAGCATAGAAGCTTCCATCGTTGTGTGAGACGGCAATCTGAATGTAAGGGAAGGTTGGAGGACATGGGCATTACACACCATTCATAGAATCATAGAATGGCCAGGTTGGAAGGGACCTTAGAGATCATCCAGTTCCAAAGGGGCACCACACACTAGACCAGGTTGCCTAGGGCCACATCCAGGCTTGCCTTGAACACTTTGGGCAACCTGTTCCAGTGCCTAACCACCCTCTGGATAAAGAACTTCCTTCTAATCTCCCGTCTAAATTTCCCCTCCTTCAACTTGTAACCATTCTCCCTTGTTGTATTACAACCTGACCAGCTGAAAAGTCTCTCCCCTTCTGTCTTGTAGTCCCCCGCTAGGTACTGATAGACAGCTATAAGATCTCCTCGAAGCCTTCTCTTTTCCAGGCTGAACAACCCCAACTCCTTCAGCCTGTCCTCACAGGGGAGGTGCTCTAGTCTTTTGATCATCTCTGTGGCCTCCTCTGGACTCGCTCCAACAGGTCCACTTCTTTTTTCTGGTGAGGACCCCAGAACTGGATGCAGTACTCTAGATGGGGTCTCACAAGGGCAGAGTAGAGAGGCAGAATTACCTCCCTAGATCATGCTTCTCCTAATGCAGCCCAGGATGCTGTTGGCTTTCTGGGCTGCAAGTATACATTGCTGGCTCATATTCAGCTTTTCATCTGTCATGAGCCCCAAGTCCTTCTCTGCATGGCTGCTTACAATGAGTTCTTCACCCAGTCTGTACTTGTATCTAGGATTACTCCTACTCAGATGTGGGACCTTACATTTTGACTTATTAAACTTCATTTTATTCTCATGGGCCCACTCTTCAAGTTTGTTCATGTCCCTCTGGATGGCATCCCACCCTTCTGGCGTATCAACCACACCACTCAGCTTCGTGTCATCTGCAAACTTGCTGAGGATGCACTTGATACCACTTGTCTAGGTCATTAATGAAGACACTGAAGAGCACCAATCCCAAGACCGAGCCCTGAGGGACCCCACTTGTTACTGCTCTCCACCTCGACAAAGAGCCATTGACCACAATTCTCTGATTGTGTCTGTCCAGCCAATTTCTTATCCATCGAACAGTCCACCCATCAAATCCATATCTCTCCATTTTTGAGATAAGGATATCATGAGGGACTGAATCAAAGGCCTTACAAAAGTCCAGGCAGACGACATCAGTCAGTCTTCCCTCATCAACTGCTGCAATCACTCCACCATAGAAGGCCACCAGATTGTTCAGGCACAATTTGCCCTTAGTGAATCAATGTTGGCTTCTTAGAATCACCTCTTTGTCATGCATGTGCCTTAACGTCACTTCCATGACTATCCGGTCCATGGTCTTCCCAGGCACAGAGTTGAGGCTCACCAGTCTATAGTTCCCTGGCTCTTCCTTTCTACCCTTTTAAAAAATCTTACCCTTCCTCCAGTCACCCGGGACTTCACCTGACCTCCACGACTTGCCAAATGTGATAGAGAGTGGTCCTGCAACTACATCAGCCAATGATTCCATAAGCTTCTTTTGTTGAAATGTATCTTTGGTGTTATTGTTATGCACCCTAACTACAGCAGGGATGGCATGCTATGTTTTAACTTCAAAGAGGTGTTTCTTCCAATACTGCTGGCAGACTGGTCAGAAACTGATGCAGAATGAGCCTGAAAATGCTTCTGGGTTCTGTTCTACACCCAGATCAGATTGGATTTATTAAAAATTTGACAGCTATTGACAACTTATTTGCACAATTGCATGCAATCCAGACATGATTATGTGTTTTTTTAGGCTTACATGGAGATAAGGAGGTTTATCTTCCACCATCAGCACAGGCCCATCAAGATTATTAAAGGAGTGGAGCATCTGCCCTATGAGGACAGGTTGAGAGAGCTGGGTCTCTTCAGCCTGGACAAGAGGAGACTGAGAGGAGACCTCAGGAATGTTTACAGATATGTTAACGGTGTCAGGAGGAGACAGCCAGGCTCTTCTTAATGGCATCCAATGTTAGGACAAGAGGGAATGGGAGCAAGTTGGACCACAGGAGGTTTAGTATTAACCTGAGGAAAAACTTTTTACAGTAAGGGTGAGGGAGCACTGGAACAGGCTGCCCAGGAGGCTGTGGAGTCTCCTTCTCTGGAGACATTCCAGAGCTGCCTGGACACATACCTGTGTGAGCTCGTCTAGGTGATCCTGCTCTGGCATGGGGGTTCGACTAGATGATTTTCTAGGTCCCTTCCAACCCCTAACATTCTGTGATTGTCTGTGATTCTGTGATCTGCAAAGTTTGGGATTCCAGCTTGTTTAATCCTAGCATTCAGATCTTGCATTCTCACCAGCTTCTCACATCATGAGCTAAGGAGTCTCTGATGCTTTCATTCTCTTCAGAGGCATTAAGCCATCATCACATTATTCATTTCAATTTGCCTCCGAAGCAAAAACTTTGAGAGTTCTTCTAGAGAGCAGACATTACAGGGTCACCCACTGGGGCATAAATTAATAGTATATACTGATGAATACCCCATGGCACATATATCCAATTCTCCAAACCAGAAATTCAGCCCTATTATCACTTCATTCCCAAAATGATTAAATATTTAAGTGTGAAATTAATTGGGAAAAATGTAAATTGTTGGAAATCTCCCAGCAGCCATGTAATGAAGATCCTCTCTCAAAGGAATCTCCTTAGGGAAATGAATGCAATTAAGAACCAAGGTAATAAACTGCCAAGAAATTTTAACTAGCTAGGCAAGCCTTATTTAAGCCCTGAGTTCCCCCAGTGAGGTGAGCAGGGAGTGTCATCTGTCCCCAAGCTGCTGCAGAAAGTTTTTTACATACAAAGATGAATATTCTACTTAACTCTGTATTTTCTATTGCCTCTCTGCTATACCCTCCTAACTTACTAAATGGAAATTAATAGCATTTGTAGAGCTCTCCTGGCTAGCAATCTATCATCTGAAGAAATCCATATTACTAGAGGCAAAGTAGTAGATGCATTCTTGCTTTCCCAATGCTAAACAGTGTTCTGAATTGATGCCTTTACTGCTGTAGTGATAATTAAAATTAAGAAAACCAGATCAGATGCTCCTGGACTGTCACTGGTCCCAGAAAGCCCTGCAAGACTTTGCTAATGAACACCTGCACCAGCTTGGAGCTCTTCCTGAAAATAGATCCCTCCCTGAATGGATCCCAGTGGCAGAGTGCATGCTGTAAAAAGAGACTTTTTCCATGGCTTGCAGAGAGCTTCATACAAACATATCAATATCAACCTTATCAGACACACTGTGGAGTCTGAGCTGGCCTCAGCCTTTCCCTCTAATGCCTCAGAGTGCCATAGCACAGAAAATAGGACACTGGAAAGCACTGCCCAGGCCTGTCCAGCAGTCAGGCAGCTGAAAGAAACAGAGAATTAAAGTGGTCTTTAACTGACAAACTTCTGCCAAAAAACCCCACATTTGCTATGTTTATTTGCTGAAATGTATTGCACCAGGCCACAATGACTTTGGGCTTTACTGGCTGCAAAGACTATGCTCACACTACCTGCAGGAACATATAGAAAAGAGAAATAAGCCTGAGTCCAGAGCAAAGAAAAGGGTGTTTGGCTGCTCTGAAGTAGCAGCACTCCAGGAGCAGCTTTCCACCCTAGAGAGCATTGAGACAAACTCAGAGACAGTTGGAATATCCAGCAAGATACAAGTTCTGAAACACTGAGGCTGCAGGATGAATTCCTGCCCTGCATTTCCCCCTCTGCCCTCCAGTCACTCCATTCCCTATTATGCACACCTCCTCTTGCTTTATGACTGTAACTCACATTCTGATCTGTCATGTCTATAGTGCATTGCCTGGCCTCACATTGTCTGCAGCCTTGATAAGCTTTACAATTGCCTAATTGCATCATTCTGTCTGAGATCCTGGGAAGCATGCAGCATTTGGGAATATGCAAAACCAAACCAAAACCAAACCCCCAAAGCAAACAAAAAACCTCCCCCCCCCCCAAAAAAAAAGGTACTTTTAATTTGTTTTTCTGATTTTGTAGAAAAAAATAATTTCAAGGGCTTCCTCCTATAGGCTAGAATAGAAGTTCTCCAAAGGAATGTGGTAACATCTTGTTTGTAATTTTTGTAATTTTAAACTATCAATCAGTGTATGTTTTGACACTGCTGTGGCTGGGAGATACTTTGCTCCTCTTGAAAGTGGTGGTGGGCAGGGAGCAGCAGCATAGAAAAGGCTGGTGCAGGGAGGGAGGCAAGCAGAGCTCTGATTCTGCAGGGGAAGCTCTATGAGCTGGGAGCTGTATCTGACAACCACAAGCAAAAGAGTAATTTATAAAGCTAAATAAAAAGGCAAGGAGAAGATGCACATGCCTGGAAGTAGCGGGTAATTGCCAGGTAGAGACTAAAGACAATAGCACTGGAGTAAATGAGAACTGAGAAGAGAAGCTGCTAGCTTACAAAGAGAGTTGAGGGAGGCAGGAATTTATGTGATGAGACTGCTCTGGAAACTGGATGAGTGAATGAAGGGAAGCTGGAGAGAGCAATAGCCAGCACAGCCTGGAATGGAACACACAAAGTCCTCCTGTAAAAACAGAGGGGTGAGGGGAACAGGAATAGTTTGGATTAATGATGAAGTCAGGCTAAAGTGCACAGGTAGAGTATTTGTACAAGAGTTTGTCAACCCAACTGATTATAAATCTGAGATTGAAAAAAAAAAAAATTTTTCCACATTTTTAAAAGTCAAATATGTGCCATGAAAATGTTTGTTGTCAAATTAACCATAGACATGTATTCTAGAGCAGGAGTTCCTAAGGCTTCTTCTCAGTAAACCTCTCAACCATCTGAATTCCTTGTGGGTCATTGTCTGAACAGAAAACATACTATATCTGAAAATGAAATTATTTCTTAGACCTCTTAACATTGCCTCATGGACCAGCAATTTGAGAATTAAACCATCTTCAGAGACTCCAGAGGGCATGAGAGGGAAGGAAGAGGTGGCAGAAGGAGATGGGATAAGCAAGTCTGGGATAAGGATTGGTGACTGCATCCTGTCCAGGGGAAGGAGGAAGGTCTGGGATTAGACAAATAGGGAAGAGGAGATGGAGGCAGGATAGTGGGCTGCTTTGATCTGAGAGACTCAGCTGGTAGGCCTAAAATGCACACAAAAGACAAGGGAAAAGGGATGATGAGGAAAGTTTAGTCTAGATCAGGGATAGGTAGGAACAGCTCAAAGTGAGGGGAGCTTGTCTCCAGAGACTCTAGTGTTTGGAATCTTGATATTTATGTCAACAAACAAGAAATTGGATTGAAAACTTCTATGTTGAGTCAGTAACTATACCTTTGGTTACTCTCTTGGTCATATTCCTTCAGTACTTTCATTTCAATATTTTACTGTACCAAATCAGGCTTTAAGGAAGTGCTTGCAGCAAATCCCAGAGGGTTTTCCAAAGTCTCCCCCTTCAAAATCTCAGAGGCTTTGGCTTCTTGTGTCAGTGTTATGCTGAAATGGCATGCTGACACCATGCTTGGAATTACAGCCCTGAGAGGGCACTTGGCACACAGATTTGCGTTTGGTATGTCTTCAGCATGAGCTGAGGGTGAGGTTTGTGCCCTGCATCTGTTCTCTCCTTTTCAGATCTGTGGTTTTATTGAAGCTTCCTTTAAAGCTTATGGAAAACTCCAATTTAGAATAAGGAAGAAAAGACCATCACAGACATGTGATGCATTATGTACTCCAAGAATGATTCGTTAGGACCTGGCACTATAAAATAAGGATTCTAGTATTGACATCTAGAACAGCTGTAAAATAATAGCTACAAAATTAACTGCTATGAGATGCATAAATTACTCCTGATCAAATAGATGAGAGAGGTCATACCACTATCAATTTTTCTTTATCTGAGCATCCCCAAGCTCCTACTGCCTTTCTGACTGGGTATGTGACACTGATGAGCACAACTCCAGCAGTAGTGTCACTGTAGCTCTAACTGTCCGCTGCTGCCAGCCAGGTACAGTCTGCAGGGAGCAGTAATAATTGCTATTAGAATGACTGGCATATTTAAGGGGAAGTCTAGACACAATCACAGGTCTCTATTGGTGTGCTTTATCTGTGTCTCTCATGGATGTCAATTTGTGATTTTCAGGTAAGACATTAGGAACTGGGGATACTCAAGTCTGAACTTTTCCTTTATTGCTGCCTTTCGGAGATCTTCACCAAAAGAACTAATGTTGCTTTTTAATCAGGACCAATCTGAAGACCACTGCCATCAGAAGCCATAAATTCATGGAAGGGTCAATTCCTAGATACCATGGAAACCCTACCAGCACATCCTGGCTAGACAATATATGGCCATTTGTTCTGACCGAATTTGAAATTTTCCTTGCCTGTGTGTTCATAAATCAAACTGAAAAGCTAGACTGTTATACTAAGAACATATTTTCTAATGTGAGGAGCCTGTACTACTTCTGGCATGAGAAAAACATTAGGTGAAATCCTGTTTGGATTAAATTAATCGGTTTACTCAAAAAATAATCCCAACCCATTTGGGAAGACAAATGTGTAAGTTAAATCTCACTGAGGGAGAAACATAGCTTCATGCAAGAAAATTTATTGGCCCTAACAAGACTATGAATTCAGGTTGATGTTCAACAGTGCAGCTGCAGAGCTATGCTGGCTATTCAATATGCATACCAGAAGAGTTCTGGTTTCCAATAAATCAACATTGTCGGCTTGTTGGTGTGACGGCTTCTTTGAACAGGAGCGGCTGGGAGCGAGGTAAGACACAGGCGGGCACCTCTAGATCTTGCTAGGCACCACCGGGTCAGCTGCAGAGCCAGAGCTGGGCACGCTCTTGCTCACTGCACGGCCCGCACGTAGCCCACGTGATACACGCCCCCCCGTGGGGCACTGATTGGGCCCGGAAGCCAGTGTCCCCCAATCAGGGTATAGTAAATTTCAGCTGTGCTAGTCCTACACTGAGGGGTGATAAACCCACACCTAGATTAGTCAAGCCTAGGGAGTGGCGCAATCCAGGAGCGGGGCTAACAGGAGCAGAGGAGTTAGTGAAGCAGTTTGTGAAGGGAGGGTGTACAAGAGGGTGCTGTTCCCCTACACATCTCAGAGGTGGTACATAGAGAGTTGGAGATAGCCTAAGAGATAAATTGTCGAGAAGTGACAACCCAGACAGAGCTTTGGAGGGCACATGCTGCCACCCAGGTGTCTGGATGTAGTGAGTGCCTGAGACTGTTACTGACTACAGAGGGTTGCTGTGTGAGGTGTGAGCAACTGGATGATCTCCTCAGCCTGGTTGCTGCCCTGAAGGATGAAGTGGAAAGGTTAAGAACTATTAGGGACTGTGAGAGGGAGATTGACTGGTGGAGTCACTCCCTGACACTCCCTGGATATTCCCAGCAGGAGGTTCCGCCTTGTGATAGAAAGACCTCACTGTCCTCTCACCAACAGGTGGAAGAGGGAGATGGTTTAGATGACAGTGAAGAATTAGAAGTTAGTGGAGAATGGATTCAGGTCACTGCT